>CM060708.1:222650543-223250543 GCA_030686995.1 Artemisia argyi
CCCTTTTTGATGATTACAAAACCTAAACTTATTAAATCCAAAAATTAATATTTAGACAAGTATTTAGTAAGTTTACATTCACTTCTCTCCCTTTTTGTAGAATCAAAAAGGTTAGGCCGAATAAACTTCGTGAGAGAAGTTTAAACGGGTAGAAAACTCCCCCTTGATGTATGCTCCCCCTCGTTTGAGGGCACCAAGGTTTCGAGAAAGTAATTCTTGCAAGAAAAATATTAGAAGCACAAGCATGGCACAAGCAAATACATATAGCATAATATTAACAAGTAATAATCATGGCACAAGGGAATAAGAAACATATATTAAACCATTCAATAATAGAAAAATGATTATGTCAACCCATAATCATTGTTACAAAGGCAATACAAATAGAATTCTAAATAACATAGAACATCCTATAGTGCCAACAAGAAGTGTCATCAAACTTTCTTGAATCCCAAAATGGTTGAGGAGTTTTATTTGAAAATGAGAAAACATAAGCATATCAAATGCTTGGTGGTTTAGTGGAGGTAAACTC
Source organism: Artemisia argyi (assembly GCA_030686995.1). Classification (NCBI taxonomy): domain Eukaryota; kingdom Viridiplantae; phylum Streptophyta; class Magnoliopsida; order Asterales; family Asteraceae; genus Artemisia; species Artemisia argyi. The sequence goes on from CM060708.1 coordinate 222,651,076, forward strand.
TTGGTTCCATGGGTGTTGGTGAGTTTGTAGAGCTTGGAGGTGGTGGATTTGAAGTGGAGTTTGTTGGTTGAGGGTTGTGATGTTGTTCAAGTGATAGGGTTTGTTGAGATCTAGTAAGAAGATACTCAATCCAAGTGAAGTGCTCATTCAAAGCAATGGTTTGTTGTTGAAGGAAGATGCAACAAGGGCAATTGTTAACATGCTTCTCAAGTTGGTTTTTGTTATGTGGTGATGATGGTGAGCTTGATTGTGGTGGATCCAAATTGCGTTGAGCAAGATGTAATGTTAAAAGAGCACTAAGCTCATGTGCCTCTTTTAGCTCCTCAACGAACTTCAAGTGTTCGGAGGAAGATGATGGTGGTGGAGCATGATAGTTGTCTTGGGTGAAGGTTTGCACATGCAACATTGGAGTGGCATGTGAGGTTGTAGGAAGTGGTGGTGGTACTCTAGGTGGTGGAGACAAGTTTGAGCTTGGGTAATCATGAAAACAAGATATGGGTGGAAGATGTTCTTCATGAGTGGATGATGTCTTTGTTGAATGAGCAATATGTGAAGTGTTGATTGAGATATTGGGATTGTTGTTTTGGGATTGAGCATGCTCATCAAAAGAGGAAGCATTAATGAGGGTATTAGTGGAAGATAGGTTGTGGGATGACTCATTTGAGTGGGTTTGAGGTTGAGTTGTTGGTTGACTTGAAACAACATCACAAGAGTTATGACAAGAATCAAGTTTCCTCCTCCAAACGGGTTTGACGGAGATCCTTGCGGTTCTTGAAATCTTTGGTTTTTGGTTGTTGGAAGATGACATGTTTGGGTGTGATGGCATTAATGGTGGGAGGAGAGTATTTATAGTGTATGAGAAATGTGGTTTAGGAAGGAAAATTTGAGGGATAGTATGGGACAAAATATGTTTGTGAATTTTGGGAAGTATAGACTGAAGTTGGTCAAAAAGTGATAAGGAAAACAGTATCCCCGACCATCAGATGGCCGGTCCCCTTAATTAGGGGCCGGTCCCCTTAATCATTAAGGGGGCCGCCTTATATAATTAAGGGGGCCGCCCATCTGGTGATTCCCAGAATGCCAGAAATGGGTTTTTGACAGAAAATTTTCAAAAAGGTTGTGTTTTTGTTTTTGGATTCAAGTAAGTTCAACTCTTTGAGGCAATATAGGGCATACTATTCATGAATGTAGAGAGTGATATAGAATTAATTAAAGTAGACAATTAATTTCTAATAATCATGCTATCTATTAATTTATCAATTAAGATATGCACCAAAGGAGACAACAAGCCAAATAAGCTAAATGAGCAACTATATGAAGATGATAACATTTAGCCTAGAGCAAACATGTTGATGATTGTTGACAAGTAACAAATAGACAGATATGATTATATGGACTTCAAGACTTGTTACAAACAAGATCCATATGGGCAAACCATGATTCTCATGAAATGATTTGATTAGATTGTGGATGTCATTTTCACATAAGTTTATGACATATGTGAGAAAATAATAATGTTTTAAATAAAATGTTTTTGCTTTGATAAAGATCAAAATAATGTTATGATAGCTTATGATTAAGCATGTTGTTTGAAAAAGCATAAAATAGATATTCGAAGGGTTTTAACTCAAAGAGAGAAGTTTTTAAATATGACATATTGATTTTGATAATCAAGAAATTTCAGGTGAAAGATATACTTCAAGAGAATCGATTCAGCCCATTGTCACATGTAATCATCTCTAATGGCAACTAAAGATGTGAGAGAGATATGGTAGACATTGAACATCTAAATGTAATGAGATAGGAAAGGACAGAGAAATTCATCAATGAATGCAATATAGACATATGTATATATGCATGTATACAAGACACATTGTAATATTGAGTCACTAGCAAGTCTTAATTATAACACATCTATTAATGCAACTAGTAAGATCATATAGCACAAGTGTCAAGCATTCTATTCTAGATCATAGAAGATTATCAATATAGATGAAAACTAAAACAAATGATAATAGATATAGCAATAAGAGGGTTAATTATCCTAATGTTATGTATGCATATATTGGTATTCATGATCTAAAAGCATAGCAACTTGCAAATTAAAACATATTAATATACTAATTGAAGCATACTCTATCTTAATGTAATGTAGGCAAGTTTTTGAAAAGAAAACTTACCTCAGGTCCAGCTCTTCTTTAAGAGTGGTCATGAGAGCAATATAAAACGTCAGGAAGGTTTTCCCTAAAGCAAGTTGAAGAAGCGAAGTAATATCCTAATGCAAAAAGGATCAAGGAGACTTGATCATAGAAACACTATCGGTCGCACCAATCATCACAAGTCGTGCAGATTAAGAATGGTAGAACAAGAATCCTTCGTCATGAGGTAGGAACGAACACACCATAAAGACAATGGTCATCAAATGAAAGAAAGCGAATAGAGCGATCCAAAAAGTAGTAGTTCCTTTGATCGTTAATTACCTACACATGACAGAGAGCTTGGTACCCAGATTCTCATGGGTCCGATTTGATTAGTAGCGAACATCCAATGCACTTAAATGCATATGAAGAGGATGTCGTCGAGAAGTACAAGAATTCATTATTTGTTTGTTTTAGCAAACAAACAATAACTTTCTTGACTAGAGAAATAATCAATGGATGTAAATAATAATAGTTCTAAATTTTTCCATTAGGTTTAACAAATTTTATTTGTTTTGATGTATTTGTCAAATACTCATCTGCCGTATATCCTAATCCGGTTTTATCATAAAATGACTTTTGAATGTTAAGTAGATATTTTAAAGATTTAGAACTATTTTCGAATTTTGCTAATATTTTAGCTTTTTCCTTTTCCATTTTAATTTCATGTTTATAGTCTTGACAATTTTTACATTCAAGATCAATTTCAATATTACTTTCAAGTCTAGACATTTTGTCTTCTAAAATTATTTCTTTTTCAAAGTTATTTTCAGCGGATGTTGAAGATTCATTTTTAAAAATAATTTTTGAGTCAATGTTGCAAAAGTGTTTGAAGCTATTTTCCATTTTTGAAAATTCTAATGTAAATTGATCATAGCAAAAATGTTTGGTTTTGAATTGTACCTTATTTGTACTTGTACACTCTTCACTCGCTATACGGTGATCAACTCCATTGTTCATGTCGCTCCATGTTTTGTTTGTAGCATTGCTTGGATCTTGGAGCATGTAATCCTTGTCATCACTATTTGTATTAACATTTGTTAGGATGTTCACGTATTCCGTATTTACATCGTCTTTATCGTCTTTGTTGCACCATGATTTATTAACATGCTTTCTTCGGATTTGACACATGTGTTCTTCATTATTAGTACCTTCAATGATCACATTTGAACTAGTAGTACATGTGTTTATTTCAACTAAATATTTATCTATTAAATTTTCTAGAGTAACAATTTCATGTGCAATATCAAGTTTATCATCTTTGGTTTTACATTTCTCTTGGTGAAACTTTAAAAGGCATTTCCAAATATCATTTGCCGTTTTACAAGGAAATAATCTTTCATATTCAACATTTGGTAGAGTTTTGAAAATAAGTAATTTAGCTTTAGTATTTTTATCAATTTTTATTTGAAGATTATTATATTGATTTTCAAAATCCATTTTAGTTAGTTTAAGATCACCAATTGAAATAATATGCCAAAGATCAAGATCTATTGATTTCACATAATTTTCAAATTTATTTTTCCATTCAAGAAAATGATCATTTTCAAATAATGGTGGTTTTTGCGTAAATTCTCCTTCTAGATATTTTTCGAATTCCATAGATCGTTACAAGTTTTAAAATACAGTATATTTTAAAAATCTTGTTAAACCTGGCTCTGATACCAATTGTGGAAAACTAGAAGGGGGGGGGGTTGAATAGTTTTACGTCTTTTTCGTTTTGCTTATTTGTAAAAGATAGTTTCTAAGATGAAACTTTCAAATCACTTTAATACATAAATATATAAACTAGTTAATTTATGATTTTGTATAAATACTACTTATGTATAATGTACAATTTCAAAACACTTAACTACAAAAGTATAAATACAAGATTTATTAAAGGTTTTATATATACAATGCTTATGTATAATGTTTGGAAAGAATATACAATTTCATATATTTTATGTAAGCATATATATGTATAGTAGTGTATAGATATAATTATATGTACTAGGTTGGTTTTTGTAAGATTAGTTTTATGAATGGATTTTAGTTTGATCTTTATGTGAAATCAATCATATGCACAATACTATAAATTATGACTATGTGTGAAATGCAAGTAAGTAATAAATCAAAGAGTGAGAGATGGAAAGATCAAACCGAGACACAAAGGATTTATAGTGGTTCGGCTACAAGGACACCTTCCTTGCCCTACTCCACTCCCCGAGTCACCTACTCGAGAGTTTTCTTCACTAGATCAAAGACCTCCTTTATGGCGGAGAAAACCGTACACACCAATATACACACCAATCTACACACCAATCTACACACCAATCTTCACACCAATCTACTATTTTCTTCACACCAATCTTCTACACACCAATCTTCTATACACCAATCTTCTATTCTCTTCACACCTTCAAAGTACTAATGTCTTGACACCTTCAAGTCACTAATATCTTTGCCACTTCAATGCACTAGTGTCTTGACACCTTCAAGCCACTAATGTCTTCACACCTTCAATGCACTAATGTCTTGACACCTTCAAGCCACTAATGTCTTCACAACTTCAATCTACAAATGTCTTCTAGTCTTCTCCACTAGAGATCCTTAATTTCTTCACTACAAGCTCCTATTGCTACAATCTCCTATCACCACTACTATCTAACCCTTCTTCTTCACTTCAAGTCACACTTCACACTTACAACAATTCTAGATTCTTCAACTAAATCTAGTTAACTAATACATACACCTTATTCACCAAAGTATGAAAGATATACAAGGAAATGTAAACAAACAACTTAGATAGCAAGATGATACTAAGTTGTAATACTTCTAATAGAAGTATTCTTCTCTTTGCACTTGAAAGAATGAGGCTTTGGATCACTTGGAAACAAAGGCTTATGAAATGATCAAAGGATTTTTAGGATTGAAATGGAGATCTAGAACAGAAAGTTTTTGTGCAAAAAGGTGGGGAAAAAATCCAGGTTTAAGGTGGTATTTATAGGCAAAAGTTTCTGACAGAGGAGCGTGGCCGGTCCCCTTAAAGCATGGCCGGCCCCCTTAAAATTAAGGGGACCGCCCCTTATAATTAAGGGGGCCGCCCAACTGTAACGGCCAGAAAACTTGTCTTTTAGTGGAGAAAGTTTATTTGGTGAAAAACTAACTGATTTTGGTTAAATATTTGAAATCATATATTTAGTATGATTAAAACATTTTTCCTTATTACCAAAAGTGTTTTTCAAAAATATATAATAAGATTATATAATTAAATAAACTTTGTATTAGTTAATTAAATACCCCTTTGATCATACATTGCACTAAACACTTTGTTTATTCATACCTTAAGTGATTTGTTGGTGAAAGTGATTATTTATTACTAAATACATGTTTACGTCATGATCTTTGGTTTGATTAGTTTAAGTTTTGTGATTATCAAAACATAGAGATATCGGAAGATATGAATAATGTTTTCAGTCAATTATTTATATCAACAATTTATAATACACATCGTATAAATTATCATATCACTAAACATGTCTTTTTCGGGAAGAGGTGTCTTAGGTTATGACTTATCTTAAAATACATTCCTTAGCTTTATAGTCATCAATTAACGTAACTTTGTTTAATTTACATTTTTATATCAAGGACATCAGTTTTCATTTTATATTCAATCATGTAGGCAACATAATGGAATACATGTTTATCAGAATGAGATACAAAGACTAATCATTACCTATTCATCTTCGGAGCCAAATTTAAGACATTGACCAAGCAGAGGTATCACTCCACGTTTTAGAGCAATTTCAACAGAAGGAAAGTCAGGTCTTTATAATAGCCGCCTTAAGCGTTCATCTTTTTTTGAACCTCGCCATTTCCCCTATAATAAATGAATAATCAATGATCAAATGAACCATGTAAGTTTCAGTAAGATACAACTATCATAAGAAACCAATTTTACTTAAAATAAACCGCGGGTTTCAATTCTTCGACAACATATTCCATTTGAGCATCTGAACTGACAGCTCATCTTCAGTCATAATACTACCATCAATTGCAACATCCATATCAAGACTAACCCCCTTTCTACAAAATCATTCTGTTCAAAACGCTGCCTTTCATATCTCTTTCGCAACCTAAAGAACATGTTGTCTTCTCTTTTGTACAACAACATTCCTAACTACAATCCCCTTAAACAAATTTATTTAACAATTTGCTTACAATTTAAGCAATACCATGAGTATAGGTGGCAAGATATGTGGGGCAACCGTGTTGTACCACAGTTCAAAATGAGCCTTCCCGCATCATTTTTAATAAACCCATTAGGCGTTTCCACATATAAAAATCCCAAGAGAATGAAATAAATTGAAAATTTGTAAAGCAATTACCTTAAAACCCCTATAACATATTCATCAATGAAGTTAAAAGATCAAGTTTGAAGCCCATCTCCCCGGAAATTCAAACATATCAGGCCTTTTCTGCAGAAAGCAGAAGGTACTTTCTCCCTTCCACCTACAAGTGTTACGATGTAATGAAACAAAAATTTTAGTTTCTTGTGAAAAATTCACGTAAAACAAAGACCAAAATGTGTCAATTATGTTACAACTTACAAAACTGATTGTATCTTTCCATGTGACCAAAAGTCTACAGATGTTGTGACAATGACCAGTTTTGCATTCGATTCCAAAGTCTTTGGTACACGGGCTACAAAACTTCTCAGTTGCTAGTTTCTCTAAACCATAAACATCCTGAAGCTAAATTGAAAATGGTATAGTTAAAACATCTTGCATTAAAATACATGAAAATTAGTTTTAAAACAGTACTAATGCCATACACTAACAAAAAACTTTGATGCAAATACATGAAAAGTTATCTTCTTTTACACATTTATCATGAATATACATCCGAATTAGGTGTGATTATACTCAAAATGGGACGTTTCACCCAAATGGTAAAAGACTTACCAAGTGCTGGCAACAACTGATACAACTTTTTCTCTAACAACTAATATGTATCTCTTATTAAAAACAACAATAATTAAAGAAAAATAAGAAGCTATACAGCCTTACCACACTTTCAATTCTCTTAGGTCTTTCATCAAACATATTGCAGGCACAATTCCATCTACAATTTCTACATCATTAACCACAACACAACCCCACAACCCCTTTGTCCCATTGTTGATCCATCGTCAAACACATTCGAACTCCTCATCTTTCACTATTCCTGTTATAAAAGAGCATAACACAATCATGATAGATTTTTTAAACCATAACTAAAGTTAAAATTCAAAACCTTTAAAAGAAATCTTTGAAATAAAACTCTGATAATGTATTCCAAAACACAACTAAATGAAATCACTTACATAGTATTGTGTTGGCAACAATCGCTGCTGATGAACTGGTTGGTGATGAACGGCGCGTACAATAAACGAAACCCAAATTGTTGATTTTCTCACTGAATCGTGTGTTTTGATTTTTGTGTTTAAGAAAAAAAATCTTGGGTGCAAAATTAGTTTGCTTAATTGATTAAGGTAAAATAACAACCAGGAGTCAACAGACATAAAGGCGGTGGTGAAAGTGTGGATGAATCTGGAATATACTTGATGAACTAAAATATATACATATGTGTCGTATATTAGCAAAGGATTAGGTTAATAAGCAACTGTTTCAGCTATTAGAGGGTCATTACGTGAAAACGGTGGTGAACAGGAAAAGAGGCAACACCTACGGGCCAATGAGAAAGTGGCACATGGTCCACTAAAGCACTGTTGGGCTATTGTTTGTACTTTAGAATTAATCAGGAACCAATAAGGAAACGAATTAGATGGAAACGGACGCCTTAAGAAATTCCAAATTACCCCGTGCAAAAATGCTCTTTATTATATAGTATAATGAAGAAAATATGGATAAAACGATAGTAACATGCGTTTGAAAGTTTTTGTATTGTTTTAAAACCTTTAGCTATTGTGGCAATTTACGTCCTTTTACTTTTGAGTGTTTACTTAAGTGAGTGACGAATAAACTCATCATAAGACCATATAACCTTTGTGGCGAACAATTTCGTCACTAAAATTTTTCATTGACCAAAATGAAGTGACGAATAAACTCATCATAAGACCATATAACCTTTGTGGCGAACAATTTCGTCACTAAAATTTTTCATTGACCAAAATGAAGTGACGAAATTTTTTCTTGCCACTATATGGTCTTTTTAGTGACGAAAATAAAGTTTGTCACTATAGGTGGTTTATTTTTGTAGTGTGCATACTCTCCAAGCAACCACCAGAGCAGATATGTATAATGCAAACAACTTGTGGCGGCTAGAAACGAATTGCTGAGAAGAAAAATTAATTAACAAATACAAAGCAATTTAAAAGCTTGAATCATGTTTTTGTTTTTTTTGTTTCGTACGCTTATGTTTTTAATCATCTATGTAACGTTTTTAATTTATGAATAAAAGTTGTATTTATTTGAATTAGTGGTTTATTTAGAAAATGGAAAAGAAAATAAAATTGAGGGTGGGTGGGGCCTAAATGGCTAAGGGGCTGTTTACCAATTAAGTGGCTTATAAAAGGAGTGGGCCCTTTTCCCTTGTTGCCTCTAGATGAGGAAGGGTGGGTTTTTGTTGGCCTTACGATACAGACCATTTAACAGATTTTGAGTGAATCCCAACACAAAAAAAAATTATATTATTTGCTTGGACCCACCCTATCTTAGCACTCAGAGCTTCATATAAAAAAAAGAAGGAACCTCTAAGTTGTGTTTAGTTGCGAGTAAAAGAGTAACTTAGGTACGAGTGTTTGTGACACCTAGCAGAGCCCAAATGACTAAACTTTTTTAGCCATGACACCGGATCTTTGAGGTCATTATGTAAAATTTATTCCTCTTTTGAGTTGAATTTAAATTTCTATAACCAATATATTTTAAAAAGTAGACTCTTCTCTTGGATCCTATGAGAAGGCACTATTCACTATTCCGGCTAGTGAGATTTATATTATATATCATGTTTGAACTTCAAGCACAAGAGTATATGATGAGTACTAGCAAGTGCGATTCAGTGTGTGATGTCTAACAAAAAATGAACGATTGTTTTGGCTTTCTTTTGCGAGTAAATAAAAGAGCAACACCTGACTTATATGCATAAAGAGATGCAATTCAATATAACAGAATTCAAAACCAAACATACAAAAGTACATCTCAAACTCTGCTTCACAGTAATACACACCTGGCCAACCACAAAGCAGATTATATTAATCAATTTATCATAGTAATATATAGATGATGCATATATATGGTTATACATGTGTTTGTGAATATATTCAACTTAAACAAACACATGGATTTGCTGATTACACCGTCTTGGTAACTGTGTCCTTAATCTGATCCATGAGCTTCTCGTGTTCTTCCTCTTCTACTTTTCCATGTTCCCCACCGCCAACAGTGGCAGTGTCATGAGTCTTGTGCTCTTCGCTACCATGATCACCTCCTGGCAACATGTCCTTAATCTTGTCCATGAGTCCCTTCTTCTCATGTCCTTCCTCTCCTGCATTTCCATATCCATCGCCTACAGTGTTAGCGGCATAAGGCGTGTGCTCATCCGCTTTTTTTTCATCCGCACCGTGATCACCGCCAGGCAGCTTCTCCTTGATCTTCTCCACCACACTTTGTTTCCCTTCTTTACCACCATGACCAGCAGTGGTGGAGTGAAGTTGGTCATCAGTCTGGTGATCACCCTCTTGCCTCTTGTATTGTTCTCCTCCGTATTCTGCCATTTTTTGAAGTGAAATTGATTTGCTTGATTTACAAGTGATGATGCAAAGCGTTAAGTAGTACAAAGAATTTTGTATGTGAAAGTTGATGAGATATAGGATTGGATTAAAGGGGAGTTATATAGAGATTAGAAATATGGTTCGTGGAAACCTGAAGATGCACTATCATGAAAAATCACCGTACACGTGGAAGATCGTATAATCACACGATCCACATTAGCCTATTAAAGATTTAAAGTCTTCTCATAATCTTTACATAATTAGATCGACAACCATGTCGACCGATATTTTGGAGTTATGGATATTTTTATGTCGACACTCAAAAATGTCCTAAGGTATTTGGTGAGTTGTTCATGAGTTTCTTATCTTTAACAATTTAATTTACCAATTTAATAATTTGTGTCTAAATAATAAAAAGATAAACAATGTAAAAGGAATATAATGGCATACTAACACAGAGAAAAGTTCTTTATAGATTCAACTTTTACCATAAAATCCATCAAGCAATATTAGCCACACATTTTTTTATCAAAATAAAAAAATAAACTTTCACCTTTTTTTTAAAACTTAAATATTTCGCAAACCGTAAATCGTCAAGCTACAAAAAAATACCATCGCGACGAGAATTAAATTATCTTTCTATAGACATGCATTGTTATATACTTTCGACAAACTTTTTTTTCGATAAACTTATTTTTTTTCGTCCCAGAAAAATCATATATGATTCGTAAGAATCATATATGATTCGATTTTAACAAATCATATATGATTCTTACGAATCATATATGATTCGTAAGAATCGAATCATATATGATTTTTTATGAATCATATATGATTTTGACGAATCATATATGATTCTTTCTAGGCGAAAATTAAAAAAAAAAAATTCGTCGAAAATATATAACAATGCATATCTATAGAAAGATCATTTAATTCTCGTTGCGATGGTATTTTTTTTGTAGCTTGAAGATTTACCGTTTGCAAGATATGTTATTTTTTAAAAAAAAGTGGAAAATATAAATGGATGGCTATGATTGGTTGATAGGTTCTATGGCATGTATGAGTTCTCCATGGATCTCAACTCTACTAACAAATGGTACATATGAAACACTACACGATATATTCGTATAGGAATAATAATTGTGACAATAGGAGAACCAAATACTACTAGATCGACTAATTAATTTCGACCCGATTAAAACCAAACAGGCAGATCATACCATGACTCAATACTTACAAAATTATGAATACGCCCTTTCGACTACCTGAAAGAAATACAAATGCTTAATCAAATAACTAAAAAGAAAACTAAACCTTGTCTCATGATTGTAGGAATTGATAGGAATCTTAAATTCTATAATCTTGTCTCATGATTGTAGGGATCAATGGAGGTGGACACTCAACAAGGAAGAAAAGTTCGCCGTTAAAGATTTATCAAGACTAGTGGATGAGAAGTGGCTTTAAGTGAATGGGTCGGGTCAAGAAACAATGTGGAATAAACTTGCTCCAAACAAGGTGAACATATTTGTGTGGCGAGCTTTGAAAGGTAGGCTCCCGGTTCGTAGCGAATTAGACAAAAGAGGCTTTGACTTACATACAGTTCTATTCCCGTGTTGTGATGATAACGTGGAAACAATTATCCATTGCTTGTTATTATGCAACATGGCATGGAGTATATGGATGAAAATCTTTGATTGGTGGAAGGGTGGGAACGTGGATGTATTTACAGTTGGAGAGCTCTTTTCACATAATGGATTTGCTTCACAATCAAACGAGAATAAAAAGTGGTGGCAAGTAGTGATATGGGTGACCGGGTATTTCATATGGAAAGAACGTAATAATCGGGTTTTCAACAATAAGGTGACAAACGTAAACAAAATAGTACAAGATATTCAGTTGAAAAGCTTTCACTGGATTTCACGTCGGGCTAAAAGTGGGTCTTGGTGTTGGCAAGAATGGTTAAGAGATCCGAACAAGAGTCGAGTCAGCTTAATGTCAGCTTAACTTCAGATCATGTTTCAAGCTTACGGGATCTGTGTTCAAGATTCTTTGGTCATTTGGTGTGATTTATGATACTGATATTGTGTATCATGTTTGGATATGTGTTTGGTTACCATCTGGTGGTAATGCTGCAGTGAGTACCAGGCTCAAGTGTTTGCAATTTTGCATTTGTCTACAATAGTGTGGCTGCAATATCTGTTTTAAAAGGAAAAAAAATGGTGATTTGCTGCAAGTGTGTCTTGTCTGTATTGTTTGGTTAGGACAGTGTAGGATATGCCCTGTTAGGTTGTTGGTGTGCTTGTTGTTTTTTGGGGTCCCTCCTTATCTTAATTGGCTTGATTAATTAAGGGGATGCCTTGGTTTGTATTTTTGTTTGTTGCGTGGTTATAAAAATGTTACCTTTCTAAAGAAAAAAAAAAAAAAAAAAAAAAAAAAAAAAACCAAAAAGTGCACTCCAGGATATGAATACACGTATCCAAGAAAGATTGGATACGCTGTATTCACATTCTTGACGAATAAAAAAATGCAGAAAAATGAAAGAATACTTGGGGTTGTCTCCTGAACAACACTTTTACTTATTATTGAGTCATTAAGTTCGACTCCTTTTCACTTTATGTGGCAACCTTGCGGAGACCAATCTACTCCGTTTCTTTCATCTCTTTAGCACGTCTTTCCAAAATATCCTTTACCTCATCACCCCTAATAATATTTTGTTTGTTGAATAGGATTCCAAGTTGTTGACATCGCCATACCTCATATATATGCTTCATGCGCACCGTCACTAAAATCATCATCTGATGAAGACTCGTCGCTATTAGCTAAAAGCTTATTCCAAAACTTCGTTATCAATTGTTAAACTTTCGAACTTGCGGCAAAGTTTATCTTTATCCATCTTGATCGGTTGGAAAGGTTTAATACTATTTTGATGGTAATAAAGGCACATTTCTTCAAACTCTCTTTTGTCTCTTTTGTGGAAAACCAGAAGGGGGGTTGAATAGTTTTACGTCTTTTTAATTTGTTATAAAAGATAGTTTTAGAGTTTACTTAGCTTTTTAAAAACATAGATTCGATAATATGTGATCTCAAGTCTTATACAATATAAACAATTAACAATATACAATATATAACAATGATAAGTAATGAAATAAGTAAGAGATGGAAAGATCGAACCGCGAGACAAGAGATTTATAGTGGTTCGGCTACAAGGACACCTTCCTTGCCCTACTCCACTCCCCGAGCACCTAACTCGAGAGTTTTCTTCACTATATCAACAAGCTCCCTTATGGCGGAGAAAACCGTACACACCAATTTACACACCACTTTTCACACCACAACTTCGTCACACCTAAGTCACAACTTCTACACAACTACTTCAAATCAATCTACTTCACAACTAACTACTCCACACCTATCTTCTTCACACCAATCTAGTTCCTAACTTTTCTTCTTCACACCAAGCTACTAACTAATCACACAATCTATATCTAGCACAACTATCTACAATCAAATATTCACAACAATCTTCACAAAGAATAATGTAAATGATCTTTGATGATGTACCAACAACTTGGATGTGGAGATCACAACAAGTTGTAATACTTCTTGTCTTGAGGAATAGAAGTATTCTTCTCTTGCACTTGAGAGGATGAAGGTTGGATCACTTTGAAACAAAGAATTATACACTTATGATCAAAGGATAAGAAAATAGAAATTTGGATCTAGATAAGAAAGTTTAGAAGTGCAAAAGGTAAGGAAAATGTGTGAACTGATCCAGTATTTATAGGGGAGAAAAACACTGTTCTGGAGCGTGGCCGGTCCCCTTAATGATTAAGGGGGCCGCCTAAGGAATTAAGGGGGCCGCCCCTTCAGAACGTTGGTTTTTCTTGTCTTTTAGTGGGGAATATTTTTCTGGATAGAATTTGCCATTTTTGGTTGGAAATTTGAAATCATATATTTATAATGAATTAAACATATTCTTTTAATTCCAAAAATAATTTTGTAAAAGAAATAAGATGTTTAATACATTTTATAAAAATTCTAGTAATTAGAAAAATTTCCTTTGATCATGAAATGTAATAAACCTTTTGTTTATTCATACCTTAAGTGATATGGAAGCAAAGACAAATATTAAGCACTAAAAACTTGTTTATGTCATAAGTTTTAGATTAATGAGTTTATGCTTTGTAATTATCAAAACATAGAGACATTGTTAATATGCTAACAATGTTTTAAGACATTATTTATGTCAACAATCTCCCCATTTTTGATGATGACAAAACCTTAAACTCATTATGTCTAAAAATTAATTTTTAGACAAGAATTTAGAGTTTAACATTCTCTTCTCCCCCTTTTTGTAAAATCAAAAAGGTTAAAGCTCCCCCTTGATGTATACTCCCCCTCATTTGAGAGCACCAAGGAGATGAGCTATGGAAATCTTGGCTACAAAAAATATTAGAAGAGAGTAAGGCAAATATACATGCAAAGCAATAGTTATAAAAATAGATTCATTCAAGCATCATAGAAAGCATTACAACATTTAATATGCTCAAGGCATATTGATCATAATAAAACAAATGAAAACACATAGTCCTATATTGCCTAGAAAGAGCACTTGGACTTGCTTGCAACTCATGGTTGATTGTTTTATTTGCTTGAAGGATAGCATAAGCATAAATCTTAGTTGTTAGATGGAGAGGGAAATGGAGTAAGGTATGGAGCGGAAGAGGTGGCCCTTACGATATAGTATCGTGTTAGGGGTGGAATGGGATGAGGTTGAGTGAGGAGATATTCAATCCAAGAAATATCTTCACTTAAGTAAAGGATTTGTTTTTGGAGAAAGATGCAACAAGGGCAATAGTGAGTGTGGTTTGTAACTTGATCCAAGTTGAGAGAGTGAGGAAGGCAATTGTTATAGGGTGATGATGGAGGTTGCCCTTTGTTGCGTTGTGCAAGGTGCATGGCATTGAGATCACTAAGATCATGGATTTGTGATATTTCATCACGGAACTTTTGCTTTTCCGTGGTAATGTGGATAAAGTCATTGTGTTTATATGGATGAATTGGGTTTGTCTAGTTGGAGTTGTAGTGGGATGGTTGATCAACCTTGTATGGATCATTACAAGGGATTTGAGGATGAGGTGAGTGATTTGGCATGAAGGAAGATGTTTGGCCAATGTTGTATGGTTTGTAAGTAGGATCAAATGAATGTCCTTGTGAGTGTGGTGGAAAGTTTGGGAAGTAAGTGGTTGGTGGTGTTGAATGACTTCCAACTTCACTTGTTATGATGGATTTGTTTCGAGGGCTTTTTCTTCGCCAAACGGGTTTTTCCGTCATTCTTGCAAGCCTTGAGGCTTTTGGTTTGGGTTTGTTTGGAGAAGCCATGAAGGGATGAGTAAAGAGTTTTGAGGATTGGGGTTATTTATAGTGTAAGATTTGTGTGTTTATAGATGGATAAAGTTTGTTTGGGAGATTAGGACAAATTGTGTTAGTGAAGATTGGGAAATGTAGGTTGAAATGGGCTAAAAAGCAGAAAAGATTCTGTAAACCCGACCATCAGATGGCCGGTCCCCTTAATTAGGGGGCGGTCCCCTTAATGATTAAGGGGGCCGCCTTACAAAATTAAGGGGGCCGCCCATCTGGTGATTTCCAGGTTGCCAGAATTGGGTTTTTGGCAGAAAATTTGCAGAAAGGTTATGTGTTTGGATTAGAATTCAAGCAAGTTCAATTCTCTTAGGCAATATAGAGTCTAATCTAATCAAGATATAGCATGCATGCAAAAACACATAGGCAAAAGAGCAAATAATCAACACATAATAAGCAATAGGAGGTAAGTAAAGGCAAGCACACTTAAGCTTCCTAAGGCACCTATCTTAGATTAAAGGCAAAGGCAATTAGTGATTGAAAAACTAGTGATGGATCAAGATGACACCATTATTAGTGAATTTGTCCTAGTGAGTGTCTATATGCAACAAATGTGGAGTTGTGATTGTTTCGACTCCTAGAAGCAAAAAGAAATAACGATCCTAAGAAACAATCCAAATGATCTCCTTGATTCAATTTTTGCTCGATCATGAATGTCAAAGACATATATTAGATTATATACCTTGACAATTTATGTGAGAGTTTATGCATAATTTTGAAATACAATGTTTTTAGAATTAGCCAACAATGCAAGGAAAATGATCTTCATGTGATTCCTAGATTGTGAGAATGATTTTTAGAGAAAATTGATTGAGTTTTACAAAAAAAAAATTATGCAAAGAAAATAAATCTTCTCAATCTTTAGTTTTGTGCGAAATAGATTCATAGACTCAGAAAAGGTGGAATGGAAGAAAAGTAAATTTCATGCAAGTATAAATTTGAATTAATTCAATGTAATTTAGTCAACTTGTTCCATCATTCCTAATCCTAAACGCAAGTGGTTGAATAATTCACGCTTAAGGGGTTTTGTGAATATATCTGCAATGTTGTCTTCCGATGCAACCTTTTCTATAGATATATTTCCTTTTTGTACATTATTCCTAAGAAAATGGTGACGTATTTCTATGTGTTTAGTCCTAGAGTGTTGCACCGGATTTTTACTTAAATCTATCGCACCTTTGTTATCGCACATAATGGGGACATTTTCTAACCTAATGCCATAGTCTACGAGAGCTTGTTTCATCCATAGTGCTTGTTGACATGCCTTTCCGGCGCTTACATATTCGGCTTCGGTGGTAGAAATAGCAAGAGCGGTTTGCTTTTTCGAAAACCAAGACGTTAGACAACATCCCATAAACGTGCAAATACCGCTAGTACTCTTTCTATCTACGTAGTCTCCCGCATGATCCGAATCCGCATAGACAATGGTTTCTATGCCGGATTCCTTAGGATACCATAATCCTAAGTGTATAGTGTCTTTAACGTATCGGAAGATACGCTTAACCGCTTCTAGGTGAGAGGTTTTGCGATCCTCTTGAAAACGGGCACAAAGGCAGACACTAAACATGATATCGGGTCTACTTGCCGTCAAGTATAGTAAACTACCTATCATTCCTTTATACTTGGTGTTATCTACTGACTCACCTTCATCGTCCTTTGTGAGCTTTACCTCCGTAGACATGGGAGTTTTCATGGGTTTTGAGTCTTCTAGGCTAAATTTCTTAAGCATTTCCTTAATGTACTTAGATTGGTTAAAGAATATTCCATCTTCTAATTGTTTTATTTGTAATCCTAGGAAGAAGTTAAGTTCACCCATCATACTCATCTCAAACTCATCATGCATGATTTTGGCAAATTCATCACACATGTCTTGACAAGTCGATCCAAATATAATGTCGTCAACATATATTTGGACAATGATGAGATTTGGGTCTTTCCTTTTAGTGAAAAGAGTGTTATCTACCATTCCCATGGAATAATCATGTTTAGTAAGAAAAGCTTTTAATCGATCATACCAAGCTTTGGGAGCTTGTTTGAGTCCATACAAAGCTTTCTTTAACTTATAAACATAATCAGGTTTTGCGAAGTCAATGAATCCTGGAGGTTGTGCCACATGTACCTCCTCATTGATAAAACCGTTAAGGAATGCACTTTTCACATCCATTTGGAATAACTTAAAATCTAGGGCGCAAGCATAGGCAAGTAATATCCTAATCGATTCTAGTCTAGCTACGGGGGCATAAGTTTCATCATAATCAATTCCTTCTTGTTGATTATAACCTTGGGCAACTAACCTAGCTTTATTCCTAGTAACTATTCCATTCTCGTCTAACTTATTCCTATATACCCATTTGGTTCCTATGATGGTCATATCCTTTGGATTTGGGACTAATTCCCAAACATCATTCGCCTTAAATTGATTTAATTCTTCTTGCATAGCTATAACCCAACTTTCATCCTTTAAAGCCTCGCTAATATTCTTAGGTTCTATTGCTGAGAGGAAACAAAAGAAATTGTTTTTATCTTGGGCTTGTGACCTAAGGGTTCTTTGGTTAAGATGTCCTATTATATTATCTAATGGATGTGATCTAGATTCTTTAATATTAATAGTTTCGTTATTTTCTAAGTGAATGTCTTCATTATCATTTCCTATGGGTTTTGTTTTACTAACCTCAATAGCTTCATCTTCGACTAAATCATCATCTTCTAAAGGTAATGTTTTAGGAGGTGGTGGTGTTTCATCAAATGTTACATTTAGTGATTCCTCTACTTTCATGGAGTGTTTGTTAAGTATTATATATGCTTTGCTATTTTGTGAGTATCCTAAAAATATTCCTTCATATGATTTTGGATCAAACTTAGTGAGATAGTCCTTAGTGTTTAAATAGCATTTACTTCCAAATACCTTAAAGTAGCTTAAGTTTGGTTTTCTACCTCTTAATAACTCATAAGGAGTTTTTCCTAGAATTCTTCTAATTGATACCCTATTTAAAATATAAGTTGATGTATCTACAGCATGACACCAAAATTTTTGTGGGATGGATTGTTCATTTAACATAGTTCTACTCATTTCTTGTAGTGACCTATTTTTTCTTTCTACTACGCCATTTGATTGAGGAGTACGAGGAGCGGAGAAATTGTGAGATATTCCATTTAACTCGCAATATTTTCCGAATTGTACTTCGTTATCAAATTCCCTACCATGGTCCGTCCTAATAGCAACTATTGAGCATCCTAATTTATTTTGAATCATTTTACTAAATATTTCGAATTTTTCAAAGGCTTGGGTTTTGTCACTTAAAAACCTAGTCCACGTGTATCGTGAGTAGTCATTTACTATCACTAAGGTATATTTGTTTCCTCCATAGTTCCGCACAGCGGATGGACCAAAAAGATCCATATGTAATAATTCTAGGCATCTAGTAGTGGATATTATATTCTTGGCTTTGTGACTAGCATGAGCTTGTTTTCCAATTTTACATGCATCACAAAAATGCTTGTCATATTTTAGATTAGGCAAATTTCTAACTAATTCCTTAGAGGCCAAAGATTGTATTTGTTGCATGTTAGCATGTCCTAATCTCCTATGCCATAGTGTAGAGTTTTCATCTAGGGTCGTTAGACATATCCTATCCTTAGGTTTGTTTCCTAGTTTCATAACATATATGCCACCTTTTCTAATTCCTCTACCTATAATTTTTCCATTCTTAACTATTTCGCTATCATCTTCGGTAAATGTGACTCTATATTTATTATCACATATTTGTCCTACACTAAGCAAGTTATATGTTAATTTATCTACATGCTCTACATTTTCAATAGTAAGTGAGTCTTGAGAGATCGTACCTTTGCCAATGATTTTTCCACGTAAGTCACTACCAAAAATAACATTACCTCCATTGTATGCCTTGTATGTAGAGAATAGATTGCGATTCCCCGTCATGTGCCTCGAACATCCACTATCTTTGATCCATTCGTCAGGTTCCAAGTCAATTCCTAAACATATTTCGTCGGTTTTTTTTGCCATAAAACACTTTTCATCTCTTGGCTTTTCAACTTCTTCTTTGTCACTATCACTCCATGTTCCACTAACAAAAGCACCTTGACTTTCATAACCCGGTGGCTTTAGACATTCGCCAATGAGATGATTTGGACTTCCACATCTAAAGCACTTTCTTTTCCCGTAGTTGTCACTTCTATTCCTTTGGAATGCTTTTCTTTCGTCTCGTGATGATCTAGTGAATCTTCCTCGTCTTTTGAAGAACTTCTTGAATTCTCTTACGACCATTGCATATTCTTTGTCTTCACTTTCGTCACTTGAATCATCATCATCACTAGGTTCCTTTTAGGCTTTTAGAGCAATAGATTTGGTTTGTTCTTTCTTGACTTTGACCGTTTCCAAATCTCTTCTTATGATTTCTTCATGAACCTTCAAGTTGCCAATTAGTTCATCTAGTGATAACGTCAGCAAGTTCTTTGATTCTTCGATTTCCGTGACCTTAGCTCGCCATTTTGGATGCAATGCCCTAAGAAATTTCCTAACACAATTTTTACTAGAAAATGTCTCATCAAGTGCTTTTAAACTTATGATGATAGTGTTAAACTTAGCAAAAGCATTATCAATTGATTCCTCTTTCGGAATCGTAAATTGTTCATATTGTTGTACAAGAAGATCTATTTTATTATCTTTGACTTGGCTATTACCTTGGTGAGTAATTAGTAAAGAATCCCAAATTTCTTTGGCGGTTTTACACATAAAAATTCTTTCATATTCTTTGCGTGGTAACGCATTATAAATTACCATTTTAGCCTAATTATTTTTTGCTAATTTCTTTTTCAAATCATCATTTTGTTCTTCAAAAGATACAATTTCATTCATTTTAGTTTCAACATTATATTGAATAGGAGGAAAATCACCAAAGGTAATAATATGCCAAAGATCAAGATCTTTTGATTTCACATACGTTTCGAATCTATTTTTCCAATATAAAAATCCATCACTTTCAAATAGTGGTGGTCTTTGCATAGATTGCCCTTCTAAATATTTTTCAGATTCCATAGATCGTTACAAGTTTTAAAATACAATATATTTTAAAAATCTTGCTAGACGTGGCTCTTGATACCAATTGTGGAAAACTAGAAGGGGGGTTGAATAGTTTTACGTCTTTTTAATTTGTTATAAAAGATAGTTTTAGAGTTTACTTAGCTTTTTAAAAACTTAGATTCGATAATATGTGATCTCAAGTCTTGTACAATATAAACAATTAACAATATACAATATATAACAATGATAAGTAATGAAATAAGTAAGAGATGGAAAGATCGAACCGCAAGACAAGAGATTTATAGTGGTTTGGCTAAAAGGACACCTTCCTTGCCCTACTCCACTCCCCGAGCACCTAACTCGAGAGTTTTCTTCACTATATCAACAAGCTCCCTTATGGCGGAGAAAACCGTACACACCAATTTACACACCACTTTTCACACCACAACTTCGTCACACCTAAGTCACAACTTCTACACAACTACTTCAAATCAATCTACTTCACAACTAACTACTCCACACCTATCTTCTTCACACCAATCTAGTTCCTAACTTTTCTTCTTCACACCAAGCTACTAACTAATCACACAATCTATATCTAGCACAACTATCTACAATCAAATATTCACAACAATCTTCACAAAGAATAATGTAAATGATTTTTGATGATGTACCAACAACTTGGATGTGGAGATCACAACAAGTTGTAATACTTCTTGTCTTGAGGAATAGAAGTATTCTTCTCTTGCACTTGAGAGGATGAAGGTTGGATCACTTTGAAACAAAGAATTATACACTTATGATCAAAGGATAAGAAAATAGAGATTTGGATCTAGATAAGAAAGTTTAGAAGTGCAAAAGTTAAGGAAAATGTGTGAACTGATCCAGTATTTATAGGGGAGAAAAACACTGTTCTGGAGCGTGGCCGGTCCCCTTAATGATTAAGGGGGCCGACTAAGGAATTAAGGGGGCCGCCCCTTCAGAACGTTGGTTTTTCTTGTCTTTTAGTGGGGAATATTTTTCTGGATAGAATTTGCCATTTTTGGTTGGAAATTTGAAATCATATATTTATAATGAATTAAACATATTCTTTTAATTCCAAAAGTAATTTTGTAAAAGATATAAGATGTTTAATACATTTTATAAAAATTCTAGTAATTAGAAAAATTTCCTTTGATCATGAAATGTAATAAACCCTTTGTTTATTCATACCTTAAGTGATATGGAAGGAAAGACAAATATTAAGCACTAAAAACTTGTTTATGTCATAAGTTTTAGATTAATGAGTTTATGCTTTGTAATTATCAAAACATAGAGACATTGTTAATATGCTAACAATGTTTTAAGACATTATTTATGTCAACATCTTTTTTCCACCTCTTCCCGAGTTGGTCCCCTTAGCATTGGTACCGGTTTACGAGCTAAGAGTTCATCTCTTTCCTTATCGTTTGCCCATAATAGTTCCCAATATTCACCTTACACTAGCAATTTCATCATATGTTTTATACCCTCGTGGATTACATGGAGGGAAACAACTAGACCTCGAAACTTCATAAGTGGATACATCTTTCGAGATTTCAAGGATGTCAAACTTCTCTCTATTAGCGAATCGTTTCTTATAACTTTTTTGCTTCCTATAACCTCTTCGTTTAAAAGAATTTGATTTGGCCCTTCTGTCGCTAGCTACTCATTCCCTCATACGCCTTACATAATGGCACTTCATACACGAATAAATCCTCATCGATCTTTAAGGCGCCAAACTCCTCTTGTATATCCTGCACACTTTCACAAACCAGTGCATCAATAGTTTCAACATAGTAAAAAGGAGTAGAAGTAAAACCAATTGACTTATCACAATCAAAAACTATGTTTTCATCCCCGACTCTTAAAGAAATGCGCCTTTTAATAACATCAATTTTGTTATGAGTATTAGGCAAAATGGTCTCCGTAAAATGAGAGAAATATTAATGTCTTCGGGTGTATCTAAAATGACAAAATCAACGAGGAAGACAAATTTATCAAATTTTACCAAATCATTTTCCACTATACGTACTCGTAGGATGTTTTACTATCTTATCGGCTAACTTAATTTTCACACAAGTAGGAGCAAGTTCACCTAAGTCTAGTTTAGCAAAAGTCAAGTAAGACATAACAATAACACTTGCTCCTAAGTCAACTAAAACGTTACCAAAAGATAAATGACCAATAGTGAAAGGTAAAGTAAAACTTCCTGCTTCTTTCTCCTAGGAGTATAGCATGTTCTTAGGCACAGCCGAACACCGCTACTTTGTAGTCACCTTCGATGCCTCCTCAAATTTTGCTTCGTCGAAGAATTAATTGGAAGTTTATGCATCAACTTCATCTTTATAAACAAAATCATTAGAACGACAATGTAAAAGATTACAAATGAAACTAGAATCGGAAGTATCAAACATATCGAATTCCTTGCCATTGGTAATAGAGTCACCATTGTAATCTGCATCTGTATACGAGCTACAGAGTTGTATATGTCATATACACCTTGAGGTGTGTATGTCGTATACTCTTGTTGGTCAGCCTCTATTGTATTCTGTGGTGCTTCTCAACCATCATTGCAAATTCCATCGACCTTCTAGTTGCAAGAGGGCCATATTGTAATATACTAAAGATATATTTATTGATTGTGTTTTTGTTATTACATAATAAAGATTGCCCATGTATTTATAACAAACACATGGCTTTATGAACAAGCTATGCAAACCATAGACGTAATAGACCCAAACCCACAATTAGCTTTGGGCCAACTAATTGTCATCTAATACTCCCCCGCAGTTTGAACGACAGATTTTTCGAACTGACAAACTAGAACATATGTCGAAAGCGCTTCTTCTTTTCTTCTATCATCTTCTTTGTTGTTTGTCTGAGCGGAAGAGTAATTGTATTTGGCGGCATAGTTGTTTATTGCTTGCGGCTTCCTCCTTTGCATGACGTTTTTTTTTTTCTTTAGATCATGACTTGCTTTGCCTTTAGGTAGGAGCTAATTGCAACCAACTATTTTCCAAAACTACAATGATTTCCGATGGTAAAACAAAGAGTAAGAGACAAATTTTTTACAGGATGTGTTGGATGGCTAGGGTTTTGAATGCTAGGATTTATTGGATAAAAAGAAAAGACTAATTTAATGAAAAAGATGCAAAAAATAAGAAACACATTTGGGATCCCTCCGAATCATTGGCGAGTTGCCGATGACCGGAGGACAAATATTTTGTGATGAATTGCATTTAAAGCTCTGATACCATGTAAAATAATAAATAGAGATTTTATTGATTGTATTTTTATGATTACATAATAAAGATTGCCTATGTATTTATAACAAACGCATGGCTTTATGAACAAGCTATGCAAACCTTAGACCTAATAGACACAAACCCACAATTAGGTCTTGACCAAACCCGGTTGTGTGTTTGACTTCACTAGGTTTAGGGTTAGTTGACTTACTTTCCAAGACATGTTTTATTATAAATAGAGATGATATTTCATTAAAAAAGATAGGAAGAAAGAAAAAAAAAAAAAAATCATTCCAGTTTGGCTGCCGTTCACATATTACGTATAGGCTCTCTCTCATGCGTCAAATCGGATTGCAAGAATGCACTAGATTGTTTACCGTTGGAAGAATGCACTACGTTGTTTACCGTTGCAAGAATGCACCATGTTGATCACTAATTTTTTTTTTTTAATCCCGTCGCAATGCATTCATTGTTGGTACAAGTGTGTGACTATATCTCACCTCTTAGGTCTTTATGTAAAGATTATATTTATAAGTTAGTTCCTCTTATCAGTAACCATTTTTTAATTTCTATAACCAATATATAGAAAAGTAGACTGATCCTAAACAAAGCCACTAATCAGTATTCCGGCAAGTGAGATTTATCCTATATATGTATCATGTTTGAACTTCAAGCACAAGACTATATATAGGATGAGTAATGGCAAGTGTGATTCAGTGTGTGATGTACTGATGTGTAACAGAAAATGACCGATTGTTTTGGCTTTCTTTAGCGAGTAAATAGATGCACTTCATCATATAACAGAAATCAGAACCAAACATACAAACGTACATCTCAAACTCTGCTTCGCGGTAATACACACCCAACCGCAATCCAGATTTTTATCATAGTATCATTGATTACTTGTTACCCCCCTCCTGGTAACTTGTCCTTAATCTTGTCCATGAGTCCCTTCTTCTCCTGTCCTTCCTCTCCTACTTTTCCATGTTCACCGCCGCCTACGGTGTCACTGGCATGACACGTGTGCTCACGCTCCGCCCGATGATCAGCGCCCGGCAGCTTCTGCTTGATCTTTTCGACCACAACTTGTCTCCCTTCTTCATAGCCTTTACCACCACCCTCTTGCTTCTTGTATTGTTCTCCTCCGTATTCTGCCATTTTTTGAAGTGAAATTGATTTGTTTGATTTACAAGTGATGATGTAAACTGTATAGTATAAGTAGTACGTTACAATGAATTTTGTATGTGAAGTTGATAAGATATATATATGATTGGATTAAAGGGGAGTTATATAGAGATTGGACACATGGTGGAAAACTGAAGATGCATAGCATGAAAGACCAGCGTACACGTGCGAGATCGTATAACCACACAGCCCATTAAAGATTTAAAGTCGATCTTCTCATAATCTTTTACATACAGATATCAACAACCATGTCGGCCGATATTATGTCGACACTAAAAAGTGTCCTAAGGTATTTGGTGAGTTTGTTCATGAGTTACTTTCTTATACTCAATAACTTAATTTAATAATTTGTGTCTAAATATTAATGAATAAAAAGATAAACAATGTAAAAGGAAAATAATGGCATAGTGACAAATGATATGAAACACTACACGATATATTCGTATCGGAATAGCATGTAAAAGGAAAATAATGGCATAGTGACAAATGATATGAAACACTACACGATATATTCGTATCGGAATAGCAGAGGCGTTTTATTTTGGAGACTTAAAATCTCATACATACCGAGGGACGATCCATGATCGTTGGATCTAAAAGACAAGATTTAAGAATAAAAAACACGGAGAGACCACTTCTGCCAATTCACCAAACTTACCCCAACAACACCACTCCTACACCTCTCACATTCAACAAAATCAGTATACAAAAATCTCACTTTCTCTCTCTAACAACTATTAAAAAACAGAAACAAAAACTCAAAATCAACTGATTTTAACCGTTTAAATCATTAATAAAACACAAAATGAAAGAATCATCGAGTGCACAAACAGATCCACGAAAAAACCCGGTTCAAAATGAACCTACTGAATCTCGAGATGAAGGTACGATGCTTCCGACTAATTATTTAGTTGTTTTATTGGTTGTGTTTTTTAGTGTTTACATTTGGTTGAGTTTCTGAGTTAAAAGCTTTGTATACATGGATGCACACCAAGTGTTTGCTGAAATGTGTGAGTGAAAAGTATCATATGTGTGTATCACCAGTAATATTTGAAATTGAAATGCATATGTGTATTATTACTAGTGATATATTTGTATCACTTGTGATATTCTGTGTCATATGTACGTATAGTATCACTTGTGATATTAAAGTTTTTTCTAAATCTGTTACGCATCATATGTGTAGTACAATATGTGCAGTGTCACTTCTGATATTCTGTTTCATGTGTATAGTATCACTTGTGATATTAATTTTTTTTAATCATCCAGAAGTGGTTGAAACAATCGACATCTAAAACAATGAATACTTTAGTTTTTACTGTTATAGAATCATTATTAGTGTGTTTTACTAGTTAATTTTTGATAATTTTTGATGTTGTGATGATTTATGTGATAATATGAGAGATTAAAAGTTAGGTTTAACAGAACAAAAGATATGTCGTGATGCTTCTGTTTGATTTGTTGTGGATTTGTATGCTTAATGGATAGATTGTGCATGTTTCAAAAGGTTTTACCGCGGTATTTGAAAACAATATTGACTGGTAGTGTTCACATGTGATATAACATTTAAATTATTGTTGATTGGTAATATATCTATTGTGATAACAAATAGTTATTTGTTTGACATATGATATTGAAGACAAATGAACTATTCGTACACTAACAAAAATTATGAAAATATTTTGATGCAGATTTAAATGAGACATGTGCAAAAAACAACCTCATCAAATGAAAGAATCAACAACAAGTGCAATTGTCATTGAAGAAAGCACAATATCTCCATAAATAAATTGAAGAAGCTTAAACACCTATTGTCACAACTCACCATTTCAGGTCATTTCCCGAACTTTGGAAAAACACTATTCATCAAAACACTATTCATCAGTTTACTATTCATCATTTTTGGTGTCAGTTTGACATTTCGAGAAGCATTCAGAAATTTTATTATTCACTTAACACTATTCATTTCAGGAAAAGATTTCAACATTCACGTGCATTATTCATTTCATCGTAAATTTAGTTTACGGGTGTTCAAATTCGCGTAACCGTATGGGTTTAGGTGCGAATTCATTTCATTATCAGTAAGGACACTGCATACGGACTAGAGACAGTCTGCATATCATCAGTAGGTCATTTACATGTTATACCACTCTTAGGATTTTCAAATTATATATTTGATACATTTAACGTTTTTGTTATAATTATTTATAAATAAACATTAACACCCGGTTTATACACGACGAATATATCTAAATATTCCCACAATGGTCCCGACATATTTCTATATCCATTTTATCATTATAAAAGTTATAACATTCATTTACCCATTATTTTGGAAATTTATTTTATTTATAACGTGAGCTTATGAATATTACGACGTTTTTCGTGAAAACTAAACAATAATCACCCGAACACTCAGTACTTGTACCCAACATAATTTTAACATTTTTATGACTTTAATAAGTCCCGGTTAACTTTGTTAATATTTATTTCTAGCAAACCCGGTACTCGATTATAACTAATACTTACACTAAACTACAACTAATAATACATTACATTTTCTAAGTGATCAAAACCGACTTTGCATCTCTTTTTCTCATGTAAAACCGGTCCAATACCACCCCTAAATACCACAAGTATTATTTTCTAACCTTATGCATTTATGTACCATTTTAATACTATAAACCTCATAAACAAAAACATGACAAGTTCCTAAAATCATAACATAGAAATTTCATAAGCCAAAAATTTCTTCTCCTCTCTTTCTCATCACCATAACCATGACTTTTTCCAAGATCCATGATCCATCCATCATTTTTCAAAGTACAAAGCATCAAAGTTGTTCATTTTGTTGTCCTAATCAAGAATCATACCTCAAAAACACAAGTCATCCAAGGTTTCTCATCATCTAATCACCTATTATTTCAAAGTGAGTATTCAAATTTATTTTCATGTTTTCATCTAATTAACATATGTATCTTATGGTATTCATGCTTAATTTCATGCACAAACTAGTTATATCACTTTATTTTTGTATACTTTTTGAACATACAAACCCTAGATTGTGATTTAGGTGTTCTCTTGTTAAATTAACTTGATTACTAGTCATTAGGAACCCATGGCACCCTAAGAAGGTGTATGGTAGGATTAGTATAGATTTGTGGAGTTTGCAAGAGTTTTGGTTGATGTAGAAACTTGTTTTGATCCTTGGAAATGGTTTTGTAACAACTATATAAACATTCTGTCCCATTTTGGTAAATTCTGGAAAATCAGTAAATACAAAGTAAACTTTGGCAAAATTTTTAGAAAATACTTTCAAAAACGAATCCGTAGGCGAAAGAACGGATTAAAAAGAGTTTATAACGAACAAGTTATGATTTTTGCAAGTTTATTGACGAAAAGTATATTTTCTGAAAATTGTTGCTGTTGGACATTTTTCGTCGGACAAAAAGAGGCTTTAGACGTAACTCGGAGGAGCCGAGCTTTCCAAAATATATTACTACATACTAAGACGTAACCGTGGATATAAAGAACAAGTAAAACGAACATATAACGACAAAGATATTCACGTTTGAATATCGGCAAAACTCATTTCATTTTGACAGCTTTTAGTAATATTAACACTAAAACTACGTAGTAACTTTAGAAGCTAGAAATAATACCAAGTACCAAATTTTATAACTAATGAAGTATTAGTTATTACAAGTATATTTTTATCACTACAAGGCGTGATAAGGCGAAAAATGAACCACTTTTAGGGGGTCATTTAAGCCCGAATCCGAACTTATTTGATCAAATATTGCCCTAAATCGTTCCTTTTGTGATTTTAGGTACTTGGAGAGTGAATTTTGGAAAAGAAGCCATTTTGGACGTTTTTGGAGCATAAAAGTGAAGAAAACGGCAAAGTCTCAATTTTCCATGCTGGGAACAGTAGGTGACGGCGTCAAGAGTAATGTCCTGACGGCGTCAAACCTCAATAATAAAATCCGAGAGTTCATGAAGGCGTCAAGAGTTGTCCTGACGGCGTCAAAACCCCAAGAATTAAAATCCGTAGTTGATGACGGCGTCACACACAGGGCGTCAAGAGTAATTTGTGTGACGGCCTAGGCCTTGACGGCGTCAGAAGTAGATCAAGGCCGTCCGAGGAAGTATTTGGCGGCGAGATGACGGTGTCACACATTTGTTCTTGACGCCGTCATCCCTATTTTCCTATATATAGTTTTCTAGTTTTTCACATTTAAAGAGAGAAGTTTTGGGAGAAACCCTAAAAACGATTTTGGTGTAACTTTACAGGTTTTTCAAGGGTTCCAACCCCTTGATACGTTGCATGATTAATCAAGATAAGTGTTCTTCTAATTCAATCAATATGTCTATGTGTTGGTTGTCTATATCATGTTCTTGTCTTAATTCTATCATGCTAGGCTAGATCTCTTTTGTGTTTGCTTAGATCTAATGAAACCTAGATATTGATTATGTGTTGATTACTTGTTTATTCTTGTCTTGGATGAATGATTTATATGTTAGGCTTAAGAAAACTAGCAGATCTCCAAATGGTAACATGCTTGAACGTCTTAAGAAACATGAACCGAGGCGTACTAGGTCTTTATTTGTTGTATTTAATGCATGAGCCACTGTTTACAATCCCTACAGTTGTGCTGGGCATGGTGTAGGAGGAGATAATAGCTCATAGAATTGGGGAGTTATGTATGCCACCCCATGAATGGTATTAAGGAATATGATCCGTCATCCATGCAATTATAACAAGTAATTAACGTGTAAAAGATATCTAGGGAGTAGTGAAATCTAAGTAAACACATTTTCTCCAATTACTGCTCACAACTTTAGTATAAATTAGCTTATTTACATTTTTAGTATTTTATTTTGATTGCATCTTAGTTTTGGGTTAGTTGAATAGCAACTAATTCCGCCCACTCTTTCAAAACCTGAGATTTTAACTTGCTTTCCATAAAATATAAAAACACAAAAATAATCATCCCTCACCTTTAGAACTAGTAATTAGGCTTTCTAATCCTAGCGACACTATTCCTAAGCTTAACGATCAATCCCCCGGTACTTGTCACTATACTATACTACAACGATCAGGTACACTACCTGGTGGGGGTTGTAAGCTTCTCGAGATCCCTCGAGAGGTAAAGCCTGTTGCGATTCCCACGCATCAAGTTTTTGGCGCCGCAGCCCGGGGAATAGTTATTGTCTAGGTTAGAATTTCTTTTTATTAGGTCTACTTGCTAGATTCCTTTCTAGTAAGATTTTATTTTTATTTTTAGGATTTCTTTAGTCTATGTTTTTCTTTGTGTGGTTGTTCGTAATTTCCATTGACTTTTCCGTTCACCATTATGGAGTACGCGAATCCACCATACCACCAACCACAAAGGCCATTCTACCCTATTGACATCTCGAATTTCAAACAATATCGAGATGAACCCATATATGATGCATGGACTCGTTTTAAAATTTTATTTCGAAAATTCCCTCATAATAGTTTCTCTTTAGCATCCCTAACCCAAACCTTTTACTATCGTGTCAGCCGATGTGACCAAATGTGCATTGATGATTTTGCCAATGGGGGCCCTAGGGAATTAAGTGCTGAAGAAGCATGGGATACCATAGAAGACTGTGCCCAATATTATTATAGAGTAGACAACCCAACAAACAACATCACAAATCAATCAAAAACAAGTTTGAAGGAGCAAACAGGAAGTTTGTCTAGGGATGATTACTCAGGGATACCTGTGTGGATGTCACCTAAAGCCATAGTACAAAACAAGCACATAGGTAATCTTGATACAATGGAGGATGAGGTGGATAATCCAAGCCTACAAAGTACCCCACAACTCCCACCATCACTTGAGGAATACACACCACCCGTGACTTACCCGGAAGAAGTAGAAGAGACTATAGGAGCCCCAATAGAGGTAGAACCCTTGTACCAAACACCACTAGAGGATATAGGTTTGAATACTTGTAGTGATAACCTTACTCTTAGTTCTAAGGAATTACCTAGTGTTGATGAACCGGAACCTTAATCTTCACACAACTTTCCATCCTTAGATATACATCTAGGAGACAAAAGAGGAGCCGACCCACCCATCAACCCATGTAGTCCGGGTACTCTTAGGATAAAGGTAGTGGACTCTAAGCCTTGTAGAGAGGAAGCCACTATAGGAGTGGAAAATGACCTTACATGCTTACATCACCCATTTATGATTGATCACAAGAAACATTATGGGTTTAATCCGGGTTTATTAGGTCAAGATGGATCCCCAACTAGTAGTTTCTTGAAGTTGATAGAAAATGATCCCTTTCTAGGAGAAAATCTTAATTCACATATTAACCCGATTGAATTAGGTAAGGTTATGATGATAGGAGCGCACCCCTTTGAGCATATAATTCATCCACCACTCTTTCCTCATGAGGCATATTTCCACCCTAAGGGTGTGTATCGCTACTTCCACCCGCACTTAATCCTAAGTGTAGAAAAAACCTCCCCCATTTCCGTTAAATAAGGGTAGAGTCAGGCTCGTGACTCGAACAAAAACAAGCGCTTCTTGGGAGGCAACCCATGTTTTGTGTGTTTTTATTTGTTTGTTTGTTTGTTTGTTTGATTTTATTTGTTTCCGTATGCATGTTTTATTTTTATTGTTTGTAGCTCATGTTTCAAAGTAAATTGTGAAAATGCTTTATTTTGTTTTTAACTTCGTCTTAATTACATATAAAGGTATTTTTCAAAAGATAAGTGTAAGGGGAAACCCCAAATATGTTTTTAAGAAACAACCGATCATGATTCTCCACAATATTAAATGAACATGTGTATTCGTATTTGTTAGAGTCAAATGCTTGTATTGAGTCATAATGAAGTTTTGCAGGATTTTCCAGGAAGTAGGACCAAGTTTTTCCAGAAATTTTCCGGAAACTTAACATAAGAATTTCTGCAGGTCCATT
Source organism: Artemisia argyi (assembly GCA_030686995.1). Taxonomy (NCBI): domain Eukaryota; kingdom Viridiplantae; phylum Streptophyta; class Magnoliopsida; order Asterales; family Asteraceae; genus Artemisia; species Artemisia argyi. The sequence continues at coordinate 222,682,906 of CM060708.1, forward strand.
CTGACGGCGTCATGAGTTTACTCTTGACGGCGTCAGGAGTTAAAAATCTGGAAATTTTACCGGTTTTGTTTTTCTAACGGAGTCTTATGGTTTTGTTTTTAACTTCGTCTTAATTACATATTAAGTTTTATAATCTCCAGGAAATCTGCAAACTTCATTCCACAAGCATTATATCTTACTTTGTTTTCTAGAATTTAGTAACTTATATAGGATGCCGCCGATTTTACGCGAGGTTGTCTTGTCTATTTTTGTCAGGATTTACAGGTTATGTTCGACAAGGAGATGGTTTATATTCTGGAAGGGAAGCTTTGATTGTTCGTTTTCTTGGAGGAAGATTTAACCTGGCCAAATCCATACCGAGCGAATCAGGGGAGTATTTGATTTCATTCTCTTTACTTTTTCACTTTTACATTCTTTACTTGAACATTGGGGACAATGTTCATCTTAAGTGTAAGGGGATGGTAAAAAGATGATACCTTACATATGCACTTTCGCTTGAGTTTGTTTTGTTTAATGGTAGATGTGTAATAAAACTATGAGAAATACTTGTTAGTGCAATTTTAGCGCCAAATTTAAAATTTTTTACAACATTTAGGAGTGAAACTTTAGTCATAGCAAGCGTCTCATGGATAGGAGATTGTATGACTAGCACATAACCGTATATTCAGAAAAATTTTCCACCCAAATATGTGAGGTTCGCCTTTAGATTTGATAGGAAAAGCATTCATTATTAGTGCTTATGAGTGTGCCGGTAGCATTTAGATTCTAGAACTTGCGTTAGTGATGCATCCCGAGACCGCTAGTGAGACTACATTCGTGTGGTAGGATTTACTACATGATAAGAGGCATTAGGATCACCCTTGTGTTAAACCCGTATTATAATTACTTGACCATTTAAGTCATATTACTTGACTAGTTAAGTCAACTAATTTTTCCCACACCCTTAGCATTGTACTCATTTTTAGTACACGAAACCCCTAGTACACCCCTCCGAGCCTATCTTTTCGTTTCTAACTTTAAGCATTTTACTTAAAGGAATAATTTGTTACACCCCACTTAAATGTACACCCAAATCGCCTTAGCCTTCCGTGTATGCACTCATCTTTAGTGCATTATTGTTATTTGTTAAACCCTAAGTTAACTTTCTAATTGATTACATGGTTGCTAAGTCGAGTCATATCCTTGTACATATTATTTTGGGACGATTGGGACTCATGGGTAAGTACTTATTTTATGGAGTAATGGGGAAGAACATCATTTATTACCCCCATATGTGCGTTAATCTTAAAAGTGCTCCAAGTGTTTTTATTTTCTTAATTCGAGTAATTAGATTAGTTAATTGTAAAGTATGTAAAAATTCAAGTGTAAGGGAAATGTTCATTCCCTATGATGTATTATTTTGGATGGTAGGGTAAGAGTGTATGCAAAAAAAAAAAAAAAAAAAAAAAAAAAAAAAAAATAGAAAAAAGGAAAAAGAGAAAAAACATACGGACTACCATCCCGTTTCATTCTATGTTCATTTTATGTTTTTGTTATTTCTCATTTATTAGCTTAAGTCGAGTCTAGTCTTGGCTTAGCAACGCCATATTGTACATGTAATTAACCAAGATTGTTAACTCGCCACCAGTAAAAACTTCCTTTATCCAACAAAACCGTGTAATTCATATCCCTATACCTAACGTTACAACCCTTTAAAAGACCTCTCTGATAGTTTATCCTAGGTGCTTACGTCATGTGGTGGAGGTTTGATCCTTTCCCAAGCCTATGGTAATCTATTTTGCTATGACAGGTAGTGAGAGATATCTTCCATTTCCATAATGTTATATTACTTTATTACACCCGAGAGATGTGAGTATCTAAACACTATTTGTGAGGTGCTAGTGTATGACCTCCGAGCTTGTCTATTGGTCTTTAGTGGAACGATTATTTGTTGTAATTACTTTTATATTAGTGTTAAATGACCTCTAACTTGTCTTTTGACTAGAATAAAAGCGCATTTGCTTGAGGACAAGCAAATCTCAAGTGTAAGGGTATATGATAAGGCGAAAAATGAACCACTTTTAGGGGGTCATTTAAGCCCGAATCCGAACTTATTTGATCAAATATTGCCCTAAATCGTTCCTTTTGTGATTTTAGGTACTTGGAGAGTGAATTCTGGAAAAGAAGCCATTTTGGACGTTTTTGGAGCATAAAAGTGAAGAAAACGGCAAAGTCTCAATTTTCCATGCTGGGAACAGTAGGTGACGGCGTCAAGAGTAATGTCCTGACGGCGTCAAACCTCAATAATAAAATCCGAGAGTTCATGAAGGCATCAAGAGTTGTCCTGACGGCGTCAAAACCCCAAGAATTAAAATCCGTAGTTGATGACGGCGTCACACACAGGGCGTCAAGAGTAATTTGTGTGACGGCCTAGGCCTTGACGGCGTCAGAAGTAGATCAAGGCCGTCCGAGGAAGTATTTGGCGGCGAGATGACGGCGTCACACATTTGTTCTTGACGCCGTCATACCTATTTTCCTATATATAGTTTTCTAGTTTTTCACATTTAAAGAGAGAAGTTTTGGGAGAAACCCTAAAGACGATTTTGGTGTAACTTTACAGGTTTTTCAAGGGTTCCAACCCCTTGATACGTTGCATGATTAATCAAGATAAGTGTTCTTCTAATTCAATCAATATGTCTATGTGTTGGTTGTCTATATCATGTTCTTGTCTTAATTCTATCATGCTAGGCTAGATCTCTTTTGTGTTTGCTTAGATCTAATGAAACCTAGATATTGATTATGTGTTGATTACTTGTTTATTCTTGTCTTGGATGAATGATTTATATGTTAGGCTTAAGAAAACTGGCAGATCTCCAAATGGTAACATGCTTGAACGTCTTAAGAAACATGAACCGAGGCGTACTAGGTCTTTATTGGTTGTATTTAATGCATGAGCCACTGTTTACAATCCCTACAGTTGTTCTGGGCATGGTGTAGGAGGAGATAAGAGCTCATAGAATTGGGGAGTTATGTATGCCACCCCATGAATGGTATTAAGGAATACGATCCGTCATCCATGCAATTATAACAAGTAATTAACGTGTAAAAGATATCTAGGGAGTAGTGAAATCTAAGTAAACACATTTTCTCCAATTACTGCTCACAACTTTAGTATAAATTAGCTTATTTACATTTTTAGTATTTTATTTTGATTGCATCTTAGTTTTGGGTTAGTTGAATACCAACTAATTCCGCCCACTCTTTCAAAACCCGAGATTTTAACTTGCTTTCCATAAAATATAAAAACACAAAAATAATCATCCCTCACCTTTAGAACTAGTAATTAGGCTTTCTAATCCTAGCGACACTATTCCTAAGCTGAACGATCAATCCCCCGGTACTTGTCACTATACTATACTACAACGATCAGGTACACTGCCTGGTGGGGGTTGTAAGCTTCTCGAGATCCCTCGAGAGGTAAAGCCTGTTGCGATTCCCACGCATCAAGGCGTTATTTCAAGGATTTCAAACCGATGATTTCAACACTAACATTGGTACATACGATATATATATAAGTAAATATATTGCAACTAGTTTTATTTTTCTAATAGTCATATTTTTCCTAAGTCTTGGAATGTATATTTTTTTGATAACAACAAGTATTTTTCAAAGAGTAGAGTGGTATAGGAAACATGTGCATGGACATTCATAACATCATTTCATGATCTAAAGTAGATCGTTCATCATTCATATTAGGTTGTGGCTAGTGTGCGCGCCTTGTTTTTCAGCTCATTACATGTTCATGGTACCATCATATCAGGTGAGTCATAGCCCCACTTTTACTGTTTAATGTCTTTATAAACTCTTTGGGGGAGATACATGCTTCAATACTTGTTCTATGCTTTTATACGATTTGAATTACTTCTGGGGGAGAATACACTGCTTTAATTATTTTTGTACAATGCCAAAGTATTACAAATTCCATACATTGCTTAAGTTTCCTTATTTACCACGTCAGGACAAGTCCCCTTTATTATTTCATGGACCGTTAATTAAGTTCCAAGCGAGAGTGAGTGAATAGATCTATTGAGGGTGACTCCTCCATCTGTGTTTGGGTTGCTCCAACAGAATTACAGATGCATTTCATGTCTTTATTATTAGAGTGTTTGGTAACCACTCATTGGGGCCAAGTATCGTCTAGCTTCGGGGTCATGAGCTTAAGAGACAATGTAGTTTTATGACTGAAAAACTTATTACTTTACTTTATACTTGGGCTATTGTACATACGATTAAAGTTAAATACTGATGGTTGATGAGTGTCAAAATACTCATCATTTTGTACCAATCTGAACTGCCAAAACATACAAAAACACTCAAAAATGCATCATAATACTTAAAATATCTCAGAAGAGTGTTTTATATGTTTCAAATACAAAATATGCAAAAACAAATGAAAAACGTGCAAAGTTTGCATGATTGGCAGTTTCAGTCCCTCAAGTTTCAAATATTGTCAAAACTAGTCCCTGAAGGTTTTAAATGAATAAAAAGTCAACTTAAGTCCTTGGGAACTCAAAAATGTTCACAAAACATCCTTGGATAAAAGTTTATACAAACTGGCAACTTTTACCCCTCAAGTTACAAAATTGGCAAAAATGGTCCCTGGGTATTCAAAAATTGGAAATTTACAAATAATACCCTTGTACTATGCATGAATGACAAAATGGAACAATTTTGATAAACTTTTGAGAAATTACAAACACAGTCCCTTAAAAATCCAAATTTCCAATTATGGTCCCTGGAGTTTGTGGAATTGACAGAAAAGGTCCCCGGTAATTTTGAAAAATGGTAAAACATGAATTTGGTCCTTGTATTATTGGTTCTTGGCAAATTACACCCTTATGAATGTTTGGGAAATATCACAATTTCAGTCCCTCACCTTTGCCAAAATTACATTTTTGGTCCTTGTTCACTTAAACCAATCCGGACCCTTTTTATTTTAATAAATCCAAAACCAAATCCAACCCATCTTAATTACCCAGCCCACCTATCCCCTAAGCCCATTCCACCCTAAGCCCAAACCCAACCCTGCGTTATTTAAAACGCGTTGACCCGCGTTGACCACCCAAAACCGCCAAACCACTCCCACTGTTCACCCTCCACCTTCACCCCTGCATTCACCAATACCAGGTGGTTTCACCACCACCTCACCACCTTCCAGCTCACCCTCACCTCCTTTCCACCTCACACATCAAACCAGATGGGCATTTAATGCCTTCTCCACAATTTTTCTCTCCAAACCACATCTAAACCTCTGATTCTTCCATAAAGCATCAACTTGTCCTAAAAACCCTCCACTTTGTCTCCTGACACCTCCACATACTCCCAATTATCCTTAATTGAAGAACGTAGCCTCCAAGTTAACTTGGAGGACTTTGGCGCCAAAAGTAAATTTAAACGGTCTTGATCAATTGGACATAATGGATGGCTCAGATGAAGTGGGAAAGGCTCAGAAGATATTTCTAAACCTAATTGAAGCTTATAAAGACCAAGAGAAGCAGAGGAGAAGATTACCTAGTTTAATTTTCAATTAATGTATGTCGAATTAGTTGTTTTAAAAGTTTAAGTGTAATCTAAAGCTTTCAAGTTTCATTTCAAGTATTCTCAGTGTACCAGTGATCTTTTAAGTTAATAAAAAGCAAGTTTGTATTATTATCTTAGTAAATGCAATTTTCAATTTCTTATTAAGAATCTCAATAAGCTTTGTTGTTGTTACTGTTTGGTTATATGGATTGAATAAGCTCATATAAGCTCCCATAAGCTCAACACAGCTTTTAGTAACTTACTAATCAGCTTAATATAAAAAATCTCACAAAATACAAATTTGGTCAATGATAGTCAACTGTGACATTTGTTCTTGATATCTGGGATTCAGAAGTAATCTGGAAGCATAAGTAAGCTTGGAGTATTGGTTTAGATCCTCAGGGGAGGAAATAAGTTGTTCTTGGTTCTTGGTTTCAAGCAGGAAAGCAATTTGTAAGTTTCTAAAAAATTTCATAACTATCTTTGTATTGCATATGTATTGATCTTGATTATCATGGCTGTTTTCTGTGTTTCTTAGGTTTAATTAGTGTAATCAAGTGTATTTGTGGTTTGAGATTGTTAAGTTGCTAAGTAGAATAACTTGTTAATCATTTTCTAAAAATCTCACAGTCAACATAGTATATCTTGTGATCTTGTGTATCTGTGGCAATTTTCTGTTTCTATGTGCTTAATTAGATCTAAAATATCATAATAAGTTAGTATGGATCAGTAGCATGAGCTCTTGTAACCATTTACTTCACAAATCTCAAAACAGTCTAGTTATAAGGTGTGTTTGGATCAGGTTGTTCATCTGAGTTCAAGTTAGTTTGTGTTATTGTTTTTGCTTGCTTTAAGTTTTATAGTGTAATACTAGCTCAGAAAAACAAAAACACCAAAGTCTTAATTAGATAATAGTCAAAATCACAAGTATTTCTTCACCACAGTTAACTGTGGTGAAATCTGATTCCATAACTCATCTTATCTACTCATAAGTCATTAGAATAACTTAATTAAGTCTTATTATATCTTATTACACCATATTCAGTAATTAGATTAAGTTTAAAGTTCACATAAGTCAACTTCTCAAGTTTTCTTCAAAAGTCAAATTTGTATTACTCAGATTTTCTCAAATCTTAGGAGATTTTTGTAGATTTATGTGTTAAGAATTACACTTTGTGCTTTTTAGGTTTAGTAATCTACCACATTAGCTTTAAGTTCCAATAAGTTCTATATTTTTAGGATTTTTACTCTAAGCCCCACAGACCCTCAAACTCACTTGCAGGGCAAAGGTGTGCCCTGCTCATTCAGACCCAGTCTATCACTAATACTTTGGTGGTGATTTCTTATCAACTCAGTGGACCCCACATCCTAGGTTTCAGCTTAATTGTAGCTTAATATACCAGCTTTTCACATCTAGGTTTAATTTAGACTTTAGCTTATTGTAGAATAGCTTTTAGGATCAAACTTGTGACCTTTGTAAAACAAGCTATACTGAGCACTCAGTATTTGATCATCAATCCAAAGGCTCACACAGAGCTTATTAGTGAACCAATAAGGTAGCTTATTAGTTTAATCTGTAGCTTATCAACCCATATTTGAACCCCTAGGCTTAGCTTGAACCCTATTTCACTATTGTGGACCCCACAACTCATTGAAAGTGGACTGCAAGGCAAAGCCTTACCCTGCACATCAGATACACAACCATCACCACCACTTTGGTGGTGATTTGTGGCCAACTCAGTGGGTCCCACACCTTCTACTTAGCTTATTATAACCCCCCTCCTACCCAGGTTCAATAGTTGACCATTAGTTTGACTTATAGACCAGTGGACCCCACCTTAAATTGTCCCCAATCTCTGTCCCATTTCTGAGTCAGAACTCAAATAAGCAAGTGCTTATTTGAGCTTCTCAGCTTATTTTAGGAGCTTATCTCATTAAGTTTAGTTTAATATAGTTCAAATAACTTAGGTAAACTAGATTTCACCATAGTGGACCCCACATAACCTCAGTTTAGCTTATTTCTTCATTTGGTCAACCTTAGTCAACTGTTTAAGCTAATAAGCATTCTCAGTGCTTATTTCAAGTTTCCAAAGTAGTTGTTTTTGTAAAAGTTTCATTATTTAAGTATTTAAGTAGTTTTATAAAAGAAAAACCAGAAAAAGCAAACATAAAAATAGTGATAGCTTCTATTTAATAGAAATTATCTAATTAATTTTCATTTTAGCTTATTAATAAGCACTTGTCCAATTTTATAATTTTATAAATTACTTAGTACCTTAAAGTAGTTAAAATAATTTTCTTAGAATTTTCCTAAGCAGTTTACTATTAATTAGATTTAAAATTAGTTTAAGTAATTAAATAGGTAATATTAGTAATTAAATAGATTTATTTAATTTTAATTAACTAAAGTAGAATTTTATATTTTTCCTAAGTTTTATAAAGTAGTTAAGACTTTTAAAAAATAGTTTCATAATTTCTACTGTTCATTTTCTAATTTTCTAATTTAATTTAATTAAATTAGCTTAAAAGTAATTAATAAATAATTAATTAGTCAATTAGCTTAAATATAATTTTTAGCAAGTTTTTATAATTTTTTAGTGTTCCTGTAGTAATTAAATAGTTTTATAAATTTTATTATAATTTTCTAAGGTAATTTAGTATTAATAGTAATTTAAAATAATTAAAAAAGTTTAATTAAGTTAAATAGTTATTAATTAATAAAATACTTATAAAAAGACAAAAATATTTATTTTCATTTTTTATACTTTCTTCAAGTTCTTATTTAAGTTTAGAAATTATTGTTATAAGTTTTTAGGTTTATTTGTAATAGTTATAATTTTTAGTTAATTTAAATTAAGCTTTTAATTAGTTTTATTAATTAAATAATAATTAAATATTATAATAATCATTTTCATAGTTTAAATTTCATTTTCTATTTTCTTTAATATTAAGTTTTCAAAAGTTTCACTTTTAACCCCTGTAGTTTGTAACTTGTTAAATACCACTTTTCTCTGTCTGTTATTTGATTATCTGATTTCGTGCTTATATCTGTATTTCTGTTATAATTTCATATTTTCCAAATATCAAGCAATCAGTAGTATAATCAACCCTCAAATCATCTTTGTTACTGTCCTCAGTACCACTCACACTCATACTCGTTTACAAATACAATTTCAATCTCGTTGGGATTTAACGACCCGGGGATTTCCCTGTACTTCCACGGTCAATATTAACTTGCACTTTCTCCCAGGTGGGCCTAACAGCTTCACAAGGCTGACTGGTTGGTTTGGGAGGAGTCAAAATTTGGCGCCGCTGCCGGGGAGGTTGTTGCGTATTTCAAAACGATAAAAGTTTAGTGGTTTTCAAAAACCCTCCTGTACGAATATCACCACTTTGTAAATTTTTTAAGAAAATCAAAATCATATCTGAAAACGTTCATTAACATTTCTCCTGAAGTGTTAACAATACCAAACAAATCATAAACAACAAAACAAAACTGTGAAGTTAAATTACTTCGTATCTTTACGATTACAACCTATACAGTTGGTTTAAGGTAAGTTCTGACATTAAATTGCGAACTTAAGAGGGATCCATTTATTTCCTCCCGCCAGCCTGCGAGTAATCTTAAAGGAACGATTTCGGTTAACGAATCAGTTTCAAAAATATTGTCCAAGTTTTTTCACCTATACACAAAAAGCCAAAAACATTTTACTGTGAATATAATTACATAAAAGTTTTACCACCGCAAACCAAGGCAGAACACCTACCAACTGGGGGTGTGAACATAATAAGTTCCCAAACCTAAGATTTAAAACTTACCATTGTATCCTTTTGAATAGTGTACCTTTTTAAAGAAGTTGTTCATTTGTGATTATTGGGTTTAAGTTCACTGTAGTTTTGCCTCTATCTTGTGTTGAAAACTAATTTTTGTGCATGCGCACTCGTTCACAAGCAAAGAATAAAAAGAAGAAAAACGTACCCGAGTTACGTATTGTTGAAAAAGAACACACAACAAAAATGAACGACGAGCCCCCATTCCTTCCCAAGGATGAACCAGTTCCTGACACCCGAACTATGGAGGAACTGTGTCAACCTACCATGCAAGGGAGGGGTGGACCAATTGCACCACTCACTATTGGAGCCACGGATTTTGGATTAAAACACCACATGATACAACAAATCCAGAATACGTGCCAGTTCCACGGATTGCCGGGTGACGATGCCAACAGGCATCTCGACAAATTTTTAACTGTCACCCAAAGCATGAAACAAAATGGCGTCACCGAAGACGGCCTACGTTTATACTTGTTCCCTTATTCTCTCACTCATCATGCAACTTCATGGTTCGATCGACTTCCTAAGAATTCGATCCACACTTTTGATGAGATGATCACTAAATTTCTGGCCAAATACTTTCCACCATCTATGGTCACAAAGCTTAGGAATGATATTAGCAATTTCAGACAGCTTCCCGAAGAGTCCTTATTTGAGGCATGGGAACGCTACAAACTTGCTATTGATAGGTGTCCTAATCACAATATGCTTCTTGTCACCATTATTGATACCTTTTATAATGGTTTGACACTCCGTCATCGTGACACCATCAATGCTGCTGCTGGGGGCACCTTTATGAAAAGGACCCCTGAAGAGTGCTATGACTTAATCGAAAACATGACTGCCCATCATAATTTTTGGGACTCCTCTGCTGAGAGGAACGACTCATTTAAGTCAGACACTCCGGCAAGCAATGAAATATCAATCCTAGCTAAAAAGCTGGATGATTTGTCTACAGCAGTTTTGCGTATCCATCAGAATAATCCTAATCAGGTCAAAACTGTTAACCCGAGTTGTGAAACTTGTGGTGGTCCACATCCCTACACAGAGTGCCCACACTCCAGTGCCTTTGCTCGTGAAAACATATCTGCAGCTCAAGGTTCCTATAACACGGGAGGTAATTCTTACCAACCGCAAGGGGATCGAAATCTTTTGAGCTATCGATCTAATAACTATATTGGACCACCAGGGTTTAATCAACCTCAAAATAGGAACCAAAATTTTAACCAGAATCGAATGAACCAAGGTTATAACAACCAAGGGAATTTCATCTCTAGTCAAAATCAGTTTAACCAAAATCAGAACCAAGGGAACTATAACCGTAATCAAGGTCAGAACAATTACCCACAGGGTAATTTTCAACAACAAAACCACTTCCAAGGTAACAACAATCAGCAACATGGGAATTTCCAAAACAATCGGGCTCAAAATTTTCAAAACCAAAATCAAGCCATTGTTCCAACTGGACCATCACATGATGAGTTATTAAAACAGTTTATGAAATCCCAAGAAGAACTAAACAGAATGCTGGTTAGTCAAATGTCTAATTTCCAGAAGTCTTTAAATGATCGACCCTCGGGCTCAGGTACAACTTTACCTAGCAACACGATCGCTAATCCGAGGGGCGATGTAAAGGCGATCACCACAAGAAGTGGAGTTTCTCACAAAGGACCTACAGCTCCCTCTACCTCATCTCCTATCCCTGTAGAGGAATGTGAAACTGAGGATACCACGGATACGGTACTTCCTAATAATAACGGATGTACCAATGACATCCCTCCTCCAGTTATCCCGGTCCCGACTCCCACTAAAAGAGTCATGTTTGAAACTACCAAAGGTCCTGTTGAATATCCAAAAGCCAACCCAAAAACAACAATTCCATATCCCTCACGATTGCAAGACCAAAAGCTCCGTGAAAAAGCTAATCATCAGATGGAAAAATTCTTTCAGATTTTCCAAGAACTACACTTCGATATTAGTTTCGCGGACGCTCTTCTTTTAATGCCCAAATTCGCATTGACAATCAAAAACCTGTTGAGCAATAAAGAAAAAATGTTTGAAATGGCACGAACTCCACTTAATGAGAACTGCTCTGCGGTTCTGTTAAAACAGCTTCCCGAAAAGCTAGGAGACCCCGGGAAATTTCTAATACCATGTACTTTCCCGGGTATGGTTGAATGCTTTGCCTTGGCCGATCTTGGTGCAAGCATCAATTTAATGCCTTATTCAGTTTGGAAAAAGCTCTCTCTTCAGGCACTTAGTCCTACATGCATGACTCTCGAGCTTGCAGACCGTTCAATTTCACGTCCCCTCGGTATTGCCGAGGACGTATTTGTGAGAGTGGGAAAGTTCCATTTTCCGGCGGACTTTGTTGTTGTTGATTTCGATGCAGATCCAAGAGTTCCTCTCATTCTTGGGAGGGGATTCTTAAGAACGGGACGTGCATTAATCGATGTTTTCGATGAGGAAATCACGTTACGAGTTGGCAATGAAGCGATAACGTTCAACCTTGATCAAACCTCGAGATACTCCTCGAATTATAATGCTGATTCGGTCAACCGAATTGATGTCATTGACATTGCATCCGAGGAGTATGCTCAGGAATTCCTTGGATTCACTGATAAATTTCCGAGTGGCAATCCCACTATTTCTTCTGATCCGATAATCGCTAATTCTTCTCCTTCCCTCACTCCGTTTGAGGGAAGTGATTTCGTCCTTGAGGAATTAGAGGCCTTTCTCAAAAGTGATTCAGTTCCCGAAGGAATTGATTACCAAGAGATTGACCCGGAGGGGGATATACTTCTCCTTGAGGAGTTATTGAACAAAGATCCTTCTCCCATTCCTGTTCTACCTCCACAACTTCATAAGGTGGAAGTCAAATATGTTGAGAAAAATGATGACTTCCCCGAGGTTGAACTTAAGGACCTGCCTCCTCATCTAGAATATGCATTTTTGGAAGGTAACGATAAGTTACCGGTCATTATTGCAAAAGACTTAAAGGATGAGGAGAAAACCGCGCTGCTCAAGGTTTTAAAGTCCCACAAACAAGCAATTGCTTGGAAACTCTCAGACATAAAGGGTATTAACCCGAATTTTTGTACACACAAAATCCTAATGGAAGAGGACTTTAAACCTACCGTGCAGCATCAAAGAAGGGTAAATCCAAAAATCCACGAAGTCATAAAAGCAGAGGTTATCAAACTTCTTGATGCGGGATTGATTTATCCTATATCTGATAGTCCTTGGGTAAGCCCAATTCATTGTGTTCCAAAGAAGGGCGGCATTACGGTTATCACAAACGAGGACAACGAGTTAATACCAACTCGTTTGGTTACAGGGTGGCGAGTATGTATTGATTACAGAAAGCTTAACGAAGCCACCCGCAAAGACCATTTTCCTCTGCCCTTTATGGACCAAATGCTCGAAAGACTAGCGGGAAATGAGTATTATTGTTTCCTTGACGGCTTCTCGGGTTACTTCCAAATTCCCATTGATCCACAGGATCAAGATAAAACTACCTTCACATGCCCTTACGGGACATTTGCCTATCGTCGCATGCCTTTTGGGTTATGCAATGCTCCGGGCACTTTCCAAAGGTGCATGATGGCTATTTTCCATGACATGATCGGAAAAACCATGGAGGTATTTATGGATGACTTCTCAGTCATCGGGAATTCTTTCGACTCGTGCCTCTCCCACTTAGAAAAAATGCTTCAACGTTGTGAAAACACTAATCTTTGTCTAAACTGGGAGAAGAGGCATTTTATGGTTAAAGAGGGCATTGTCCTCGGCCATAAAATTTCAAAAAGTGGGATTGAGGTCGATAAGGCCAAAATTGATGTTATTGCTAAACTGCCTCATCCCACCACTGTTAAAGGAATTAGGAGTTTCCTCGGCCATGCCGGGTTCTATCGGAGATTCATTCAGGATTTCTCCAAAATAGCCCGGCCCATGACTCATCTTCTTGAAAAGGATGCTCCTTTCATCTTTTCCACTGAGTGCATTGAAGCCTTTGAAATTTTAAAGAAAAGGCTTACCGAAGCACCAATCCTTGTTGCCCCCGACTGGGACTTACCCTTTGAACTTATGTGCGATGCTAGCGATTTCGCTATTGGTGCAGTTCTGGGGCAACGCAAAACCAAACATTTTCAGCCAATACACTATGCAAGTAAGACCATGAATGAAGCTCAAACACACTATACCACCACAGAAAAAGAATTATTAGCTGTGGTATATGCCTTCGAAAAATTTCGGTCTTACTTAATCTTAAACAAAAGCGTGGTGTATACGGACCATTCGGCTTTGAAATACCTGTTCACTAAACAGGATGCAAAGCCAAGACTACTCCGTTGGGTCTTGCTCCTCCAGGAATTCGATATTCTCATAAGAGATAAAAAAGGAGCAGAAAACCTTGCTGCTGATCACTTGTCCCGGTTAGAAAATCCTCATCAGGATATTCTCGAGAGAAAAGAAATAAATGAAACTTTTCCTCTGGAGACTCTAAATCTAATCTCTACCCGGGATAATACCACCACCCCATGGTTTGCCGACTTTGCAAATTACCGTGCGGGAAATTTCGTTGTGAAAGGGATGTCGTCCCAACAGAAAAGAAAATTCTTTAAAGATGTAAAACATTACTTCTGGGACGACCCCTACTTGTTCAAAATATGTGCGGATCAAGTCATCCGACGGTGTGTCCATGGCCAAGAAGCCATGGAAATTCTTAAAGCTTGTCATGATGGACCCACGGGGGGACATCATAACCCAAACTACACCGCCAAAAAGGTGTTTGATTCAGGATTCTTTTGGCCCACAATATATAAAGACGCCCATGAACTTATCAAAACCTGTGAGGCTTGCCAGCGTCACGGAAATATTTCTAAAAAGAATGAGATGCCGCAAAACGCCATCCAAGTCTGTGAAATATTTGATATGTGGGGCATTGATTTTATGGGGCCATTCCCGTCTTCACAAGGGAATAAGTATATACTCGTCGCTGTCGACTATCTGTCAAAATGGGTTGAGGCAAAAGCCTTACCCACCAATGATGCCCGAGTAGTTTGTAAATTTTTAAAATCTCTCTTTGCCAGATTCGGGACTCCTCGTGCCATTATCAGTGATCGTGGTACTCACTTTTGCAATGAACAATTTGCGAGAGTAATGCTGAAATATGGTGTAACTCACCGTCTTTCTACAGCATACCACCCCCAAACAAGTGGGCAGGTGGAGGTCTCAAATCGGGGTATTAAGAGAATTCTCGAGAGGACGGTTGGTGAAAACCGTGCCTATTGGTCGGACAAGCTGGACGATGCATTATGGGCTTTCCGCACTGCTTACAAAACACCCATCGGGTGTACTCCATATAAGCTAGTGTACGGGAAAGCATGTCATCTTCCGATCGAATTAGAACATAAGGCCTATTGGGCCTTAAAACATGCAAATTTCGACCTTCAGACAGCGGGTGATCACCGTAAAGTTCAACTTAACGAACTAAATGAATTACGTGATCAAGCTTATGAAAATTCTTTAATCTATAAAGAAAAGACTAAAAAGATACATGACTCTAAAATAAAGAACCGTGTTTTCAACGTTGGTGACAGAGTTCTTCTTTTCAATTCAAGGTTAAAAATTTTCTCGGGTAAACTAAAAACCCGTTGGTCTGGACCATTTACTATAACCAAAGTATACCCATATGGAACTGTTGAGTTATTGCAACCCGACGGTCCCAATTTTAAAGTAAATGGACATCGGTTAAAACACTATTTTGGAGGGGACATACAACCAATGGTTGTCCCAGATCTCCAAACTTACCCCATGGACCAATAAATTCGGGGTCAAGTCAAACTAGCGACTCGGTTAACAAAAAACTAGTTTCCCCAAGGACAATTTTAATTCGGGGTCGAGTCAAGCTAGTGACTCGGGAATCAAAAACAAGCTACCTCATGGACAAATCAATTCGAGGTCGAGTCAAGCTAGTGACTCGGTAATCAAAAGCATAGCAATATGGGTTTTCACTCATATTTCTGATTTCTGTCTCTTTTCTAACACCCTAGTGTGGGGGAGACGAACCACATGTTGTACATATGTAATATATTTTTCAAAAAAAAAAAAAAATGGTACAAGACAAATAAAAAGAAAAAAGTGAGTTTGTATGTAAATAGAGTAAAATAAAAAGGTTAATAGTATTGTCTCCTTACGTTCTACAGTCTTGGTGGGACACCAAGTACTGTGAATATTGAGGGCAATATTCAGTTCTAAGTGTGGGGGAGCGTTCTCACGAATGCAAAACACATGTTCCATCAAGAACCCCCATTTGATCAAAATTATCAGTTTTTTCACACTTAGAAATGCGAATAATGGTATCAATCCTCCATGTCTAACCCACAACAGGATTGGCTAGTCCAGGAGCAAACGGCTCTTGGTAAAGACATCTCAAATCCGTTGATGGCTTGCAATTTGCCAAAAATTGTACGGTTCCTCAACTCCCCAAAAACAAATGAGTTGGCTAGCCCGCAAGATTATGGCTTGTGGTAAAGGCCGTGGAAAAACCATAATTGGTAATCAGCTCACCAAGATGTTGACTATTTCATCAAGAGTTGGCTAGTCCAGAAGCAAACGGCTTCTGGTAAAGACAAATCAAATCCGTTGACAGCTGGTGGTTTGCTAAAAATCACACGGTTATCAGGTGTGCCACAGTTCTTACACCTGGCTACTCCAGAAGTGATGGCTTTTGGTAAAGAGATAAAATCCATTAATTTTTTCTCAAATAGATTGCTAGGGACTAGCAATAGTTTAGTGTGGGGGATTGATGAGTGTCTAAATACTCATCATTTTGTACCAATCTGAACTGCCAAAACATACAAAAACACTCAAAAATGCATCATAATACTTAAAATATCTCAGAAGAGTGTTTTATATGTTTCAAATACAAAATATGCAAAAACAAATGAAAAACGTACAAAGTTTGCATAATTGGCAGTTTCAGTCCCTCAAGTTTCAAATATTGTCAAAACTAGTCCCTGAAGGTTTTAAATGAATAAAAAGTCAACTTAAGTCCTTGGGAACTCAAAAATGTTCACAAAACATCCTTGGATAAAAGTTTATACAAACTGGCAACTTTTACCCCTCAAGTTACAAAATTGGCAAAAATGGTCCCTGGGTATTCAAAAATTGGAAATTTACAAATAATACCCTTGTACTATGCATGAATGACAAAATGGAAAAATTTTGATAAACTTTTGAGAAATTACAAACACAGTCCCTTAAAAATCCAAATTTCCAATTATGGTCCCTGGAGTTTGTGGAATTGACAGAAAAGGTCCCCGGTAATTTTGAAAAATGGTAAAACATGAATTTGGTCCTTGTATTATTGGTTCTTGGCAAATTACACCCTTATGAATGTTTGGGAAATATCACAATTTCAGTCCCTCACCTTTGCCAAAATTACATTTTTGGTCCTTGTTCACTTAAACCAATCCGGACCCTTTTTATTTTAATAAATCCAAAACCAAATCCAACCCATCTTAATTACCCAGCCCACCTATCCCCTAAGCCCATTCCACCCTAAGCCCAAACCCAACCCTGCGTTATTTAAAACGCGTTGACCCGCGTTGACCACCCAAAACCGCCAAACCACTCCCACTGTTCACCCTCCACCTTCACCCCTGTATTCACCAATACCAGGTGGTTTTACCACCACCTCACCACCTTCCAGCTCACCCTCACCTCCTTTCCACCTCACACATCAAACCAGATGGGCATTTAATGCCTTCTCCACAATTTTTCTCTCCAAACCACATCTAAACCTCTGATTCTTCCATAAAGCATCAACTTGTCCTAAAAACCCTCCACTTTGTCTCCTGACACCTCCACATACTCCCAATTATCCTTAATTGAAGAACGTAGCCTCCAAGTTAACTTGGAGGACTTTGGCGCCAAAAGTAAATTTAAACGGTCTTGATCAATTGGACATAATGGATGGCTCAGATGAAGTGGGAAAGGCTCAGAAGATATTTCTAAACCTAATTGAAGCTTATAAAGACCAAGAGAAGCAGAGGAGAAGATTACCTAGTTTAATTTTCAATTAATGTATGTCGAATTAGTTGTTTTAAAAGTTTAAGTGTAATCTAAAGCTTTCAAGTTTCATTTCAAGTATTCTCAGTGTACCAGTGATCTTTTAAGTTAATAAAAAGCAAGTTTGTATTATTATCTTAGTAAATGCAATTTTCAATTTCTTATTAAGAATCTCAATAAGCTTTGTTGTTGTTACTGTTTGGTTATATGGATTGAATAAGCTCATATAAGCTCCCATAAGCTCAACACAGCTTTTAGTAACTTACTAATCAGCTTAATATAAAAAATCTCACAAAATACAAATTTCGTCAATGATAGTCAACTGTGGCATTTGTTCTTGATATCTGGGATTCAGAAGTAATCTGGAAGCATAAGTAAGCTTGGAGTATTGGTTTAGATCCTCAGGGGAGGAAATAAGTTGTTCTTGGTTCTTGGTTTCAAGCAGGAAGGCAATTTGTAAGTTTCTAAAAAATTTCATAACTATCTTTGTATTGCATATGTATTGATCTTGATTATCATGGCTGTTTTCTGTGTTTCTTAGGTTTAATTAGTGTAATCAAGTGTATTTGTGGTTTGAGATTGTTAAGTTGCTAAGTAGAATAACTTGTTAATCATTTTCTAAAAATCTCACAGTCAACATAGTATATCTTGTGATCTTGTGTATCTGTGGCAATTTTCTGTTTCTATGTGCTTAATTAGATCTAAAATATCATAATAAGTTAGTATGGATCAGTAGCATGAGCTCTTGTAACCATTTACTTCACAAATCTCAAAACAGTCTAGTTATAAGGTGTGTTTGGATCAGGTTGTTCATCTGAGTTCAAGTTAGTTTGTGTTATTGTTTTTGCTTGCTTTAAGTTTTATAGTGTAATACTAGCTCAGAAAAACAAAAACACCAAAGTCTTAATTAGATAATAGTCAAAATCACAAGTATTTCTTCACCACAGTTAACTGTGGTGAAATCTGAGTCCATAACTCATCTTATCTACTCATAAGTCATTAGAATAACTTAATTAAGTCTTATTATATCTTATTACACCATATTCAGTAATTAGATTAAGTTTAAAGTTCACATAAGTCAACTTCTCAAGTTTTCTTCAAAAGTCAAATTTGTATTACTCAGATTTTCTCAAATCTTAGGAGATTTTTGTAGATTTATGTGTTAAGAATTACACTTTGTGCTTTTTAGGTTTAGTAATCTACCACATCAGCTTTAAGTTCCAATAAGTTCTATATTTTTAGGATTTTTACTCTAAGCCCCACAGACCCTCAAACTCACTTGCAGGGCAAAGGTGTGCCCTGCTCATTCAGACCCAGTCCATCACTAATACTTTGGTGGTGATTTCTTATCAACTCAGTGGACCCCACATCCAAGGTTTCAGCTTAATTGTAGCTTAATATACCAGCTTTTCACATCTAGGTTTAATTTAGACTTTAGCTTATTGTAGAATAGCTTTTAGGATCAAACTTGTGACCTTTGTAAAACAAGCTATACTGAGCACTCAGTATTTGATCATCAATCCAAAGGCTCACACAAAGCTTATTAGTGAACCAATAAGGTAGCTTATTAGTTTAATCTGTAGCTTATCAACCCATATTTGAACCCCTAGGCTTAGCTTGAACCCTATTTCACTATTGTGGACCCCACAACTCATTGAAAGTGGACTGCAAGGCAAAGCCTTACCCTGCACATCAGATACACAGCCATCACCACCACTTTGGTGGTGATTTGTGGCCAACTCAGTGGGTCCCACACCTTCTACTTAGCTTATTATAACCCCCCTCCTACCCAGGTTCAATAGTTGACCATTAGTTTGACTTATAGACCAGTGGACCCCACCTTAAATTGTCCCCAATCTCTGTCCCATTTCTGAGTCAGAACTCAAATAAGCAAGTGCTTATTTGAGCTTCTCAGCTTATTTTAGGAGCTTATCTCATTAAGTTTAGTTTAATATAGTTCAAATAACTTAGGTAAACTAGATTTCACCATAGTGGACCCCACATAACCTCAGTTTAGCTTATTTCTTCATTTGGTCAACCTTAGTCAACTGTTTAAGCTAATAAGCATTCTCAGTGCTTATTTCAAGTTTCCAAAGTAGTTGTTTTTGTAAAAGTTTCATTATTTAAGTATTTAAGTAGTTTTATAAAAGAAAAACCAGAAAAAGCAAACATAAAAATATTGATAGCTTCTATTTAATAGAAATTATCTAATTAATTTTCATTTTAGCTTATTAATAAGCACTTGTCCAATTTTATAATTTTATAAATTACTTAGTACCTTAAAGTAGTTAAAATAATTTTCTTAGAATTTTCCTAAGCAGTTTACTATTAATTAGATTTAAAATTAGTTTAAGTAATTAAATAGGTAATATTAGTAATTAAATAGATTTATTTAATTTTAATTAACTAAAGTAGAATTTTATATTTTTCCTAAGTTTTATAAAGTAGTTAAGACTTTTAAAAAATAGTTTCATAATTTCTACTGTTCATTTTCTAATTTTCTAATTTAATTTAATTAAATTAGCTTAAAAGTAATTAATAAATAATTAATTAGTCAATTAGCTTAAATATAATTTTTAGCAAGTTTTTATAATTTTGTAGTGTTCCTGTAGTAATTAAATAGTTTTATAAATTTTATTATAATTTTCTAAGGTAATTTAGTATTAATAGTAATTTAAAATAATTAAAAAAGTTTAATTAAGTTAAATAGTTATTAATTAATAAAATACTTATAAAAAGACAAAAATATTTATTTTCATTTTTTATACATTCTTCAAGTTCTTATTTAATTTTAGAAATTATTGTTATAAGTTTTTAGGTTTATTTGTAATAGTTATAATTTTTAGTTAATTTAAATTAAGCTTTTAATTAGATTTTAATTAGTTTTATTAATTAAATAATAATTAAATATTATAATAATCATTTTCATAGTTTAAATTTCATTTTCTATTTTCTTTAATATTAAGTTTTCAAAAGTTTCACTTTTAACCCCTGTAGTTTGTAACTTGTTAAATACCACTTTTCTCTGTCTGTTATTTGATTATCTGATTTCGTGCTTATATCTGTATTTCTGTTATAATTTCATATTTTCTAAATATCAAGCAATCAGTAGTATAATCAACCCTCAAATCATCTTTGTTACTGTCCTCAGTACCACTCACACTCATACTCGTTTACAAATACAATTTCAATCTCGTTGGGATTTAACGACCCGGGGATTTCCCTGTACTTCCACGGTCAATATTAACTTGCACTTTCTCCCAGGTGGGCCTAACAGCTTCACAAGGCTGACTGGTTGGTTTGGGAGGAGTCAATGGTTTTTATAAACCTTATTACGGATTTCTTATTACTGATTTCTAAATTACTGATTTCTTATTACTGGATTACGATGCTTTTGCTTCAAACATATTACATTTGGCAGTGGGTTGTAAACACACAGGTTACAAGTCTCTTATGGCGGGACTTGGAACTGAGTGGATTTACGATGCCTTTGCTGGGAAATCTTCATTCATATGCATTAAATTCTTTTTCACAAGACTCTATGAACTCACCAACCTCGTGTTGACACTTTAGCATGTATTTTCAGGTTTTAAGCTATGACACACTACTGGAGGTTTTGGTAGGGCATGACATGGTCATAGAAGACTCTGATTATTCATATGGGGACCGTTTTTAACTATTTTAATGGCCTACTTCCGAACTGCTTTTAACAATGTAAAATCAACATTTTGATTTAACTATTTTATTCTAAATGATTCAAGTGCAAACTATTTTTGAACAAGTGTCGTAATACCAATTGAGTTACACCCCAGCTACATGTATGCTTCCGCTGGACCCGATTTTGGGGGTGTGACAGATTGGTACCAGAGCTTTGGCTATAGCGAACTAAGTGTTTTTAAAACCTAGACTATAGCTACTTTCAAGAAAACTTAACCCTATGACCGTCACGTGCCTGCCTGCCAAGCTGAAGCCTCATTTGTGGTTAGTTGCTGACATAGGTGATGAGATTTGTGTCTCATTATCTGATATATTATATTCATTTATTATAGTTGATTACTATAATTGTCTTTCATATAATCATGTTCATGTATCATATATGTCACCGCATTATGTTTTTCTTTGCATAGTTTAATCAATTGACCTCGAGTTTGGTCACTTGCCTTAGTCTTTCAGAACGTCTTGGTATTTGTGAAGGACATAGTATTAGTATAACTGAACTGAGTTTTTCAAAATTCATGGAACCTCGGTGGAATATATACTAGTCATTTATATTCAACCCGGGATAGTGGGACATAGGCTGACTACCTATGTCTGACTCATAAATGAATTTTGCAACACTGAGAATGGTTATAATAAATTTTTTTCTCGATTGAATCCTTTACTCATTTTCAAAATGTTTCATGCATGTGTGTGTATACTCGTTGTCAGAACATTCATACTTTTCATCACTTCGTAAACCGCCGCTTGGAAGCACGTCAATTGATCATTTCATTTCATGAATCTTCACCTTTATGCACGATACACTTACATCACGGTATTTTCTTTTATCACAATCTCGTTTTGTTGCAGTTGTCACAGTCTCTTCCCTTCTCACCATCATTATCATTTCCTTTCTTCATCCCTATATATATAAGGAATTAGCTGACACTATATAGTTTCCTATGCCACTCATTACTCACTACTCCCTATATTGATAAGTGGATATTATCAATGACCCTCCCTTGGAAAGACTTTCCATACCATCTATAAGGAAAATCTCTCGGTACACTAAGACCATTAAAAACTCAACAAAAATCTCAGGATATCACAAAACAATTCGAACCACTATCACTTGCCCGATCACCAAAAATTCTATCATCTAGAAAGTATTGGCTTGACTGAATTACAGGATTATTTTCGATACGAGTGCTCACTAAGCCACACCATAGAGATAAATCCAACCTCTTAACCGAGACTATAGATTGAACATGTCCTCACCAATAGACTTTATCCAAACCTGTTAGACACCTATGCCTTTGTGCAGACATACATACCTGACTATTTTATCCTCTTAATACTTTCATTTTTAAATGGATTTTTCTCCAAACTATAGTTATACAAAACATATATCTTGTAAGAAATACTTTTCTAAGGCACTTAATGTGATAAGCAAATCCCTTTTGGTTAATCTTTTACAAAAACTATTGAATGTTAGGAAATTTTAAACATCGATCTTTGATAAACCATATTATCCACCTTATGTTGAAAACTGTCCTATCTTGCATAACCATTAAATTTTGAAACATCAAGAAAATGTTACTTGGAAAGTCGTTTGCTTAAAGTTGTAAATTCATTTATTCAGGGAAGGTTTATGAACAAAACACACAATCTCAAAACAAACCTTGAAAAATCAATCACTATATTACATCACTTATACATTTAGGATTTTGTGATTTGATGACATAGAGCTTGGGGAAAATCTTAGTAATGGAGACTAAGCATCGTAGGTGGAGAAAGACTCGATTCATGACATCCTGCGGAGGATTACAACCTTATCCTAATCCTAATCTATTATTTTTAACAACACCCTTTGACAGACTTAACCTTGTAAGTTTTTCCACAAGATTCATGATATCCATTTCAGTTATTCCTAATAGAGGAATTTGATTCACCTCAAACTCCTAGCGATTTCATTAAGATTCCTTTGGAACTACAGAACCTATCATCTACAGACCAATGGTCAGAAATTAGAGAACGATTCAAACATAGGGAGATATGCTCAGAGCATGAGTGATTGACTCAAGAAATGGTTGGACTAACCAATTACCATAAATCAAATTCAGTTGCAACTATAGTTATCGCGCGAGCGTAGAGACTACACCATTTGAGGTACTCTATGGTCGAGGTGCCAACATCCATTGATGGATCGAAATTTAGGAAAAGCCCAACTCACTAGTCCAGTAGGCATTCATGATATAACCAGGAATTTTCTACAAATCAGGAATCAGTTACAAGTTTGATAAGTTGTAAACCATTGGAATTCCAAGTTAGTGGCAGAGTCATGTTGAATGTTCTGCCTAGGAAAGGCATGATACCATTCAGAAAAATTCGGGAAGTTAAAATCGATATACACTGGACCATTTAATATTTCAGACAGAATAGGCCTAGTGGCCGTCAGATTTGAGCCTTGTTAGAAAACAGTAGGGTATACCAACATATTTCACAATTTCAAATCCCCAGAAATGACTTTCAGATGAGTCACTCATGATTCCATTGGAAGGGATCCAACCCAAATGACAATCACAGACCTTGTAAGAGAACCAACAGAAATCATGGACCGTGTGGTCAAACAGTTGAAGCAAAGTCGAATTCTTACCGTGAAAGTTCGCTGGAATTCTCACATATCATCATCTTTTCACCAATACCACTCTAGAAACCAACACAAACTGAACTTCGGGACAAAGTTCCTTTTAGAGGGGAAGACTGTCACAACTCACCATTTCAGGTCATTTCCTGAACTTTGGAAAAACACTATTCATCAGTTTACTATTCATCATTTTTGGTGTCAGTTTGACATTCCGAGAAGCATTCAGAAATTTTACTATTCACTTAACACTATTCATTTCCGGAAAAGATTTCAACATTCACGTGCATTATTCATTTCATCGTAAATTTAGTTTACGGGTGTTCAAATTCGCGTAACCGTATGGGTTTAGGTGCGAATTCATTTCATTATCAGTAAGGACACTGCATACGGACTAGAGACAGTCTGCATATCATCAGTAGGTCATTTACATGTTATACCACTCTTAGGATTTTCAAATTATATATTTGATACATTTAACGTTTTTGTTATAATTATTTATAAATAAACGTTAACACCCGGTTTATACACGACGAATATATCTAAATATTCCCACAATAGTCCCGACATATTTCTGTATCCATTTTATCATCATAAAAGTTATAACATTCATTTACCCATTATTTTGGAAATTTATTTTATTTATAACGTGAGCTTATGAATATTACGACGTTTTTCGTGAAAACTAAACAATAATCACCCGAACACTCAGTACTTGTACCCAACATAATTTTAACATTTTTATGACTTTAATAAGTCCCGGTTAACTTTGTTAATATTTATTTCTAGCAAACCCGGTACTCGATTATAACTAATATTTACACTAAACTACAACTAATAATACATTTCATTATCTAAGTGATCAAAACCGACTTTGCATCTCTTTTTCTCATGTAAAACCGGTCCAATACCACCCCTAAATACCACAAGTATTATTTTCTAACCTTATGCATTTATGTACCATTTTAATACTATAAACCTCATAAACAAAAACATGACAAGTTCCTAAAATCATAACATAGAAATTTCATAAGCCAAAAATTTCTTCTCCTCTCTTTCTCATCACCATAACCACGACTTTTTCCAAGATCCATGATCCATCCATCATTTTTCAAAGTACAAAGCATCAAAGTTGTTCATTTTGTTGTCCTAATCAAGAATCATACCTCAAAAACACAAGTCATCCAAGGTTTCTCATCATCTAATCACCTATTATTTCAAAGTGAGTATTCAAATTTATTTTCATATTTTCATCTAATTAACATATGTATCTTATGGTATTCATGCTTAATTTCATGCACAAACTAGTTATACCACTTTATTTTTGTATACTTTTTGAACATACAAACCCTAGATTGTGACTTAGGTGTTCTCTTGTTAAATTAACTTGATTACTAGTCATTAGGAACCCATGGCACCCTAAGAAGGTGTATGGTAGGATTAGTATAGATTTGTGGAGTTTGCAAGAGTTTTGGTTGATGTAGAAACTTGTTTTGAACCTTGGAAATGGTTTTGTAACAACTATATAAACATTCTGTCCCATTTTGGTAAATTCTGGAAAATCAGTAAATACAAAGTAAACTTTGGCAAAATTTTTAGAAAATACTTTCAAAAACGAATCCGTAGGCGAAAGAACGGATTAAAAAGAGTTTATAACGAAGAAATTATGATTTTTGCAAGTTTATTGACGAAAAGTATATTTTCTGAAAATTGTTGCTGTTGGACGTTTTTCGTCGGACAAAAAGAGGCTTTAGACGTAACTCGGAGGAGCCGAGCTTTCCAAAATATATTACTACATACTAAGACGTAACCGTGGATATAAAGAACAAGTAAAACGGACATATAACGACAAAGATATTCACGTTTGAATATCGGCAAAACTCATTTCATTTTGACAGCTTTTAGTAATATTAACACTAAAACTACGTAGTAACTTTAGAAGCTAGAAATAATACCAAGTACCAAATTTTATAACTAATGAAGTATTAGTTATTACAAGTATATTTTTATCACTACAAGGCGTTATTTCAAGGATTTCAAACCGAGGATTTCAACACTAACATTGGTACATACGATATATATATAAGTATATATATTGCAACTAGTTTTATTTTTCTAATAGTCATATTTTTCCTAAGTCTTGGAATGTATATTTTTTTGATAACAACAAGTATTTTTCAAAGAGTAGAGTGGTATAGGAAACATGTGCATGGACATTCATAACATCATTTCATGATCTAAAGTAGATCGTTCATCATTCATATTAGGTTGCGGCTAGTGTGCGCGCCTTGCTTTTCAGCTCATTACATGTTCATGGTACCATCATATCAGGTGAGTCATAGCCCCAATTTTACTGTTTAATGACTTTATAAACTCTTTGGGGGAGATACATGCTTCAATACTTGTTCTATGCTTTTATACGATTTGAATTACTTCTGGGGGAGAATACACTGCTTTAATTATTTTTGTACAATGCCAAAGTATTACAAATTCCATACATTGCTTAAGTTTCCTTATTTACCACGTCAGGACAAGTCCCCTTTATTATTTCATGGACCGTTAATTAAGTTCCAAGCAAGAGTGAGTGAATAGATCTATTGAGGGTGACTCATCCATCTGTGTTTGGGTTGCTCCAACAGAATTACAGATGCATTTCATGTCTTTATTATTCGAGTGTTTGGTAACCACTCATTGGGGCCAAGTATCGTCTAGCTTCGGGGTCATGAGCTTAAGAGACAATGTAGTTTTATGACTGAAAAACATATTACTTTACTTTATACTTGGGCTATTGTACATACGATTAAAGTTAAATACTGATGGTTTTTATAAACCTTATTACAGATTTCTTATTACTGATTTCTAAATTATTGATTTCTTATTACTGGATTACGATGTTTTTGCTTCAAACATATTACATTTGGCAGTGGGTTGTAAACACACAGGTTACAAGTCTCTTATGGCGGGACTTGGAACTGAGTGGATTTACGATGCCTTTGCTGGGAAATCTTCATTCATATGCATTAAATTCTTTTTCACAAGACTCTATGAACTCACCAACCTCGTGTTGACACTTTAGCATGTATTTTCAGGTTTTAAGCTATGACATACTACTGGAGGTTTTGGCAGGGCATGGCATGGTCATAGAAGACTCTGATTATTCATATGGGGACCGTTTTTAACTATTTTAATTGCCTACTTCCGCACTGCTTTTAACAATGTAAAATCAACATGTTGATTTAACTATTTTATTCTAAATGATTCAAGTGCAAACTATTTTTGAACAAGTGTCGTAATACCAATTGAGTTACACCCCAGCTACATGTATGCTTTCGCTGGACCAGATTTTGGGGTGTGACACCTATGATATCACAAGTTCCTCCATCACCACAATTGATTCAACAAATAAAAGAAAGTTGACACACATGTGATATCACCATTGATATCACCTCTAATATCACTTGATATCACCTGTGATATCATAGGTGGTATCACCTGTGATATCACATGTGATATCAAAGGTTCCCACGAAAGCACCTGGGAATAAAATGAAGGTGTTGGTTGATGAACCAATGAAGATGACGATTGTTGAAGAACAAAAGTAAATAAAACAAGTTGATGAAAACAGTTGCATTTTTATGTTTTAACAACTAGTGCTAAAATCTTTTGATTAGTAATATACAATGCTAATGATAACAATTTATGTTCTCTATATAAAAATGTGTTATTAACTGAGATACCCAACTAATAATGTGAATTATCACAAGAGATAATCAACTTCATATAAAATGTTATTAATTTATTTTCTCTACATATATGTGTTTTCAATTGTGATACTCAACTAAGAATGTGAAATATCACATTCTTATCACATGTGATAATGAATTTTGTATTTTACCAAGTGTATATGAAAGAATAATAAACATCAATTGTCATATTTTATCGAAAAGCTGACAAACAAGCTACTAAACTATGCAACACCTTCATCAAAACAAACAAAACATATAAAAAAAGATATGAAATAGAATATCACAAGTGATACTACACATATGATGCAGAACAGATTAAAAAAAAATTAATATCACAAGTGATACTATACATATGAAACAGAATATCACAAGTGATACTGCACATATTGTACTACACATATGATGCATAACAGATTTAGAAAAAACTTTAATATCACAAGTGATACTTCACATATTTTACTAGTGTAGTCAGTTTTTTTTTTTTTTTTTTTTTTTTTTTTTTTTTTTTTTTTTCAAATTGATTGCAGATCTGTTAAGTGATAAAAAAAATGGTAGATATATTGAAATGGTTAATTTAGTACAAAACGTCATCATTGATCATATCGTCAAATCTTAGCTAACACCAAGATATAGATCAGTTTTACAAAATAAATATTAGCATCCTCTTATCAAACATTACAAAAAAGGCTACTAGGTTGACACCTATGGAACAATAAAAGGTGCTACTCGGTTGATATCTAATCATCTATTGAGCAGTCGGTATTCTTTCACTCATCCTCCGCTTTCACTTTCTCAGGAATAAAATCTGAAAAATTTTCACAAAAATAATAGCTTTAATACAAGTTTATGGGTAAAAAAAAAGATATGAATTCCACCTAACTCAGGTACAATAAACTTACCTGCAAAAAAGTCGAATCTCTTCCGCTTACCAACGACGGATGCTGATTCAAGACAACAAATTAGCAGATTTCATTAGGTGCACTAAGAAACTTGAGAATAAAATATACACTTCTAAATTAAATATGCAGAGTAGCAGCCACTACTTCTTCAAAAGCTTCATTTTGGACTCGCCTTAAATATGAATTATGTCTTATAAATAATAAGCAATATTACACTATAATTAATAACTTATCAGTAACTTATACTCACAGCTTATCCCCACAAACTTATATTTTCATCCTCATCAAAATTTCAAAGATATTATATAAGAAAATTAAACATTTTAACATAAACAACTTATAAATAAACAGACTAACAATTATCACTGGTGATACTAAACGTATATCACCGGTGATACTAAACCAACTTATAATTATCAACTTCAAATATCACTGGTGGTACTAAACGTATATCACTGGTGATACTAAACCAGCTTATAATCATCAACTTCAAATATCACTGGTGATACTAAACGTATGCTACAGAGCAGATTCAAAACTACAATTAGACACAAAAACAGCATTCAAATGCAGTTAAAAACATAAATTCAACTAACAACTTAATTAATAAGCAAAATTACAAAAGCAGATAACAAAATTATCAAATATTTTTCACTCACACATTTCATCAAACACTTGGTGTGCAACTTGATCACAAGAAATGTTAAACAACTTGATCCACATAATTAACAAACGATTCAACAGCACTATCAACAGCAACAATATCCATCAAATCAGCTTATGAAAACAAACGGTTCATTTAAATCAAAAGAAGACATAAAAAAGGATGATAATGATCGGGAGGTGATTATGAGATGATGATCGGAATGGTGACTGGAATGGTGATGGTGATGATGGTCAGAATGATGGTGTAGCGGTGGTAACTGATTATTGAGGGAAAAGGTAACAGATTATGGAGGGAAGTCGGTTAAGAGAAAACACACAGTTTGTGTGTGAAAAAAAAACGAATGGAAAAAAAATAAAAAAAATAAAACTTTATATAGGTGGGGTAAATGAGGTTTAAGTGATTAAATCTTAGATTAATCTAGACAATTAGATCAAAAAAATGGAAGGTGGGGATTTGTCCATTGGTATGCACAAAAAAAGGGTATGCAGTTGAATTTTTCTCCGGAATAGTAATTGTGAAACTAGAAGAATCAAATACTACTAGATCGACTAATTTGCAAGATCGACTAACTAGTTTCGACTCAATACCCAACTTTAATTGGACAAGTGATTTTAACTTAAGTACTCGTATTAATCTAACTAAATTTAAAAGACACTACTAGAATCAGGAGAACTGGCGATGAAATTTATCCCGACGCCAAAATTTAGTCAGCATTTTGCGCTAAACGACAAAAAAGTCACTTGACCGTGCCAATCTGGCGTTGAATTTTTTGGATTTTCTAATGCCGACGCTAATTCGTCGGTATTTTGTTTGTTAAATTTGACCTTTTCAATAATTGGGAAAACTTGGGCGGCAATTTGACCCCCTAAGATTATACCGACGCCAAGATGTCGGTAATTCATTAATCAAAAAATTATTATGATTAGCTTTTTGATTAGCGTTTAACTACATTATGTTTGTTAAATTCCCGACGACATGATGTCGGTATGTAATCGAACCATTTTTTGTCGTCCCGTTCTTGCGAATAATAGCTAATATTTGGGTGGGGCTTTTTCCCACCTATTTGGTACCGACGACTTGACGTCGGGATTTATTTTCCAGCCTCATTTTCTCTTTGTCCCGCCAATTTTTTACTTTGTATATACCGAATAATCCTTAACTCGGAAAAACACACATAATCTCACAAAATCAAAACTCCCAAGTCCCATTATCGATGTCGCGCAAAGATTTCTCGCAACAATTCCCAAGTCCTCACAAAGATTTCTCACAACAATTCCCAAGTCCTCAAAACGAACCGGTGATTGTGAACACTCCACCTGTAGAAAAAGAAAATCAACAACAAAACACTCCAGTTGAGAATGAACCGGTAAACAATCCACCAGTGGAAAACCAACCCAATACATCTGGGTTGACTGATGAAGAATTCTTCGAGCAAGATATGCAAGTCTTTAGAGAGGTTGAAGAATACGAAGAACGTGTGGCAGCTGCTCGTAGGGCTCGGGAAGCTGCTCGTACATCACGGATAAATAGAGAACTACCATACCGATGGGCCATGGGGCTTAGCCCTGTACCATCAGAGTCTTCTTCGAGTGAGGAGGATGGCTGGGTCTTAGATGATTCATTTTCTTAATTCGTAGTTTTATTTTAATTACCGTATCGTAGTTTATATTAATCATACTTTTGTATTTCATGTTTTAAGTTTAATGTTTAATGTAATCCGTGTTTTAACTTTAACGTTTAATGTAATTCGTGTTTTAAATGTTATGTTAGTTATTTTAGTTTGTTAATACAAATATCGCCTAAAAACGTTATTGATATTTTACGATCTTTGCTAAGTTTTGTTAATGACAAAGTATAAACTTTAGCTAAGAGTAAATCATCACTTTAAGTGTTTAAGTCTTGTTTAACTAAGATTTACATTTCCTTTTAAACAAAACATTGTTTTTATTTCTTAAATTAGAAAGTGTCTTGTCACATCACATTTATTTCTTTAAATAGAAATATCACATCACATTTATGGTAAGTTTGTCATTATACATTTATGGAAAGAAAGTGTGTTTGACTAACCATAAGTTTTCTTGTGCAAGTTGTGTTTGACTAGTGTTTATGTGATGTGACCTTGTTTGGTTTGGAAGATTTATTGCAAAACCAGCTGCAGCCCTGATGGACCCCTGGGGAAGGCCTGCAGAAGGGTCCGCCGTATCTGCCAGGCCTGCAGAAGGCTTTGCTATAAATACCAAGCCACAAGTTGATTTTTGGCTTATCACTTAGAGTCATATTTTACACATATTCTCTCATTATACTCAGTAGCTACTAACTTGTGTGATTCTCTTATGTAGCAAAGGAGTTCACATATTCATCTAAGAAGTTACAAGTTTCAACTCTAAGTTGCAAGACTTGTTAGCTTTGTTGTGTATAGACTTTGGTAGTTTATACTTCATGTGTATCTTGTATAGAAGTGATCAGTTAGTATTTTAGGCCTCAAAATACGTAGTGTGTCGGGAGTTGTTGTACCCTTGTAAAAGAACTAACGGGAGTGGTTTTACCCTTGGTAAAGAACTCGACATCTAGCTTAGTGTCGGTAAAAGTGTAAGCGACGATGGGAGTGGTTGTACCCGTGTAAAAGAACTCGACATCTAGCTTAGTGTCGGTAAAAGTATAAGCGACGTTGTAAAGGTTTTCTCCGCCGGTGAAAGGAGCTTGTTGATTAGTGCTTATAACTCTCGAGTTGGAACCTCGGGGCGTGGATGTAGGGCAATGAAAAAGAGTCCTTGTAGCCGAACCAAGATGAACAATCGTGTTGTAGTTTGATCGTTTCTTTCTTTATCTTTGCTTATTACATGTTGTCTTTTAGTTAGAATTGCTAGTCACATATAAAGCTTTTCAAAGAATTAAACAAGTAAAGTTGTGTTTATATCTTCAAACAAAAGTAAAGCTTTTCAAAGAACTAAACAAGCAAAGTTAGGATCATCACAAGCAAAGCTTTTCAAAGTATGAAACAAGTAAAGTTAGAATTGTTATTCACATGAAAAGTTTTTCAAAGAATCAAACATATAACGTTGTGTTTATATCTTTAAGCAAACGTAAAGTTTTTAAAGGATATTCAAGCTAAAAAGGATTTAAAAAGCGGTAAACTATTCAACCCCCCTTCTAGTTTTCCACAATTGGCATCAGGAGCTATGTTACTCAAGATCTTTAAAATAGAATGTATTTTTAAAGTTGGATCGATCCATGGATTTTGAAAATCTCAAAGAAGGGCAACCTATTCAAAACCTACCACTATTTGAAAAAGAAAACTTACTTGAATGGAAAAGTAATTTTGAAAACTATGTGAAATCAATTGATCAAGATCTTTGGCATGTTATTTCTTTTGGTGATTTCAAACCAAAGAAAACAAGTTTTTGAAAACCAAGATAACTATCTTAAACTTGATAAAAATACTAAAGCTAAAACAATGATTTATAAAGCTTTAGTACCGAATATGAAAGAATGTATTTTTGTCAAACGGCTAATGACATTTGGAAAAATATGTTAAACTTTCATCAAGAAATATGTCAAGTCAAAGAAGATCAATTTGATCTCACATATGAATTAGAAGTCTTAGAAATATTAATTAATAGACATTTAGTTGTGTTGAATACATGTGCTACTAGTTTAAATGTTTTAAATGAAGGTGCAAGTGAAGATGATTACTCATGTCGAGCTCATAGTGGACTTGCTTACGGTTCATGGAATAACACGGATGAAGATGAAGCCAACCATCCGGTTTGTGATTCTCAACTAGATAAAACATCAAGCAAGGTACATTTTGAAACCAAACACTTTTGCTTTGAGAAATTTATCCTCGAGTTTTCTAAACTAGAAAATGAGTCTAAACGTTTATGCAACATAGACCTGAACAATGAGTCTTCAAAATCTTTTAAGAATATCTTTGAAAAGGAAATCTTGTTAGAAGATAAAATGTCTAGGATTAAGAGTAATGTTGAAATTGATCTAGAATGTAAATTATGTCTAGATTACAAACATGAGATTAAAAAGCAAAATGAGAAAGGAAAAATATTAGTTAAATTTGATGAAAGCTCAAAATCTCTTGAAAGATTGTTGAGGAGTCAAAGGGTGTTTAAAGATAAAACTGGATTAGGATTTAACTCAAAAGCACCATCAACTAGTAAAACAAAACAAGTGAAATTTGTCTAACCTAGAAGAGAGATTTAGAGATAATTCAATCTCTAATAGAAACTCATGATAAAAAGTTTAAGATTATCATGCTCTATGCTTTTATATGATTATCTGACCTTCTTGGATACATGAGTAATTGAGTTTCAAAGCGTGTCGTCAAACCAAGATTTTACGCGTAGTGATTATCCTCTTGATAGCATCTCTATGCAATTTAAAAGGTACGCATTACTTCAACTTGACTTTGATTGTCTCTTGTTTCTAGCATTATGTGTTGGAATATGTGTTATTAGTAATACTCTAAAAGTGTTTACCTGCTATTAGTAATAACTAAGATTAGATTTTATGCAACAAGGAATTTCGTCATTAGTACTAGTGGGAGATATAAGGTGTTTTGGCTCTTTAACCATCAAGAGATAAACACGAGAAACTCTTGAGTGAGTCTCACTCAACTCTTGCTTACAAGTGAGCTAACTAAGAATTTCCTAAGTGTTAAAATGTCTAACAATTTTGTGATGCTTGCAAAACAAACCTTTGTTAAACAACATTCTCAAACACCATACTTTGAGTCTTAAATTATGTTTTACTTCAATCATTCCTTTATGATAATTTCACATAAAACACACAAGGTGAAATAAATCACATTAGCATACATTAGGATGTGTGAAAGAAAATGAGTTTTCAACATCTAGGATTTACACATCAAATATGACACTTAGTTTTATGATGTTGTACCTCTTGGACTTTTTCAAAACAAGTAGAGTTCATAGTGTCTTAAGTAAGAAAACCCAAAGAGTCGAGGAGTCGTTGAGTATAACATTTAACGAGTGATCTTCTCCTTCTAAGATATCATCTTTGGTAGATGATGACTTAGTCGAAAGTCTAATGATGGCAAGACAAGTATGTTATGTAAAACATTAAGGATAAAAGTACAAAATAACATCTTCTCACCTTGAGTCAAACATTGAATCAAGCAAAATTGACATAAGTTATAAAACTTGATTTATAGGTCATAGTTGTGTCTAAACAAATTCAATAAAAACAGTTTTTGGAATTTAGAGTAAAACAACTAGTGAAACAAAATATATGTTTCAAAGTAATCATGTGATTATAAGTGTCAATATTTGAAAGTCGTTTTGATAATAAAAGCAAGCTCCAAAAGCAAGGGATTTTAACTTAAAGACATTCCTAGTTACTCTCTTGTTCTCAATGATTAAGTTATTGATGACTTATCAAGAATGAGATTAGTAAATCCGTAGGTAAAACTAAACGTAGAGAAATGTTCGAAAGACTACTTGTTCTCATAACAATTAGATCCAACATTATGCTTAACATTTATTTATGTGCTCATGTTAAAGAAGATCCTTAAACAACTCTTTAGTTGAGCTTGTTTGGATACATCATAAGGTACTACACAACTAGGATTATGGTATCCCAAAAGAACGGGAATAGAAACCATAGTGTATTCCAAATGGAATTATGCCGGTAATAAGTTGATAAGAAAATCACAATTGGTACTTGCGGTTTTATACTTACTTACCCAATGACTCTCCAAAACACGTAAGGTTCTCAAATTAGTTTCGGATGGAGAAGCACATCAACAAGCTCCGCTTGAACAAGCAAATACGTATCAACAACGGAATTCTTTTATCAACATTGTTATCTCTTCAACAAAGGAAGCATCGACTTCAGCGACAATTCAATCCATTATGTTCTTAATTGACATATTGTGATCCATCATCATCGTCTTGGTAAAAATGTTCATTACATCTTAACTAAGAAAGTCGTATACGTTAACCATTCTATCAACGTTTTCACAAAACCTCTTGAATGAGAAGCATTCATCTTCCTCATAATCTTTCATCACTCAAACCTCAAACAACCAATGTGAAATGAGAAACCGAGTTATCCTTTGTCCTATAAATATCGAGTCATCCACCATTTCCATGCCCTCAAAGAAACCAAGAGTCAATATCATCTTCACCAATAACTCCACCTAGTCATCTTCACAAGAAGATTCCACAATGTAACCGAACAAGTGTGTCATCCCCACTATAACCTAACCTATTAAGATTAAACCACCTTTCATGATACATAAACCTATGTTCACCTTTGTGTCGCTCTTTGAAACAAAGGGCAATTGTCATATCCATACTCTCATTAACATATTTGTCTATGTCGTCAAAAGTCAAGTGAATTTCATTATGAAATGTGTCTCTTCCACTTTCTAGCAAGTGAAGAACACAAAGAAGATATCCAAGCTTTAAGTGTTGTCAAGCAATCACCACCTCATTTCACATATCCACTCTCGGTTGTCAATCACCACCTCATTTCACATATCCACTCTCGGTCGTCAACCATACTTTACCACCGTTCACCACATTGTTAAAACAAATGAAAAACGTCATTAAAACATCACTTGCATTATAAAATGTTTTTTTTTGCATCAAAATGAGTTAAGATTAACCGCACCTCCATATTGTTTTCGTATAGGCACACACTAGAACATACACATTACAATAGTCATTTACTTAGACTAAAATGAGAAATTTTGATTTTCTAGGAATCATCATGCCTCCTCTAACTCACTACCACCACAAGGACACCATCAAGTACCTACCCAAACACCACAAAACCAAAGGTCTTACTCAAACTCAAATCGTTGTTTTCAAAGCCTTAGAAAAATGATATGTCCATAAGGGTAGAACCATTGATTCATCCTTCTTAGAAGGTACAAACCTCTACACGGAATTTGCCACAATCAACTTTGAGTGTCTCTTAGAAATCGATGAGCCTATTTGTTCTAGGTTCATTTTAGAATTCTATGCATCCGTCACCCTCTCCAAGGATGAGTATGGTCGCATGTCTATAAACTTTAGGGCTAGTAGTCATCAATACTCCTTCACTCTCGAGGAGTTTGCTCAAATCCTAGGTGTCCCAAACCATGGTACTTGCATCTACTCCGACTTGCACTCCCTCTCAACTCTTAACACACTCTTTGACCAAATCTATCCCTATGATACCCCTCTTGTGTCCAAGGATGAACTTCGTGACCACCTCTTCATTAGGACCACCAACACTAGGAGAACTAGAACCGGAAATGAGGTCATTAAGGACCCATATGGAATGGAATTCAATGAACACAAGCCCCAATTCAAGAAATGGGAAGAACTCTTTAGAGCCAACATAATTAGCACCATAGGAAACCGGGATCACATCAATATTTGCCTTTGCTACATGCTTTGCTCCTTGTCCGTTAGGCAACCCTTCAACCTTGCCTACTACATGACCAAGAGAATGACCGACATTCCCGTGCAAGGCACAACGTCTATGCCGTATGGAATGCTCTTGACCCGTCTCTTTAGGTTCATCTCTCCCATTCCATCAACTCCTAGAGGTCTTCACCTATACTACTCTCTCATTCCACACGCTTTTGTCCCACTAAGTGATAGGAGAATCTACAAAGCCCAAGGTAAACATTTTCCAACTTTAGGCTTTGGCCAACTCTAGGCTCCCACCTCTAGAATACATTTCCCAACTTTCGGATATTCCAAATGAGTCGGCGGAGTTCAAGCAAACAAAGGGGATGTTCAAAAACATCGAGAGATTTCTTGGAACGCTCAAGAAGAAGATTGACCATCTATGAGAGCGGGTGTGTAGGAGTGTTTGGCACTAGGTGCTATTTGAACAATTTGGTCGTTTAAACATTACATGTTATGTATTTGTGTGTTGGTAAGATATTTGGTACTATTTGGAACTTGTAGGAACTAACAATGATGCAGGAAGACAACATTTGGCAAGTTTTCAAATTTTCATGTTTATGAAATTTTCACTAAGTATAGTGAAATTCTCAAACCCCCGGTCAAAGTCCTATGGTATGTGTGTTTACATGTCCAATTTTTGCATTACCTAACCAGATATGCATTGTCTTTTTTAGTTTAGGAGTTTTGGAAAAATTTGAAAAACGTCTCGCGGGTCAAAAATACGGACTGCCAAGTTTTTCAGGACTGGCGGATCTGGCGGCACCCTAGATTGGGTTCCGCCAGTGAAATTTCTGGGCAACCCAGAAATGGCCCAACGGACCAGACGGAACCCAAAACAGGGTTCCGCCTGTGTATCGCGAGGGTTCCGCCAGTCACCTGCAGAAAATTTTTGTCATTTTTCTTAAGTTCAAAATTTGTAAAGTGTCAAACCATTTTCTTCAGTGAGAAACATCTTCCCTTACCTCCAATAACCATATTAGGACAACTCTCACTCACTAAAACAATTAGGAAGTCACTTCCCGCCAAAAGTTCAAATTCAAACATAACTAAGCCAAGGAACCCTTTTAAAGGATCCTTCAAACCATTGGAACATTTTCAACCAAATCACATCCCATGATCACAAATCATTGAGTGCATATGTTGGTCTTTCACTCCACCCTATTCCATTGGATTGACATCAAATGATGTGACAAGTTCATGAAAATCATTTGATACCTCAATCTTTAAATGGTAGAACATCAAATCCAAACACCCCTTCCCACAATTCTTTTTAAGTTTGATCACTTTAGAATACCCCAAAACTCACACCAACACCATTACTTCTCTCAATCTCAAAACTCTTGCAAACCAAAGATTTGAGATGACTTAATCAAACACCTCATCCGAATCATCAAGCTAAAACCACTAGGATTAGTGTTAAACCTTGTTGCTTCAACAAAACCATCAAATCAAGCTCATCACTTGACATTTCTTCACCTATCCAAAACTTCCTTAACCTTACTACCTCAATATCATATTCAATACCTTGCAACATCAACATGACCACTATTCAAGATTTCCTCAATCTTGCTACTCCAACATCCTTTCCCAAACATGGCAATACAAACATATACACTTTTCAACCATCAAAAACTTTTTCACCAACACTTACACCGATGGAACTTTTCCATACACCACCAACATCACCACATCCACTATTGGAAACTTTTGAAAACCTATCACCTAAACCATCAAGCCCTCCATCATTTGTCACTTTTTGACACCATTGCTGAAACGGAAACCCAACAACAACCAATATTTCAACCAAATGAGTCATTGGATGATGTACCTCATCCACCGTCATTGCTTGAGAGTTTAGCTTACCATTATGTTAGACCCTAAACTTTTTTTTGATCAAGGTCATACACACCTACAATCATTTGTGTTTCACCCCATTTACAAAAACCTTCATGGTAATCCTTCCGGAGAACCAAGCTTCCATCACTTTGTTCAACGACAACAACCACAAGAACCATCCCAACACTTTGAATCTCTATTTTCTTCGTATAAGAAAATAGAAGCATCTCAATGATCTTTAACCAAGACCAACAAAACCACCACCTTTCACAAATGAATAACCAAGGTCATTACTTAACCAAAATGAGTCTTTTGACCACAACCAAACACCACAACAAGAATATCACCACCCAAAACCATTGTTGTCTCACCTTATCTACAAAGACATCCATGATCCTCTAAACAATGAAATGAGGTTTATCCTAAACCACATTGTGGAACGTCTCAAGTTTAGAGTTTCCAAAATGAAACAAAACCATTTCTTTTGGAAAATGTTGCTCATTAAAACCAACAAACCAAGTTTAGAGCACCAACACCACCTCAAGTTTAGAGTCTCCAAAATGAAACTAAACCGTTTATTTTGGAAAATGTTTCACCATTTAAAGCAACAAACCAAAACCGTATCACCTCCAAAACATTCAAAACAAAACCCGCTACACCCTCCAACACATATTTTCATCCTTAAACAACCTTAGCCTTGTTTTTGGAAAATGTTTCTCATTAAAGAAAATGATGATTTCCTTGTAGCTTTTTATGTTCTTATTTTATTTTTAGTTTTCCTTTATTTTTAGAAGTAGAATGGTGTCATCCAAATTTCTCGTCTTTGACTCTTTAAGAGTCAAAATTTTACATGGAATGAATT
Source organism: Artemisia argyi (assembly GCA_030686995.1). Classification (NCBI taxonomy): domain Eukaryota; kingdom Viridiplantae; phylum Streptophyta; class Magnoliopsida; order Asterales; family Asteraceae; genus Artemisia; species Artemisia argyi. The sequence goes on from CM060708.1 coordinate 222,722,164, forward strand.
TCATTCTACTACAAGGTGTGCATTGTTTGTTGACCATTTAGGTATAATAAGTGAACTATACCTTGCTATGGTAGCATACATATATCTTGTGTTTTAAAAACTAACCTTTCTTTTTGTAGGATCATTATCCATGTTTTCCTTCCTTGATACTCCATTTAGGGGAGTAATATTCAAGAGGGAGCATGAGTGTTGTATTATTCCACTTCACAACTCTTAGTTGTGTTCTAGACATGAAATGCTTTCATGACTTGTCTTGTGCTGCAACTAACCTTTTTCTTGTAGGTTCAAAATCCATGTCTCCTCTCTTGGCACTCCATTTAGGGGGAGTATTATCCAAGGGGGAGCAAGTGCTTACTTCCTCTTCACTACTCTTCTTTTTGTTTCGAAAAAAAGGGGGAGAATTTATATGTATATGTAAACTTGTTTCAAATTTTTTTTTTCATATCACATCATCTTAGCAAAAACAAGTTTTTATACTAACTTTATAAGACTTAACACTAAAACTAGTGACTTACTTATAAATAAAGTTTATGTTTTGTCATCAACAAAAAAGGGGAGATTGTTAATACAAATATCGCCTAAAAACGTTATTTATATTTTACGATCTTTGCTAAGTTTTGTTAATGACAAAGTATGAACTTTAGCTAAGAGTAAATCATCCCTTTAAGTGTTTAAGTCTTGTTTAACTAAGATTTACATTTCTTTTTAAACAAAACATTGTTTTTATTTCTTAAATTAGAAAGTGTCTTGTCACATCACATTTATTTCTTTAAATAGAAATATCACATCACATTTATGGTAAGTTTGTCAATATACATTTATGGAAAGAAAGTGTGTTTGACTAACCATAAGTTTTCTTGTGCAAGTTGTGTTTGACTAGTGTTTATGTGATGTGACCTTGTTTGGTTTGGAAGATTTATTGCAAAACCAACTGCAGCCCTGACGGACCCCTGGGGATACACGGGCGGATCCCTTCAGAGGGGTCCGCCGTATCCGCCAGGCCTGCAGAAGGCTTTGCTATAAATACCAAGCCACAAGTTGATTTTTGGCTTATCACTTAGAGTCATATTTTACACATATTCTCTCATTATACTCAGTAGCTACTAACTTGTGTGATTCTCTTATGTAGCAAAGGAGTTCACATATTCATCTAAGAAGTTACAAGTTTCAACTCTAAGTTGCAAGACTTGTTAGCTTTGTTGTGTATAGACTTTGGTAGTTTATACTTCATGTGTATCTTGTATAGAAGTTATCGGTTAGTATTTTAGGCCTCAAAATACGTAGTGTGTCGGGAGTTGTTGTACCCTTGTAAAAGAACTAACGGGAGTGGTTGTACCCTTGGTAAAGAACTCGACATCTAGCTTAGTGTTGGTAAAAGTGTAAGCGATGATGGGAGTGGTTGTACCCGTGTAAAAGAACTCGACATTTAGCTTAGTGTCGGTAAAAGTATAAGTGACGTTGTAAAGGTTTTCTCCGCCGGTGAAAGGAGCTTGTTGATTAGTGCTTATAACTCTCGAGTTGGAAACTCGGGGCGTGGATGTAGGGCAAGGAAAAAGAGTCCTTGTAGCTGAACCACGATAAATAATTGTGTTGTGGTTTGATCGTTTCTTTCTTTATCCTTGCTTATTACATGTTGTCTTTTAGTTAGAATTGCTAGTCACATATAAAGCTTTTTAAAGAATTAAACAAGTAAAGTTGTCTTTATATCTTCAAACAAAAGTAAAGCTTTTCAAAGAACTAAACAAGCAAAGTTAGGATCATCACAAGCAAAGCTTTTCAAAGTATGAATCAAATAAAGTTAGAATTGTTATTCACATGAAAAGCTTTTCAAAGAATTAAACATATAACGTTGTGTTTATATCTTTAAGAAAACGTAAAGTTTTTAAAGGATATTCAAGATAAAAAGGATTAAAAAAGCGGTAAACTATTCAACCCCCTTCTAGTTTTCCACATAGTTTACAATGTCTTAACCTTAACGTTTAATGTAATTCGTGTTTTAAATGTTATGTTAGTTTTGTTATGTTGGCAGATTTTTTTCGGAAACTTTTCCTAAAAAAGTCTGGAAATTTGCTGGTTTGGTAGATTTACAATGTCTTAATGACATCTATCTACCCAATTTATTAACCCAAGATCTCTTAATCTTTTTTGTTATCTTTATTAACTTCTTCACATTCTCAAGAAACAAATAGTGTAAGGTGCAGATGAGATAACCACCATGAGAGGTCCTTTAAGAAAGTGTATATCTCCTAGCTGCTTTGTCGTCGGCACAACGCGTTTTAACATCATGGGAAATATTTTCGCTCGTTCGTTTAACGTCTTGTGTATAACCTATCATCTCGGCTCATTCGTTTAACATCTTGTGTACAACCATATCATCCCGGCTCGTTCGTTTAACATCTAATGTACAACCATAACCATATCATCTTGGCTCATTCGTTTAACATCTAATGTACAACCATATGATCTCGGCTTGTTCGTTTAACATCTCGTGTACAACCATATCATCTCGGATCGTTCGTTTAACATCTCATGTACAACCATATGATCTCGGCTTGTTCGTTTAACATCTCGTGTACAACCATATCATCTCGGATCGTTCGTTTAACATCTCATGTACAACCATATGATCTCGGCTCGTTCGTTTAACATCTCATGTACAACCATATGATCTCGGCTCGTTCGTTTAACATCTCGTGTACAACCATATGATCTTGGCTCGTTCGTTTAACATCTCGTGTACAACCATATGATCCCGACTCATTCGTTTAACATCTAATGTACAACCATATCATCTCGGCTCGTTCGTTTAACATCTACTGTACAACCATATCATCTCGGCTCGTTCCATATCTCGTGTACAACCATATCATATCGACTCATCCGTTTAACATCTCGTGTATAACCATATCATCTCGGCTCGTTCGTTTAACATCTCGTGTACAACCATATCATCTCGGCTCGTTCGTTTAACATCTCGTGTACAACCATAGCATATCGACTCATCCGTTTAACATCTCTTGTATAACCATAGCATATCGACTCATTCGTTTAACATCTCGTGTATAACCATATTATCTTGGCTCGTTCGTTTAACATCTCGTGTACAACCATAGCATATCGACTCATCCGTTTAACATCTCGTGTATAACCATATCATCTCGGCTCGTTCATTTAACATCTCGTGTACAACCATATCATCTCGGGTTATACTTTTAATTTTAAATATAAAAGTATTTAATTTTAAATAAAAGTAATTTATTTTTATTAATCCAAATTTTTTTTAATGTGTTTAATTAACTAATGTGTTTAATTAAATTATAAACCAAAGTATTTAATTTAAAATATAAAGTATTTAATTTTAAATTACAAACCGAGGTAGGTTCGGGTAGTGGGACTCGGGTGGGCGAGGCAGGCTCGGGAAGTCGCAGTGGGAATGGCGAGGCAGGCTTGGGGAGTGGCACCGACGAGGCAGGTGGCAACGATATCGAGATTGATGGTGATTCAGATGATGGCGAGGGGCAGTGAGGTATATTTGTATGGGTTATTTTGTACACTTTAACATTTTCTCCATCCTTATGCTTGATCCTCATCCGTATTTTGTACACTTTAACACTTGATCCATCCGTATGCTATTGACTCATCCGTATGTAATTATTGTAAACTTTGGCATTTTGGCAACTTAAACATTGCGGATATAGCAGCTTTTGTGCTATCGGCAGCTTGATCCGTAGATTATAACACCCTTTTTGTAGATTTGAAACGTTTTAATGTATTTGAGGGTTTTTGGCGATTATATACAAGTGTTTTATCCGTTATATGTTGTTTTGGGATATTGGCATGTTGGTATTGATGTTTATACAGGTTTGGATTGTGTAGATTTTTTCCCGAAAAAATCTGGAAAATTGTTGGTTTACAGGCTAGTTTGCAGCCTGCACATTATAACATGCCGACGCCATGTCATCGGCAATATAGATTTTAATTTTGACTTTTCTCGTTTGACCTTTTTGACTTTTTGTTTGACCTTTTATAGTATCGACGACATGGCGTCGGCAAATTACGAGTTGACCGTTTGACTCGTTGACCCTTGATTAATTAGTAATTGTTAATTAAAATTAATTATACCAACGAAGTGACGTCAGTAAATAATTTGTCGAACCAACATTTTGTTTGACTGAAAATGGCTGTGGGCCCCACCCGTTCATTGGCAAAATACATCGGTACAATAAGTTCCGACGGAGTAAGGTTCGTCGGGATCCACTAACTGTCAACGTCATGACGTCGACACAGCTAAAAAAAAGGCGTCGGCATTTGACCTGTTTGTACTAGTGAGATAATGAGTTGGTTTGATTTTGATTGTACCAGAGCTTAGCTATATCATTGCAAACTTGAACTAACTAGGTGGGAAGCCCGCGCGTTGCCTCGGGGTGTTTTCCCTAAGAGTCATTCGATGCTGAATTTAGTAACCGGTGTGTGTAATCACCGACATTTCATACATCAAATTGAAAACCAACAATTACACATGAAAGCAGATGGTGGTTTTCAAAAGTGTGTATGTTTAAATTTACATGTACATTGATTAATTAAAAGAACACATAAAGTATGCGATTCCAAGTTTCCTACAATGGGAGGCATTAACTGCTATTTACTTCTTCTATTGATGCCCAAGAAAATGAACATAGAACCTAAGTGAGACTGAATCTTACATGATATACTTTTATAGTTACAAAGAATCACAAAGTTCTGTGTAACAAAATTTTACCTACTGATCAAGTAACATGAAAGAAAGTGTCAGTTGCCTGGTTCCTCTAGTGGATGTAACAGTTCACTTGCGATACACTTGCACACGTACGACATTTGCAATGTCTGATGGTTTTATATCTGCCACTCCTACGGTTTCTAGTTGTGTGACAGGTCTTTTTCCGGAAGATTTTTCCATCGCAGCTAATGCAGAGTTATCCGACATTTTCCTACAAATCAATGAACATATCATATCTGTTAACATGCATAGATAGATGAATTCGACAAATGGACAACTTGTGCAAAAAAAAAAGGTAAAATAACGCGGTTTATATAATCAATTCATGCATGCTATTTGCTTGTACCGGGAGCTAGCCTAGTGCACGTTTTTTTCGGACGTGAGAAACATATTGCTACGACATCGTCTTAGATGAGAGTATGACTAAAATAGTCTTGAAATTGCAGCCGACGCTTGGGTGTGAACATGCTATATGTAGTGCCTGTCACGGGTGGTAATTTGCATATTGGCGAGAATCTCAACAATCTGTAAAAACAAAGTACACAAATACAGAATTCGAAAAGGTTAAAAAACATATAATATGTATCCGTGTCATATATTAAACTGTCGCCGATAAGACATGTTCAAGTGGCTAAATTACAAACCTATGACTGCTTATAAGAAAATATAACGCAAGACAATGCTGTAACATAATCTGTTATAAAGAAAAGTAGTAAAAGCATTTCCAAGTTGGCACTTTTTATCAAATTACTTAATGTGACCCAAGTTAAAGCTGAAACAGCAGCAGTTAACTCTGGCCAACAAAGAAACAGATGTTGGTGTTCAATTTTAAAGCTTCGTTCCTGCACCTCTTTTTAAGGAAAGACCTTACGACGCATATTAGGAAATTTTGACCCGTCACTCTTTAATTAAATAAACCAACTAATTAACTCAAGAAGCTAAAGGAAGCATTTATCAAAACATCAAAAACTGATTCCAGTGAGTGAGTGGACTAATATTGTTTGACATTAAATTTAGATGATGAGTAGCTTATTTTATTAGTGGGTCTCCATTTGCGCATAGTAAATTTGTGGAGTCATAAATACAATTTTCAGTTCAGTCAAACAAAGCAAGTGTAAAACTAAAAAGGAATATTAAACTGAAGAAGGTCGAAAAAAATTTGAAACGCATACCTTGGTTTACATTTAAAGTGGGTCCTTCCTGAGGTGGAAATACGGCTGGCTCTGGACTGATTTGGGTGACAGTTGTGACAATACACCTCTGAACACTCCCTTCACCACTATGACTGAAGGAATGGGAGCTCGGTAATTGTTACTGTGCTACCCTTTTCACGCGCGTAGAACTCGAATAGCGCGATTTGTTTACACCTGCTGATGCCAAAAAGAAGAAACTGTAAGACCGCGGCCATAGCAACAAATAAGAGTATAGTGAAAAAAAAGCTAAATGTAGATAGCAGAACTGCAGCAATACCCCCATTACGGTAAGTATAGATATAGGCAGCAAACCACAAAGACATAGTTGATTCACCAGAGATTTCCATTGAATCAAACACATCATGATTTAAAATAGACAACCTCAACTTATATTTCAAGTAATGGTGCGCAATACAAACCAAAAAATCATGTTATATTCTTTCTCCTTGTGGTTCATTTTGTGTTATGTTTTATCCAGACTGAGTCACTCGGTAGAACTTTTAAGGAATTATAAGGAAACAACTAAAATTGTTAGAAGGGGTCGAAAACTTTGACACCACGTAAGGTTAATTTGAATGCATAAACCTATTAATTGACGACAGTTAAAAAATATGATTTTTTTGTGAAGAAAGAACTCGGTAACTGAGATTACTAACAACAAACCGCCGTTAACATGGTTGTCTAGTGTATGTATATATAAAAACTAGAGAGGAGCCAAAAATACTAAATTAGTCATTTTTTAACCTATTTGACCTCAGCTCTTATTTTGTTCTGTAAAGTGAATAAAGGCATATATATATATATATATATATATATATATATATATATATATATATATATATATATATATATATATATATATATATATATATATAAATAAATCCAAACACCCCTAACTTGGTTCTAACTACCGGCAATCTTCTTGTGCTATTTTACTATGCAGTTTAATGGCTGACAACATGACACCTCCACCTCAATCGAACGGCCAGGCATGAAACAGCCTGAAGCAGGAGGTGGAGCGTACTATTCATTGAGTATCTCATAAATTACAGCAATGGTAAAAAAAATGGACACACCTGTTTCAAATGTGTTCACGTTAGGCGATGCAGAGAAATGTGGAGTAACAGACGATCGATGATTGGGCATTGATGAACCACCTCCGGGCAACATTTCTGACGCTTGCAATGGAGGCCTGTGCAACAGTGGATTCATGAGCTGCCTATGGGGCCGTTGCGAAGGTCTTTCATCTGCAATTTTTTAAAAGGAGGGCTTCAAATGCAATAGGGTTTTTCACAATCGGCAGCACATACACGACCACATATACCTAAAGGCGTGGCACTAGGTATGCGGACACCCTGTTTCTTAGCGTCAAATAAAACTAAAATGTCTACTTCAAAAGCATATACCCAATGGGCTCAACATTTATCATCATTAGATAACAAATTAAGCGGGTGTTTGGAATTGCTTATTTAAGTGCTTATCAAGGTTTTTCTTTAAACATATAAACGTTTTTGAGTCTTCGGACGATCAAGCTTTTCTACTTACACCTCATAATAAGTAAGCAGCTTATGTGAAAATGCTAATTAGCACATAAGCACTTCAAGAATAAGCAATCCCAAACACCCTATAAATTGGTTCCTTCTTTTATCAAGGTCATATACTATAACTATTAGAAGCCTGCTAAAATGAAAAATACAAAACTGTTACCTCCATTCTTTTCATCTCCAACTCAGCTGTCCTCTTTTCATGATTCTCCCGAGCTAGGATCTTCACCTCTTCTTGCTTGAACCTATCGGTTAATTAATTCAGACAGTCATAAGTAGGAATACGTTACTGAGTCGTTAAAACCTGTTTATAGCAACTCAAAATCCATATGAAACCCGGTAATATATTAAGAGCAGAAATAAATACAGTAAAAAAGATTTGTAAAAAGCTGTTCACTTTGCCATATGAAACCCAATGCCAGCGGTCGTGTTTCAAGAGAACTCAACTTAGAATTTTGAATCGGATTTCTGTTTACAACCTTTTCCTACGAAACACCCAAAACCAAAAAATCAGGGGGCGTTTGTTTCAGCCTATTTTCGGTGTTGAATTATTATATCATGACATTCATATTAATAAACCAAGTACATCAAAGTGAGCATGAGCGGAAGCAATTACAATAGATCGAATAACATGTAATTAATTAATCAATTATTTAAATCGTAAACGTACCTTTGTGATTCTAGCCCGAACAAGAATCAATGCAATCTTCCAGAACCAAGAACCCTAATTAGGGTTTATAAGGATTATATGAATTACCCCTTACCTTTTTGTAATTCAATCCAAGAATCAAACAATAGTGTGTTTGATTCACGTTCTTGTACACACGTACTAATTCAAGAAAAGTATTTTCAAGTAATAAAACCAAAACCTTTTTTGACACAAGAAAATCGAAACCCTTAGGGGTGTTCGTTTGATGAATCGACCAAGGAGAGAAAGAAGAAGAAAACACCAAGATGTGTGTGTACAAGTTATGTGTAAAACCTACATCTTGGGTTTGCTTATATACTACACAAGACTTGGAGCTCAAGGCACAAAGGAGGTGGGTTGCACCCCTTGGCCGATCGGTTTGGAACCCAAAGAGGGTGTTCCGGAACCTTCTCTTGTTTCCATGTTTTGTCTAGTATTTACTTTCCTAATCTTCGTTTAATAAATAATTAGTCATTAATAAATAATACTAATTATTATTATTTGTTTTGTGTTTAATAATTAATTATAACATTTTATAAATAATTATTACATTTTCTCTTCATACGTATTATGTGCAATCCTGTGATCTCAAGTTCGATCCTAACACACGACTATTATTACTTTGTCTATAAAACCAACAACTCCCACTTAGACATATCATAATAGTGTGATCACATCGGTTAACGTCTTGCAACACGTCGATGCCTCTAGTACAACTTGAGTAAGGCTCCTGGAAAACCTTTTAATGATTTCTCATTATTATTATCCCTTTGTTTCTAATACCATGTTAAATAAGGATATGGATCTAGGTCATTCCTTAATTAACCATTTTGTTTCTCGTTTTAGAAATTGACAAGATTACCAAATCTTTTGAACCTTTCAAGAAAGACCTTGGGCGTGGCCACGCAAACACCTTGACAACCCTACGAGGGGCCCAGCAGTATTAAACTCCAAAAATTAATTTGAAGGAACAAATTCTTTATTGATTACAAGCAAAACAAACAAACTTTGTAACACTTCCGAAAACAACCCTTATGACTACCAGTTACGTATAGCGTTAAGTTGTTCCATAAAAATGTACTACATTCATGACCGTTATCTTGTATCTCAAGTCTAAGGATAACTTCTTATGATTTACTTAATGACAAGATCCATAAAGTAACATCATATAGTTGGGATAAGTCCTATATTCAGTATCATCGAATATCATCTGAAATGACATGTTTACGCATCAATATACTTAAGTATATTATATCAACTTCAGATTTGTCTTAATTTAATAATATTCCCATATTATTAACTGACAACGGACAATTTAGAATAACTATTATTCATGGATTTAAACATGCAAAAATAGGACAACAATAATTAACAATAGAAATAAACATACCAACATACTTTATTTCATTAAAATAATAATTGTTTACAATATCCTTTATCCAAATACTAATCACAGTTATGCATGAAACTACTAGCTAATTTAAGTCCAATTCCATTGGATAATCCATTAAGCTTCTCTTTTGCCAAAGCCTTAGTGAACGGATCAGCTAAGTTTTCATCTGTGTGAACTTTCAGCAGATTTATTTCACCTTCGTCAACCTTTTCACGAACAAAGTGATACTTCCGTAGAAAATGTCTGGTGCCTCTCATGACTCCAGGTTCATTGGCAAATATGATTGCAGCAGAATTGTCACAATACATATTAATAGGTAATTCAATTGAAGGCATAACACCAAGCCCAGAAACGAATTTCCTAATCCAAACAGCCTCCATAGCAGCTTCTGAAGCAGCAATGTATTCAGCTTCTGTTGCAGACATCGCAATTGTACTCTGCTTCTTGCTCCTCCAATCTATAGCTCCTCCATTGATAACAAAGACATAACCCGTCTGAGACTTCGAATCATCTTTATTACTTTGAAAGGATGCATCACAGAAACCTGTAACACAAAGTTCTGCAGATGGATTTCCACCATATACCAAAAACATATCTTTTGTATTCCTTAAACACTTAAGAATATGCTTAACAGCAATCCAATGTTTATCACCTGGATTATGTTGAAATTGACTGGTAATATTTTGAGCAAACGCCACATCTGGCCTTGTGCATTTAACCGCATACATAATAGATCCTACAGCCGAAGCATAAGGAACTTTACTCATGCGAGCCACCTCTTCAGGTGTTGAAGCACAAAACTCATTACATAAGTCATGTTTTACTTCCATCGGCAAATATCCTTTCTTGGAATTTTTCATATTGAATCTTTTCAATATTTTGTCAATGTAAGCACTTTGACTTAATCCAATTAACCGCCTTGATCTATCTCTATAGATTTTGATTCCCAGAATGTATGCAGCTTCTCCTAAATCTTTCATAGAAAAGCACTTTCCAAGATATGCCTTGACAGCTTGCAAACTTGGAATGTCTTTTCCCATGATCAATATGTCATCAACATATAGAATTAGGAAAGTTACATTATCACTCCCACTAGCTTTGTGCTACACACATGGCTTATCAAGATTTTGAGTGAATCCAAACTTTTTTATTTCAGCATCAAACCTCTTGTTCCATTGTCGTGATGCTTGCTTTAATCCATAAATGGATCTCTTAAGCTTGCAAACACGATTTGGAAATTCTGGATTTTCAAACCCTTCTGGTTGTGCCATATAGATGTCTTCATCTAGATGACCATTTAAGAAAGCGGTTTTCACATTCATTTGCCAAATCTCATAGTCATAGTACGCTGCTATAGCTATGAGAATTCTTATAGCTCTTATGTCTGCTACAGGAGAAAACGTCTCCTCGTAATCTATTCCAAAAGTTTGAGTAAAACCTTTAGCAACTAGACGAGCCTTATAAATGTGTGCATATCCATCCATGTTAGTCTTGATTTTGTAAAGCCACGTACTCCCAACTACCATGGCACCAGGAGGTAAGTCAACTTCTTCCCAGACTTCATTGCCATGCATGGATTGTATTTCCCCATCCATAGCAGCTTTCCATTTAGCTTTTTGAGGGCTATTAATGGCAGCTCTATAACTAGTAGGTTCATTAAGATCCCCTAGTGTATGCTCATCGACCTCCACATTAAGACATAGACGGTCAGGAGCTTTCACAGATCTTGAAGATCTGCGAATGGGAATTACTTCAACTTCCGGTGGAGGACCCAGACTTTCCGGTTCTATAGGAAGTGTGCTAGTGTTTTCTGAAGGCAATGCATTATTTAGATCATCTTCTAAATCATATACTCTCCCAATGATTTCTTGAATCACAAATTCACTTTCAAGAAAATCACCATATCTTGCAACAAACACTTTGTTCTCAGGTGGGTAGTAAAAGTAGTAACCCATAGTTTCCTTAGGGTATCCTACAAAAATGCATTTTACAAATCTTTGTTGGAGTTTATCTTGTGAGTCACGTTTAACATACGCCTCACAACCCCAGACCTTTAAATAAGACAAGTTCGGAGCTTTTCCAGTCCATATCTCATATGTTGTCTTATCAACCTTCTTGGTGGGAACCATATTCAAAATACGAACAGCTGATTCAAGAGCATAATCCCAAAAAGACAAAGGAAGATTAGTAAGATTATACATTGATCGAACCATGTCCAACAATGTACGATTCCTTCTCTCAGATACACCATTTTGTTGTGGAGTATATGGAGATGTGAGATTCTGGACAATTCCATTCTCAGTTAAGAAATCTTTAAAATCTTGACTAAGGTATTCACTACCTCGATCAGAACGAAGAGCTTCCCAATTGCAATTCTACTTCTGCTTTGAAAACTTTAAATGTTTCAAACACCTCATGTTTATGCTTAAGTAAATAAACATAACCATAACGGCTGAAATCATCCGTAAAAGTTAAGAAGTAGACAGCACCTCTCGTTGACACATGTCTAAGTGGTCCACATACATCCGTGTGTATCAAACCAAGTAGATCTGAAGCTCTTTCCATATTATTATGGAAAGGTTTCTTCGTCATCTTCCTAGAAATACAAGATTCGCATTTATCAAATGACTCATCATTGATATTATTCAAAAGCCCTTCACGTTGCAGCTTTTGCATGCGAGTCTTGCCTATATGGGCAAGTCTACAGTGCCAAAGGTAAGACGAATTCAAGTCATACTTCATTCTCTTACTTATGTTGTACATCGAATTATTATTATTGTTGGAAGTCACACAATTATTCATATCAATTTCAAACACACCATTCACAGCAACAACATTAAAATAAAATACACCATTTAAAGAAACAGAAATTTTATTGCCATCAATAGTATGAGAAAAACCAAGATCCAACAAACAAGAAAAGGAAACAACACCTCTAATTATAGAAGGTGCATAATGACAATTGTTTAAACAAAGTACTAAACCCGAAGGTAAAACTAAATCAAACATTCCTATGGCTTCAACTGCTGCTTGTGCTCCATTTCCCACATGCAGAAATTGCTCCCCATAAGCTAGTCTCCTTTCCTCTCTAAACCCCTGAAGTGTATTACAAATATTAATACCACATCCAGTATCATAAACCCAGGAATTTATTATACGAGATAAATTAAATAATTCAATGACAAATAAGTTACCTGAAGTGCTGGCGCCCATGTGCCCAGTCTTCTTGACCTTATTGTTTCGCAAGTCATCAAGATAAAGAGGACAATTCCTCTTCCAATGGCCCATCACCTTGCAGTAATGGCATCCTTGATCCTTCTTTGGATTATTCTTGACAGGAGGGTTCTTCTTAGGTTGAGGTGGTTGATAAGCCATAACCTGCTTATTCTTATCAGCCTTCTTCTTTCCTTTACCCTTCTTCTTGTTCGCATTTGGCTTGTTAATTCTACCCCCTTGTATAGCAAGAACTTGGGGCGTAGGAGCCTTTGGTGTCAACCCTTTCTCATAATCAATGAGCAGTGCGTGCAATTCACTTACTGTCTTCCCCACGCAATGCATATTGAAGTTCCTCACAAAACCATTAAAATCCTTGTTAAGGGAACTATTGATTAAGTTCACAGCCATATCATTGTCATAGGGTTTCTTAAGTGTTTGTAGTTGATCCATGAAACTTTTCATCTTCAACACATGAGCACTCACAGGTTCACCATCCCCTTGCTTACAACCATGTAGAGCCTCCATCAATTCGTAAATCTCTACATTTGATGGTTTCTCATAGAGTTTCTTGAGTTCATCAATCATGTTCATGGGGAAATACTCCTCAAACTGCCTTTGAAGAGGTGTGGACATCGCCCCTAACATCATTGCGGCCACATCAATATGTTCCTTGCAATCAAGATTCCATTTGGCCTTAGCAGCATCAGTTGCTGCTTCGCCTTCAGGTTCAGCAGGACAAGGCGTTTTCAAGATTTCAAGTTGACCAGTCACTCGCAGGACAATCCTTAGTGAACGGTACCAATCATTGAAATTTTCCGAGCCAGTCAATTTTTTTCATTCAAAATAAGTTTTGAACACAGAACGAAAGTTGGTGTTATCAGTTTGAGCCATTTCTACAGATAAAGAAAGTTCAAAACATTAGTATTTTTGATAATACAATTTTTCAAGAAAATTAAAATACCCAAGGAAAAAATATCCATAGAATAATCTTGAAACTAGGATCCTCCATAAACATAGTTTCATCAAATCAGTTGATCTGCTAGTAATGAAAGTACAATATGAGGTAACTTGTCGTACAAGTAATTGGCATAACATTTGTCCAATTCCTAGATTTATGGGATTTACAATTACAAAACATTTGTATTGTAAGCATGTTTAGTCCCCATCTTAATGCCTTGAGTCCAAGTCTCACTTCCTACTCAATTTAAGTCGTCTAACTTAAAAACTGTAAACTCACAAATCCATCACATCAGTTGATCTGCTAGCAATGAATTTATGAAATTTACCTCTCTATTGCAATCTCGCCAAGTTCTCACATGACGTAAATTACAACTTCGAGTGTTCTTAATTAGATGGCATTCGACTTAATTTTATAAGGGTATTACTATTTTGATGTGATCAAAATAATGTATGAAGAAGCATGCATACAACTTCATAACATTGGTTTTACAAAACATTTTTATTACCAATTAGCTAAGAGTAAAATAACAAAGTTTTGATTGAGGTATCGGGTTCACCAATTACACATTATAACGGCTCTAGATGCCACTGTTGAATTATTATATCATGACATTCATATTAATAAACCAAGTACATCAAAGTGAGCATGAGCGGAAGCAATTATAATAGATCGAATAACATGTAATTAATTAATCAATTATTTAAATCGTAAACGTACCTTTGTGATTCTAGCCCGAACAAGAATCAATGCAATCTTCCGGAACCAAGAACCCTAATTAGGGTTTATAAGGATTATATGAATTACCCCTTACCTTTTTGTAATTCAATCCAAGAATCAAACAATAGTGTGTTTGATTCACGTTCTTGTACACACGTACTAATTCAAGAAAAGTATTTGCAAGTAATAAAACACAAAACCTTTTTTGACACAAGAAAATCGAAATCCTTAGGGGTGTTCGTTTGATGAATCGACCAAGGAGAGAAAGAAGAAGAAAACACCAAGATGTGTGTGTACAAGTTATGTGTATAACCTACATCTTGGGTTTGCTTATATACTACACAAGACTTGGAGCTCAAGGCACAAAGGAGGTGGGTTGCACCCCTTGGCCGATCGGTTTGGAACCCAAAGAGGGTGTTCCGGAACCTTCTCTTGTTTCCATGTTTTGTCTAGTATTTACTTTCCTAATCTTCGTTTAATAAATAATTAGTCATTAATCAATAATACTAATTATTATTATTTGTTTTGTGTTTAATAATTAATTATAACATTTTATAAATAATTATTACATTTTCTCTTCATACGTATTGTGTGCAATCCCGTGATCTCAAGTTCGATCCTAACACACGACTATTATTATTTTGTCTATAAAACCAACATTCGGCTGTATGGTCTTATTTGTTTTGTCTTATATTAACCTGAATACCGGTACTTAACTAATTAAATCAGCTTTTTTTAATTAGTATATTCAAGAGGATTCTCAATACATCAGCAAAACGCAATCCAAGTTATTGTTCCAGATTCTATGGGCTGACTAATTACCGTTCAGATGTGATAGTCATATAATTCTACAATTCGTTAAAAAAATATAATTCTAAAACAGACTAAATTGCACCCTCCAAGCTGCCATCTACATCGAACCAATGATATTTAATTTAAAGCATCAAGTAACAGGTAAAACATGTTACGACTTTATTTATGCAGTTGTCATTATCGCTGAATGCAGTGTCTCTAACGTAGCTTGTCAATATTTGCGTCACATAACTGAAACCACAACCATATATTTGATAGTTAGATGCTGAAACACCATTTTCATCTAAAGAGTTTGTTATCTTCTTCATCTGGCATATGCTACAAAAACGATAATACCACAAAATCACTTTAAAAAAGCATACCAAACACCCTATAATCAAGAAACTCCATCAAAAGAAAGTGCAAATGATACTACCTTCGTTTGGGATTCAGTCAAATAACCAACGAATCACAACAAAAATTACATAGCCATTTACTATTATTTCTAAAACGCATCGCACACAACCGTTTCTGGTAATAGCAGTTCCAAGTTACAATGGCACACGTGTGTCACAACTCGTAAATTCTGGTCTTTTCCCGAACTTTCACATTTACTATTCATCGGTTACTATTCATCGATCACTATTCATCATTTTACTATTCATCTTTTTCGGAGTCAGTTTGATATTCTGAGAAGCGTTTTAAAATTTTACTATTCATAAAACACTATTCACCTTCGGAGAAAATTTGTCATTTATACGTGGGTTGCGTCATTTTTGTAAACGTACGATTATTAAACTAAGAAACGTTATCTTATGAACTATTATTTTAAATAATTGATCCGTCAATCCCAACTATGGTCCTAACATATTTTTATACTCATAATAATAATATAAAATTTATATTATTCATTTACCCGTTATTTTGGAAATTTATTTAATTCGTATCGTACGTCTAATATAATTACGACGGTTTTCTTAAAAACTAAACGATAATCATCCAAACACCCAATACTTGTACCCAACATATTTTTACAAATTTTATGACTTTATTATGTCCCGAATAACTTTGATAAAATTTATTTCTAACAAACCCGGTACCCGATTATAACTAAAACTAGCTACAACTACACTAAAACTACACTAATTCCTAATTAAATCAAGAGACAATGCCCCCCTTTCCCTCCTTTTTGGTCCTAATAAGCCTAAACCACACCAACTCAATTTAATGCACACCTAACTATTGTCTTCTAGGTATAAAATGCACTTTTCATCCATTTTAATCACAAAAACATTTTCTAGTTCAAGTAACTCTTTTATCTTTTCTCTCTTTTGTGTGGATCGGCCAAGGAAGAACAAGCAAGGAGAAACCATAATTTTTCCAAGATCAAGTTATTATCTTGTCCCTTTTGTTGTTCTTGTTTGGGTTTTGTGGTAAAAACCCAAGGGTTTTATAAGTTTTCATCTCCATAAGCTCACTAATCTTTCTTGTAAGTTGTCAAACTCTTTTTCATCATTTCTTCATGTTCTTATTATGTTCATATGATTTCATACAAGGTTTACATGCATATGTTAGTATATACCACTCATTTATATATATATCTAACTTTTGAACTCTAGAAATAGATTATTGTTAGATCCTTGTTAGAGTAGCTTGGTGATGATGTTTAGGAACCCATGACACCCTAAGAAGGTGTATGGTAAGATTAGACTAGATTTGTGGTGATTGAAAGTGGTTTGGTTGGATTAGAAACTAGATTGGAACACTAGAAATGATTTTTGAAACTACATATTAACCTACTGTCCTTAAAATGAAAACGTGGCCAACTCAGTGGGTTTGGGGTAATTTTTGACCAAAGATTTAGAAAATACTTTTAAAAACGAAACTTTTGGCGAAAGAACGGATTAAAACGAGTTTATAACGAAGGAGATATGATTTTTGTAAACGAAAACTATTTTCTGAAAAACTGCATGCTGTTTGACAGTTTTCGACGGGCAATTAGAGGCGTTAAACGTAACCTAGAGGAGCCGAGCTATCGAAAATATATTAGTATATACTAAAACGAATCCGTGGATGTAAAGAACGTAGAAAACGAGCTTAAAACGACCAAGATATACACTTTTGAAACTAGGCGAACTATATATATATTTGACAACTTCTAATAGCATATTCTCTTAAGTTATGGAAACACTATAAATCAACGTCAACACTTATTTTCAAACTACGAGTGGTATAGGCTTCATGTGCATGTACATTCATTACATCCCCTCATAATTTAAGTAGATCGTATCATTCGTTCATTATAGGTCGCGGTTAGAGATCGAACCTCATTTCTGTGTATCCACTTTTGTCATCGTAGCTATTCGCACCAGGTGAGTCATAGCCCCTACTCTTTTTAATTGTTTTGTCAACTTTTGGGGGAGAATACATGCTCGTTTTTAAATGAACTATTATTTGACTCTTTGAACTCACTTGACTTTTGAACTTAACTTGACTTTTGAAATTGACTTAAACTTTTGAACTTAATGCACCGTACGTGCTATAACCTAAAGTCTCCCATGTACGGAGCAATGCAAAGTCTCCCCTGTCTACGGAGCAGCATTATAAAGCCTCCCTTGTTCGGAGCAACCTAAAGTCTCCCATGTACGGAGCAGTGCAAAGTCTCCCCTGTCGACGGAGCAGCATTATAAAGTCTCCCATGTACGGAGCAACATAAAATCTCCCCTGTCAACGGAGTAACTGATTACTATATAATAGTTTGTGAATGATGTACTGTTCGTGCATCAGCAATTGTTAGTCTCCTGCTGGTTTGCCGTTCGCACTCCAGTTTATACGTACCGTTCGTGCGGCCTCCTTGTGTGGGGCAGTAGGTAGTATGGATAGCGCTGTTAGAGGTCGGCCAACCTCTCGTTCCCCTGTCTACGGAACGCATATTATTTATTTTAGGAGCCTTGCCACATTCTTTATTATATACTATGTGCTTATATTGTGACTTATTATGACCGCGGATACTTGACTACTAGACCTAAACTATTTTAGCAGTGGGTTGTGAACACACAGGTTACAAGGCTCTTATGGCGGGACTTGTAACTGAGTGGATTTACGATGCCTTTGCTGTGTGATCATTTTCTATAAACTTTATTTGTTAAACAAACTCTATGAACTCACCAACCTCGTGTTGACACTTTAGCATGTATTTTCAGGTTTTAACTTATGGCACGCTACAGGAGGTTTTGGCAGGGCATGACATGGTCATAGAAGACTCTGATTATTTATATGGGGACTGTTTTAAACTATTTTAAGGGCCTACTTCCGCACTACTTTTAACGATGTAAATTCAACATTTTGATTAAACGATTTTATTCTAAATAATTAAAGTGAAAACCATTTTTGTACTTGTGTTGTGTTACCGATTGAGTTACACCCCAGCTACACGTATGCTTCCGCTGGACCCGATTCTGGGGGTGTGACAACGTGGCTTGGCTAAGAAACCCGAAGGGCTACCAAACATGCTTCCATTTTACACCATCTGGATACATTTGACTAACTTAATTTTTGGTTATACCAAAATTACAGAAACCGAATCACGAAACATCGCATCCTTTTGCACCACAAAACAAGAGGCCCAAAAGATCATTACAACCAAACTAAAAAACAATTAGCTTTAACAAAAAATTCAAGCACATCTTGCACACAAACACTGTCCGTTTATTGAATCAACAATAAGACATTAAATTGCCATTTTCACAAACAGATGGAGTGCATTGAAGCTGAAGTATACCTACTACGCATACTAACATCTCTTCCACAAATCAATTACCCAAAAATTTCAAATGCAATATCAACCCAAAAAAATCAATCTTTAACCAAGAAACATATAAAAATTAAAACTTGAATTCTTAATCCCCCTTGATGCAAATAAGCTCATAAGCCAAGAAAATAGTCTAAATCCAAACTCCCCCTGACAAAACAACAAAACCCACATAAATAAATAAATAAATAAATAAATAAATAAATAAATAAATAACAGTTTCAGACCTGATGATTGTATCATTTTCCCCCAGATGATTGTATCGTTTTTTTTCCTATACTTTTCTATTCTTTTCTTTTGATTTCAGTTATATTAATTTATAAATTTATATCCATGAAAGATGAAGGGTAAAACTAACCTTGTTGAGATGAAGGGTAAAACTAACCTTGTTGAGCCGATCATTTGTATGATGAATCCGTTGTTTGTGTGTGTGTTTTTTCTGTTGATGTGCGTCAATGAGAGAGACCATGAATGATCGAGAAGTCCAATTTATACCACACACAAACACTGTTCTCATGTTCCTCTCCTCACATAGACACTGTAGTAACCATTTTAGTCGGGTCGGGTAACAAAAAAAATTTTACCCGAAAAGCCCACTGAATGTATAAGTGATATAATATGGTCCTGCGTTTGTGATTGAGTTATAGGCCTGTTAACCACAAGATCGACCTACTTCAGCTTATGAGACGACCTCCCTTGACGACCTATAATAATTAAATACATAGGGCTCGATAAGAGATAACCTAACGATCCATAAGATTAATTCAATTAACACTATGGTTCTGATTCCCACTGAATGGAACGCATGTTACGTTGACTAAAGGAATGAAAACCTAACAAAGCCTTAACTAAAAGAAATCAAATAACTCATAAAGACTTAGAATTTATCCAAAATAAAACAAATGGTAAAAGCTAAAATGCCCTATGCACTATTTGTAAGATATTAGAGTGGTGTAGATGGCAGCCATCCTTCTCATTCGGGCCTTACATGTGCTACATCACCCCACCACTTCTTCACAACTAACCCTTCTTTACCAAACAACAAACTTCAACTTACTCATTTGGGCCACACCATTTACAATTTTATTTTTTTATTCATTTCATTAAATAAAATTAATTCATTTAACTAATTATAAAAAATAATACAACATACTAATTTTATTTCATCCAAATAAAAAAATTACAATACGGAAAAAAACCATACGATATGAAAAAAAACATACGATACGATACGAAAATAACGAAACAGATAATACGATATGCAACATCATCACGATTTATAAAGACTTATAATTATCGATGAGTGCTGACTTTTCTTTCCAAACTTGCAACACTTGTTCCCTGACCATTTTCAAGGTGACTAGAAGTTGCAAATCTGTTTCATCATTTCTTAAAAGAGTTTGTAGACCGACCCTGATTATTGGATGGTCTTGAGGCAGCTCACGTAACCGTTCGACCTCTGGAGCTGGAGTATGCATCTGTCGAATAGTACGAGCTATCTCACCTAACAACTTGTTAATCAACTTAAGTTCATTTTCTTGTTCATCGCGTAATCGGGTAAGGATTGTTCTTTGCACGTCAGCTAGTTGGTTAGCCATAGTGTTTATTTGACAAAACGAAGTTGAGTAAACATGGTATTTATAAGGAAACTAGCCGTTAGAGAATTTTATTTGAGAAACTAGCCGTTTTTAACAATACGGAAATAGCAATAAATAAAATACATAAATTCTAAATGTTTAAATTTCAAATTCATAAAAAAAACGTGTGCATATATTAAAATGAAAGCGGGATAATTCAAAATTTGAATTCAAAATGAAAGCGAGATAATTTCAAAATTTGAATTCAAAAATCACCCACAATCATCCTATAATACCCATTCTCAGATGCTGAAATACACTCACAATTCACACACAAATCATCAAGAATTCTTTTTTCTATTTCAAACGTGAACAATGTCACACAACGCATCACCTGATAACGAATCGGTTTACAACACACCACCTGAAGACAATACCCCACCAAACACTCCACCAGAAGATTTATTTCCGGTGTTCCAATATGACAACCCACCACCTGCCACTCCACCAGAAGTTATGTTTCCACCAGAAAACAATCCACCCCCAAACAATCAACCACCAAACTTTCCACTAGAAAACCAACCCAATACCGTTGGGTTGACTGAGGAAGAATAGTACGAGCTGGATATGCAAGTCTTTCTTGGAGTTTGAAGCTGAACAAGACCGTCAGTCAAGGGAGCGTGAGGCGTACCTCAAAGGTAAAGAGGATCAGAGAAACCAACGAGCAGAATAGCGATGGAAAATGGGACTTCCACCTGTGTCATCGAGTGAGGACGATTCAAGTGCCTCTTATTCGAGTCACGAGGGCTATGTGTCGGATGATTCATCTAATTGAATCGTAGTTTTATGTTTCATATTTGTTGTAGTTCGTGTTTTAGGTTTAACATGTGTAATCGTAGTTGAATTTCCGTTTCGCAGTTGTAATATAATTGTACGTTGTGTTAAGTAATTTCAATCATATGTTAATATAGTTGTAATCCTATGTTAACTATTTTAAAACTCCACAAACCTTTATTTATATTTACAAAACTTTTCAAAACTTACTAAACAAAATTTCAAAACAACAAAACCAATAAAAGAAATGGGAAAAAAAAAATTACACGTTGTCAGCTTCTTTCCTTCGCCGTGCCCACGAGAAACCACCCAACTGCGGAGAACGGCAAGGGGGGGGGGGCGGTGCAGCGGCGAGCAACGGCTCGCCGTTGAAGGGGACATGTCGGAACGACGAGGTGCAAAGACGAGCTGCACCTAGTGCTCTTATTATGCTTCCGGTACTACTTCTATTCTCATTATAATCAACAATGTTTTAGATCTATTAGAGGGAAAGGTGCCATAACTAGGTTCATCTCCTCATTTGGGCCCACGGGTGCCACATCACCCAACACCTTTTCACAACTAACCCTCTTCTCACACACAACTAACCTCAACTTACTCATTTGCGGCCACCACTTACAACTTTATTTTTTTTTTCATTTCAAATAAACTAAAATCATTTTATTCAAACAAAAATATAAATAACACTTTTTATAAATAAGTTTTTTTTTTTAAATAATAATAATAACTTAACTAATAAATTTAAAA
Source organism: Artemisia argyi (assembly GCA_030686995.1). Taxonomy (NCBI): domain Eukaryota; kingdom Viridiplantae; phylum Streptophyta; class Magnoliopsida; order Asterales; family Asteraceae; genus Artemisia; species Artemisia argyi. Next base: position 222,744,393 of record CM060708.1, read on the forward strand.
AAAAAAAAAAAACTAAAACACTTTGTAACCAAGCATGAAGTAACGAAGCCCACTTCAAGTCAATCCAAAGCTCACTTCATTAGTAACCAAGCTCACTTCAAAAAAAAAAAAAAAAAAAGAAAAAACCCTGCTACTACGTATCATCTTCACACACACACTTAAACACAAAAAATACAACAAATACCAGATCTAAATAACTCAATTTTAGACGTTTACCTCTTTCTTGGCCCCACACAACTGTTAATTTGCAGACAATTTTGCACGTCGTGCAGACGAGGAGGTGAAAATTGGCGAGATACGGCGAAGGGGGAGGGGTGTCACGGCGAGATCCGGCGAAGCAATTCCACAGCTACGCCGGAGTGGCGAGGGTGAGTGAGGAATGGCACCTTTTGCTCTTATCGTTATGCAAAACTTGGTGACTTGCCACTTTCTGAACCAGTCAGCTTCAAATATATATATATATATATATATATATATATATATATATATATATATATATGTATAATTTGCGTTCTTATGGTGACCAACATTAAAATAAAAACAATATGAACCAATAAAAAAAAGGCATGTGTCCATTACATTAAAGAGAAATACAAATTATATTTCTATATGTTTAGGGCTATTTAGGTAATTTACTCATTCCTTAATTTTAACGACCATTTCACGTCAATTCACAACCGTTTCACATTTATCTTTCTTGTAAAACCAACCATTGTTCTCTCTCACTCCCATTAGAACCAAGATCTATAGTTTCTTATATCCAAAAATCAACAACATGTTTAATATATAACTATATCAATCCTATCGGATAATCCCGGTGATCGATTTTCATGGTTAATGTTGAGCCGACAACCATTTCAAGGGCGGCCACCGTTAATCGGAACCCCCGTCATTGTTCAATTTTGATCCATCCTTTTTCTATTTTTCGTAGATTCGGTTATGTTTTTCCATTCTTCAAACACTACACGTTTTTTTTAAAATGTTTACACAAACAAATCGGTGTATCTATCGATTTGGAATTAGATCCGATATTTTTCTCGTTTTGGGGTTGTGTGTCAACCCGTTTTTGTTGACAGCAGTTGATTAATTCAAATGGGTTTATTTTGTGAATGTATTTTTGTTTGTTGATTATTCATTTGTATGATATAAGAGTTGCTCCTGGTTCTAAGATCATTTAGTCATATCTATTAGTTTGTATATTGCATGTTTATAAATTTAGTGTCACATTACTAACGAAGAAGTTTGTTCAAAAAAAAAATATTGACGAAGAAGACGAAGGCTCTGACGAAGGCAGTGTTTATTTTTTTCTTTCAGATCTGAATGGTGTCTGAAGTCTGATTCGGTCAGACGTAATCAGATTCAGACTATTTGTTTTTTTTCAGATCTGAAGTCTGAATACATCTAAATAGGGTCTGAGTCGTTCAGACATTGAATAACGTCTGATTACATCTGAAAAGCCTAAACTTCAGTGATACTTCTTTTCAATCCTTATCTCCTCATCTTGGTCTTGATTTTTTTATTAATAATCACGAATGGAGGGTCGTTTGGTTTGTTTTATAGCGAAACGATTGTAAAACATATATGTTTTGTGTTTATAATTAAAAAACATGTTACATCATTAGTTGTTTGTGGTTTAATTGTTTTCGTCCATGCTTGTTTCAAATTGACTGATGAAGATGATGATATTATTTAAGACTGGAAAGTAGATGAACACGATTATACATGAAGATAATTTGTGACTTTTGGAGATATATGATTATTGCATGTGTTTTTGTACTTGTAATCAAGTGAATTGTAATATTTAATTTTATCAATCTTGTTTTTTTTATAATGATTTATGTTCTTGGTTTGTGTTTCAAACTTTCAAAAAACACAATGATTAGGTAAAAATATTGGTAAGTTGATAAAAAAAGTGTTAGCTTAAAAAAACATGTACGCACCTTGACTACTTAAAAAAAAACATGTATGCACTTTGACTAATTGAAAACATGTACGCACCTTGACTATTTGGGGAAAAAACATGTACGCACCTTTGCCAGAGAAAAATGTCCAAAAATTTCGCAAAATACCCTCAAAAGGATGAATTTGAAAGAAAATTACCCTCAAAAGCAAAAAAAAAATTGTTCGCTACCTAGAAGATGAAACAGTGGCAAGTATAATACTTTTTTTTTAATAATTTGCCAAAAAAAATTCGAATTTTAAGAATTATAAAAAACAAGAATTATAAAAAAATAAAATAAAAATCATATGAAGATGTCTTTTACTATTATACCCTTTTGAATTAAATTAAAATAACAAAATGCTATAGAGCATTGAAATGATGTACGTTGTGTATTATTAGTTATAAAACGGTGGTTCTCGCAAGAAAGAGACCCTATATATATATATATATATATATATATATATATATATATATATATATATATAGGAAGGTTAATGTGAGAACTTTCTTAAAGTTGTAAAAATGAGAACTATTTTAAAATACCATTAAAACATTGATACATAACAATTTTAGCATAGATGCACCAAAATATTATATATTAATATAAGTTAACATTAAACCGGCTAATAACCAACTCATACATGAGAAACGGGTTACTGATACACAATTAAATTTTTGATACATATTCATTAAAATCTCAAAAAACTAATTTCAATTCTTATACATAAACTGATAAACATCTTATACACAAGAACCACAAAAAACTTGATACACAATACTAAATTTTGATACACATTACACGTTGAATCAAAGTGTATCATTTAGTTTACGTCAATTTTCATAAGAAAACCGACCAATCTTTAACAATTTTAGTTTTAATTAATCATGTTTTTATTTTCTTTTAAGTTGAGTGTCATTTGTGAGATTTTGGTTGGTTCTCATTTTTACAACTTTAAGAAAGTTCTTATTTGATCTCAATTATATATATATATATATATATATATATATATATATATATATATATATATATATATATATATATATATATATATATATATATATATATGGGAAGGTTAATGTGAGATCAAACTTAATGTTCTAAAAGTAAGACCCAATCTGGACCGTTGGATTATTATATTTGTGTTGGATGAGATTAACATTAGATGAGTGACATTATAGTCATTAAATAGAGTTTCAAGGATAGTTTGGACAATTCAAATCATATTTTTTGAATTAATTTTTGGTGTATATTCTTTTCACCAACCAGTTTTGTTTTTAATACATATTCCACCAGCCAGTTTTTTACAAACTGATACTCCGTACATTTTTTTTTCATATATATTTAAAAAATAAATAGATACACTTGTTACACAGTAAAAACCTGATGTAAATTACACCTCAAACAAATACACTTGGTACATATTTCTAAAATGTACAAATACACTCGAATATGCATCACTAAAATAAACAGATACACTGGATACAGAATACCAAAAAACCATATATTACATATCAAAAAACATGGTTCTAAGCAGATACACTAGATATACAGATACACTTGGTGCATATTAAATTATTCCAGATTCATTTTTTGCAAGATACACTAGGTACACAATACAAATACACTCGAATATTTTCTCTTGGTTCTAAGCACACCATTAACACATACAAAATACCTAATCACACCAAAAACTGAACCATCTCTTCTAATTCTACCATTCTAACAACATCATATCATATTCAATTTCTCAAACCTCAAAAAATATGAAACGCTAAAAAACCCTAACGTTTTCTTGAAACAAAAACCTACCCAGGCCAGGATCCCGACCCATTTGGTTGTACATAAGGAAATGCCGCTGAAACTAGATTTGAAACCGATGCTGGAAATGAGGGTGGTGTACCACGTCCTACCATTGTGAGAAAAAGACAGATCCAAAAATGACATTGAATTCGTACATATGACGATGGAAAAGACCCAGTATGGATACACGAGTGTATGGTCTCGTCAAGGGATTGATTATTCATTGGATTATTCAAACCGTTGTGGTCACAGATCCATCGTAGTGGCGCGACAAGAGTTTAGAGTTGCTTATGAAGATGGGTTTGAAAATGGTCTCAAAGGTTTGATTATTCACTAGATTATTCAAATGGCTGTGGTCACAAATCCGCCGCGGTGGCGACGGTGACAAGATCTGAAGGTGGTGGTCATTAGGTAACAATCGGATTTAGTGAGATATGATCGAAGGTATATGGTGGTTATGGTTACTTTTACCATTCGTGCGAAGAGAAAAAAGAGAAAGGTATATTGTCACACCCCCAGAATCGGGTCCAGCGGAAGCATACATGTAGCTGGGGTGTAACTCAATTGGTACCACAACACAAGTACAAAATGGTTTTCATTTCAATCATTTAGAATAAAATCGTTTAACCAAAAGTGTTGAATTTACATTGTTAAAAGTAGTGCGGAAGTAGGCCCTTAAAAGTAGTTTAAAACGGTCCCCATATAAATAATCAGAGTCTTCTATGACCATGCCATGCCCTGCCAAAACCTCCAGTAGCGTGCCACTGGTTAAAACCTGAAAATACATGCTAAAGTGTCAACACGAGGTTGGTGAGTTCATAGAGTCTTGTGAAAAAGAATGTAATGCATATGAATGAAGATTTCCCAGCAAAGGCATCGTAAATCCAATCAGTTCCAAGTCCCGCCATAAGAGACTTGTAACCTGTGTGTTTACGACCCACTGCCAAAAGTAATACGTTTACGTGAACAAAAGTAATACTTGTGTTTAAATTCTAAGATAAATATAGCAAAACGGCTATATAAATAATTTAGTCCATGAGGCCATATAATAAATCAGTCAAATGGAGAATCCGTAATAAGGTTAATGCAAAAGCATCGTAATTCAGTAATAAATCAGTGATAAGATTGATGTAAAAACATCGTAATTCAGTAATAAATCAGTAATAAGATTGATGTAAAAACATCGTAATTCAGTAATAAAGTTTATAAAAACCCTCAGTATATAACTTTAATCGTATGTACAATAGCCCAAGTATAAAGTAAAGTAATAAGTTTTTCAGTCATAAAACTACATTGTCTCTTAAGCTCATGACACCGAAGCTAGACGTTACTTGGCCCCAAATGAGTGTTTACCAGACACTCGTAATATATTAGAAATGAAATGCATTCGTTTTCCTTATGGAGCAACCCAAACACGAATGGAGGAGTCACCCTCGATAGATCTATCCACTCACTCTCGCTTGCATCTTAATTAACGGTCCATGATATTAAAGGGGACCTATGTCGTGGTAATAAGGCAACTTAAGCAATGTATGGAATTTAATACTTTGGCATTGTACAAAAATAATTAAAGCAGCGTATTCTCCTCCAAAAAGTAATTCAAATCGTATAAAAGTATAAAACAAGTATTTAAGCATGTATCTCCCGCAAAGAGTTTATAAAGTAATTAAACAAGTAAAAGTGGGGCTATGACTCACCTGGAGCGATAGCTACGATGACAAAAGTGGATACACAGAAATGAGGTTCGATCTCTAACCGAAACCTAATATAAGTAATAACGATCTATTTTAGATCATGACGTGATGTAATGAATGCACATGCACATGATGCCTATACCACTCGTAACTTGGAAATACTAGTTATTTTCAAAGTAAAATAGTTTCCATACTTAGGAAAAATAAGTCCAATTTAGAAGTATAGAACTTGCGTAATATATATCGTATAAAAATGTTAGTGTTATATTTCTCGTCTTGACAACCTTATAATAATGTCTAGTAGTCGCGTAATAAACATTGAGTCGTACGTACTTCGTTAGTTAAGAATAAACTCCTTGGATAAGAGATCTAGAAAATATGTCATTTAGTACGTAGTTATATTATTTTCTAGTAGTGACTATATATATATATATATATATATATATATATATATATATATATATATATATATATATATATATATATATATATATATATATCTAGTTTTGACGATTTTAAAACGTGTATAACTTGGTCGTTTTAAGTTCATTTTCCTCGTTCTTTATATCAACGGATTCGTTTTAGTATATACTAATATATTTTTGGTAGTTCGGCTCCTCTAGGTTACGTTTAACGCCTATATTTGCCCGTCGAAAACTGTCAAACAGCATGCAGTTATTCAGAAAATAGTTTTCGTCGTTAAACTTACAAAAATCATATCTCCTTCGTTATAAGCTCGTTTTAATCCGTTCTTTCGCCAAAAGTTTCGGTTTTGAAAGTATTTTCTAAATCTTTGGTCAAAAATTATCCATCACCTACTGAGTTTCCCACGTTTTAAAAATAGCAACAGTAGGTAAATATATATTTTCAAAAATCATTTTCCTAGTTTCAAACTTGTTCCAACTTCAACCAAACCACTTTCAATCACCACAAAACTAGTCTAATTCTACCATACACCTTCTTAGGGTGTCATGGGTTCCTAAACATCACAAACCAAGTGGATCTAACAAGGATCTAACTATAACCACTTTCTAGGGTTCAAAAGTTAATAGTTTATAAAATGAAGTGGTATAAATAGCATATGCATGTAGATCTAGTATATATATCATATGGATCTTGTATAAACTTGGAAAAATTATAAAAATGAGTTTGATATACTTATTTCAAAGATTAGGGAGTTTTTGAAGATGAAAACCTAATAACACCTTGGATTTTTATTTCAAAATCCTAAAAAGGAGTACCAAATGGACTTGTTAAATACTTGATCTTGCAAAATTTATGGTTTCTTGTTGTTTTTCTTGATGAGGCCGAACACCACAAAGAGGAGAGAAAAAGAGAGAGTTTACTTGCTTTTTGATTTTGGAAATGAATGAGTATGAAGTGTTTTTAGTATAAGTATTATATATATTGAATCAATAATGCATTCATTAATGCTAAGGTAATATTTTCAAGTCATGTAAGAGTTTGTAAGAAATGGGGATGGGGAGGGTAGATTTTGTGTAAGATATGTAAGAGTTTTGGTAAGATATTAGTAGATATTGTGTAGTTTAGGTGATACCGGGTACCGAGTTAACTAAAAATAAATTTTAACGGAGTTAACCGGGACATAATAAAGTCGTAAAAATTGTAAAAATAAGCCGGGTATAATTATTGAGTGTCTAGATAATTATTGTTTAACTTCTACGAAAACCGTCGTAATTTTTGTAAACTTACGTTAATAATTAAAATAAATCTCCAAAATACCGGGTAAATTAACATTATAATTTTTATATTATAAAAATGAATATAAAAATATATTGGGATCATAGTCGGGAGTGTCGGACGTGTTAGTCACATTATTGATCGTTTGTTAACGTTTATATAGAAATAATTATACGTAAAAGTTAATTATACCAAAAGTATTAATTTAATTATCCTACGAGTGGAATAGTATGCAAGTGCCGAAATGATGATATGCGGACTATTTCTAGTCTGTATGAGATGTCCCAAATGATAAAGCATGAATTCGCTTCTGAACCAATACGGTTACGCGAATTTGAATACTCGTAAACTAAATTTACGATGACATGAGTAATGCACGTGAATAGTATTTTTCTTCCGGAAATGAATAGTGTTAAGTGAATAGTAAAATTGCTGAACGCTTCTCAAAATATCAAATTGACTCCAAAAATGATGAATAGTGATCGATGAATAGTAAATGATGAATAGTAACGTGTGAATAGTAAATTGTTGAGGGTTGGAAAATGACTGGAAATTACGAGTTGTGACAGTCTTCCCCTCTAACAGGAACTTCATCCCGAAGTTCAGTTTGTGTTGGTCTCTGAAGTATATTTGGTAAAAAGACGTGAATACTTGAGTTGCATTTGGTCTTCCCATTCCCAAGTAAATTCGGGTCCTTTTTAAGAATTTCAGCGAACTTTCACGATAGGAATTCGACTTTGCTTCAACCGTTCGACCTCACGGTCCATAATTTCTATTGGTTCTCCTACCAGATTTAGGTTTGTCATTGGTTTTGATTCCTTCCAATGGAATCATGAGTCACTAATCTGAAAGTCGTTTATCGGTATTTGAAATTATGAAACATGTTTGTGTAATCTTGCTACTTTCCAGCAAGGCTTAAGTCTGAGGGTTGCTGGCCTACTCTGTCTCAAATATTAAATGGTCCAGTGTACATCGAGTTTAACTTCCCGGATTTTTCTGAATGGTATCATGCCTTTCCTAGGCAGAACTTTCAACATAATCATGCCACGAACTTGAAATTCTAGTGGTTTACCGCTTATCGAACTTGTAATTGATTCTTGATTTGTAGGAAATTCCTGGTTATTTCATGAATGCTTACGGGACTAGTGAGTTGGGCTTTTCCAAGTTTTGATCCGTCAATGGATGTTGGCACTTCGACCATAGAGTGTTTCGAATGGTGTAGTCTCTAAGCTCGTGTGGTAACTATGGTTGCAACCGAATTTGATTTATGGCAAATGGTTAATCCAACTATTTCTAGTGTCAATCACACCCGATTTGGGTATATCTCCCTATGTTTGAATCAATCTCAAATTCTGACCATTGGTCTACAGATGATAGTTGGTGTGGTTCCAAATAAATCTTTAATGTAATCGCTAGAAGTTTGAGGTGAATCAAATTCCTCTATTAGGAATAATTGAAATGGGTATCATGAATCTTGTTTTGAAAGACTTACAAGGTTAAGTCCGTAAAAGGGTGTTGTTGAAAATAATAGATTAGGATAAGGTTGGGATCCTCCGCAGGATGTCGTGAATTGAGTCTTTCTCCACCTACGATGCTTAGTCTCCATTACTAAGATTTTCCCCAAGCTCTATGTTGTCAAATCACAAAATCCTAAATGTATAAGTGATGTAATATAGTCATTGATTTTCAAAGTTTGTTTTGAGATTGTGTGTTTTGTTCATAAACCTTCCCTGAATAAATGAGTTTACAACTTTAAGCAAATGGTTTTCTAAGTAACATTTTTCTTGATGTTTCCAATTTAATAGTTATGCAAGATAGGACTCTTTTCAACATTAGATGGATAGTATGGTTTACCAAAGATCGATGTTTAAAATTTCTTAACATCCAATAGATTTGCAAAAGATTAACCAAGAGGAATTTGCTTGTCAAAATAAGTGCCTCAGGAAAGTATTTCTTACAAGATATATGTTTGTATAACTGTAGTTTAGAGAAAAAATCCATTTAAAAGTGAAAGTATTAAGGGGATAAAATAGTCGGGTAGGTATGTCTGCACAAATGTATAGGTGTCTAACATGTTTGGATAAAGTCTATTGGTGAGGACATGTTCAATTGAAGGTTCTATAGTCTTGGTTAGGAGGCTGGATGTATCTCTATAGTGTTGCTTAGTGAGCATTCGCATCGAAACTAATCTTGTAATTTGATCAAGCCAATATTTCTAGATGGTAGAATTTTTGGCAATCAGGCCAGTGATAGTGGTTCGAATGGTTTTGTGATATCTTGAGGTTTCTGTTGAGTTTTGAATGGTCTTAATGTACCGAGGGATCCTCCTCATAGAAGGTATGGAAAGTCTTTTCTAGGGAGATCATTGATAATATCCACTTATCAATATTGGGAGTAGATAAGTGGCATAGGAAACTATATAGTGTCAGCTAATTCCTATATATATATGGGGGTGGGAAAGGAAATGATAGTGATGGTGAGAAGGGAAAAGACTGTGACAACTGCAACAAAATGAGATTGTGATAAAAGAAAGTACTGTGATGTAAGTGTATTGTGCATAAATATGAAAGTTCATTAAATAAAATGACTATTTGACAAGCTTCCAATCGGTGGTTCACGAAGTGATGAAAAGTAGGAATGTTATGACAACGAGGGTATACACACACGTAATTGAAGCATTTGGAAAATGAGTTGAGAATTTATTCCGGACAAAATTTTATTATAACCATTCTTAGTGTTGCAAAATTCATTTCTGAGTCAGACATAGGTGGTCAGCCTATATCTCACTATCCCGGGTTGAATATAGATGACCAGTCTATATCCCACCGAGGTTCCATGAATTTTGAAATACTCAGCTCAGTTATACTAAGACTATGTCCTTCAAAAATACCAAGGCGTTCTGAAAGACAAAAGCAAGTGACCAAACTCGAGGTCGAATGATGAAACTATGCATGGAAAACATAATGCGGTGACATATACAATACGTGAACATGCTTATATGAAAGACAATTATAGAAATCAACTATAATAAATGAATATAATATATCAGATAATGAGATACAAATCTCATCACCTATGTCAGCAACTAACCACAAATGAGGCTTCAGCTTGGCAGGCAGGCACGTGACGGTCATAGGGTTAAGTTTTTGTGAAAGTAGCTATAGTCTAGGTTTTAAAAACACTTAGTTCGCTATAGCCAAAGCTCTGATGCCAATCTGTCACACCCCCAGAATCGGGTCCAGCGGAAGCATACATGTAGCTGGGGTGTAACTCAATTGGTACCACAACACAAGTACAAAATGGTTTTCATTTCAATCATTTAGAATAAAATCGTTTAACCAAAAGTGTTGAATTTACATTGTTAAAAGTAGTGCGGAAGTAGGCCCTTAAAAGTAGTTTAAAACGGTCCCCAAATAAATAATCAGAGTCTTCTATGACCATACCATGCCCTGCCAAAATCTCCAGTAGCGTGCCATTGGTTAAAACCTGAAAATACATGCTAAAGTGTCAACACGAGGTTGGTGAGTTCATAGAGTCTTGTGAAAAAGAATGTAATGCATATGAATGAAGATTTCCCAGCAAAGGCATCGTAAATCCACTTAGTTCCAAGTCCCGCCATAAGAGACTTGTAACCTGTGTGTTTACGACCCACTGCCAAAAGTAATACGTTTACGTGAACAAAAGTAATACTTGTGTTTAAATTCTAAGATAAATATAGCAAAACGGCTATATAAATAATTTAGTCCATGAGGCCATATAATAAATCAGTCAAATGGAGAATCCGTAATAAGGTTAATGCAAAAGCATCGTAATTCAGTAATAAATCAGTGATAAGATTGATGTAAAAACATCGTAATTCAGTAATAAATCAGTAATAAGATTGATGTAAAAACATCGTAATTCAGTAATAAAGTTTATAAAAACCCTCAGTATATAACTTTAATCGTATGTACAATAGCCCAAGTATAAAGTAAAGTAATAAGTTTTTCAGTCATAAAACTACATTGTCTCTTAAGCTCATGGCACCGAAGCTAGACGTTACTTGGCCCCAAATGAGTGTTTACCAGACACTCGTAATATATTAGAAATGAAATGCATTCGTTATCCTTATGGAGCAACCCAAACACGAATGGAGGAGTCACCCTCGATAGATCTATCCACTCACTCTCGCTTGCATCTTAATTAACGGTCCATGATATTAAAGGGGACTTATGTCGTGGTAATAAGGCAACTTAAGCAATGTATGGAATTTAATACTTTGGCATTGTACAAAAATAATTAAAGCAGCGTATTCTCCTCCAAAAAGTAATTCAAATCGTATAAAAGTATAAAACAAGTATTTAAGCATGTATCTCCCCCAAAGAGTTTATAAAGTAATTAAACAAGTAAAAGTGGGGCTATGACTCACCTGGAGCGATAGCTACGATGACAAAAGTGGATACACAGAAATGAGGTTCGATCTCTAACCGCAACCTAATATAAGTAATAACGATCTATTTTAGATCATGACGTGATGTAATGAATGCACATGCACATGATGCCTATACCACTCGTAACTTGGAAATACTAGTTATTTTCAAAGTAAAATAGTTTCCATACTTAGGAAAAATAAGTCCAATTTAGAAGTATAGAACTTGCGTAATATATATCGTATAAAAATGTTAGTGTTATATTTCTCGTCTTGACAACCTTAAAATAATGTCTAGTAGTCGCGTAATAAACATTGAGTCGTACGTACTTCGTTTTAGTTAAGAATAAACTCCTTGGATAAGAGATCTAGAAAATATGTCATTTAGTACGTAGTTATATTATTTTCTAGTAGTGACTATATATATATATATATATATATATATATATATATATATATATATATATATATATATATATATATAGTTTTGACGATTTTAAAACGTGTATAACTTGGTCGTTTTAAGTTCATTTTCCTCGTTCTTTATATCAATGGATTCGTTTTAGTATATACTAATATATTTTTGGTAGTTCGGCTCCTCTAGGTTACGTTTAACGCCTATATTTGCCCGTCGAAAACTGTCAAACAGCATGCAGTTATTCAGAAAATAGTTTTCGTCGTTAAACTTACAAAAATCATATCTCCTTCGTTATAAGCTCGTTTTAATCCGTTCTTTCGCCAAAAGTTTCGGTTTTGAAAGTATTTTCTAAATCTTTGGTCAAAAATTATCCATCACCTACTGAGTTTCCCATGTTTTAAAAATAGCAACAGTAGGTAAATATATATTTTCAAAAATCATTTTCCTAGTTTCAAACTTGTTCCAACTTCAACCAAACCACTTTCAATCACCACAAAACTAGTCTAATCCTACCATACACCTTCTTAGGGTGTCATGGGTTCCTAAACATCACAAACCAAGTGGATCTAACAAGGATCTAACTATAAGCACTTTCTAGGGTTCAAAAGTTAATAGTTTATAAAATGAAGTGGTATAAATAGCATATGCATGTAGATCTAGTATATATATCATATGGATCTTGTATAAACTTGGAAAAATTATAAAAATGAGTTTGATATACTTACTTCAAAGATTAGGGAGTTTTTGAAGATGAAAACCTAATAACACCTTGGATTTTTATTTCATAATCCTAAAAAGGAGTACCAAATGGACTTGTTAAATACTTGATCTTGCAAAATTTATGGTTTCTTGTTGTTTTTCTTGATGAGGCCGAACACCACAAAGAGGAGAGAAAAAGAGAGAGTTTACTTGCTTTTTGATTTTGGAAATGAATGAGTATGAAGTGTTTTTAGTATAAGTATTATATATATTGAATCAATAATGCATTCATTAATGCTAAGGTAATATTTTCAAGTCATGTAAGAGTTTGTAAGAAATGGGGATGGGGAGGGTAGATTTTGTGTAAGATATGTAAGAGTTTTGGTAAGATATTAGTAGATATTGTGTAGTTTAGGTGATAACGGGTACCGAGTTAACTAAAAATAAATTTTAACGGAGTTAACCGGGACATAATAAAGTCGTAAAAATTGTAAAAATAAGCCGGGTATAATTATTGAGTGTCTAGATAATTATTGTTTAACTTCTACGAAAACCGTCGTAATTTTTGTAAACTTACGTTAATAATTAAAATAAATCTCCAAAATACCGGGTAAATTAACATTATAATTTTTATATTATAAAAATAAATATAAAAATATATTGGGATCATAGTCGGGAGTGTCGGACGTGTTAGTCACATTATTGATCGTTTGTTAACGTTTATATAGAAATAATTATACGTAAAAGTTAATTATACCAAAAGTATTAATTTAATTATCCTACGAGTGGAATAGTATGCAAGTGCCGAAATGATGATATGCGGACTATTTCTAGTCTGTATGAGATGTCCCAAATGATAAAGCATGAATTCGCTTCTGAACCAATACGGTTACGCGAATTTGAATACTCGTAAACTAAATTTACGATGACATGAGTAATGCACGTGAATAGTATTTTTCTTCCGGAAATGAATAGTGTTAAGTGAATAGTAAAATTGCTGAACGCTTCTCAAAATATCAAATTGACTCCAAAAATGATGAATAGTGATCGATGAATAGTAAATGATGAATAGTAACTTGTGAATAGTAAATTGTTGAGGGTTGGAAAATGACTGGAAATTACGAGTTGTGACAGTCTTCCCCTCTAACAGGAACTTCATCCCGAAGTTCAGTTTGTGTTGGTCTCTGAAGTATATTTGGTAAAAAGACGTGAATACTTGAGTTGCATTTGGTCTTCCCATTCCCAAGTAAATTCGGGTCCTTTTTAAGAATTTCAGCGAACTTTCACGATAGGAATTCGACTTTGCTTCAACCGTTCGACCTCACGGTCCATAATTTCTATTGGTTCTCCTACCAGATTTAGGTTTGTCATTGGTTTTGATTCCTTCCAATGGAATCATGAGTCACTAATCTGAAAGTCGTTTATCGGTATTTGAAATTATGAAACATGTTTGTGTAATCTTGCTACTTTCCAGCAAGGCTTAAGTCTGAGGGTTGCTGGCCTACTCTGTCTCAAATATTAAATGGTCCAGTGTACATCGAGTTTAACTTCCCAGATTTTTCTGAATGGTATCATGCCTTTCCTAGGCAGAACTTTCAACATAATCATGCCACGAACTTGAAATTCTAGTGGTTTACCGCTTATCGAACTTGTAACTGATTCTTGATTTGTAGGAAATTCCTGGTTATTTCATGAATGCTTACGGGACTAGTGAGTTGGGCTTTTCCAAGTTTTGATCCGTCAATGGATGTTGGCACTTCGACCATAGAGTGTTTCGAATGGTGTAGTCTCTAAGCTCGTGTGGTAACTATGGTTGCAACCGAATTTGATTTATGGCAAATGGTTAATCCAACTATTTCTAGTGTCAATCACACCCGATTTGGGTATATCTCCCTATGTTTGAATCAATCTCAAATTCTGACCATTGGTCTACAGATGATAGTTGGTGTTGTTCCAAATAAATCTTTAATGTAATCGCTAGAAGTTTGAGGTGAATCAAATTCCTCTATTAGGAATAATTGAAATGGGTATCATGAATCTTGTTTTGAAAGACTTACAAGGTTAAGTCCGTAAAAGGGTGTTGTTGAAAATAATAGATTAGGATAAGGTTGGGATCCTCCGCAGGATGTCGTGAATTGAGTCTTTCTCCACCTACGATGCTTAGTCTCCATTACTAAGATTTTCCCCAAGCTCTATGTCGTTAAATCACAAAATCCTAAATGTATAAGTGATGTAATATAGTCATTGATTTTCAAAGTTTGTTTTGAGATTGTGTGTTTTGTTCATAAACCTTCCCTGAATAAATGAGTTTACAACTTTAAGCAAATGGTTTTCTAAGTAACATTTTTCTTGATGTTTCCAATTTAATAGTTATGCAAGATAGGACTCTTTTCAACATTAGATGGATAGTATGGTTTACCAAAGATCGATGTTTAAAATTTCTTAACATCCAATAGATTTGCAAAAGATTAACCAAGAGGAATTTGCTTGTCAAAATAAGTGCCTCAGGAAAGTATTTCTTACAAGATATATGTTTGTATAACTGTAGTTTAGAGAAAAAATCCATTTAAAAGTGAAAGTATTAAGGGGATAAAATAGTCGGGTAGGTATGTCTGCACAAATGTATAGGTGACTAACATGTTTGGATAAAGTCTATTGGTGAGGACATGTTCAATTGAAGGTTCTATAGTCTTGGTTAGGAGGCTGGATGTATCTCTATAGTGTTGCTTAGTGAGCATTCGCATCGAAACTAATCTTGTAATTTGATCAAGCCAATATTTCTAGATGGTAGAATTTTTGGCAATCGGGCCAGTGATAGTGGTTCGAATGGTTTTGTGATATCTTGAGGTTTCTGTTGAGTTTTGAATGGTCTTAATGTACCGAGGGATCCTCCTCATAGAAGGTATGGAAAGTCTTTTCTAGGGAGATCATTGATAATATCCACTTATCAATATTGGGAGTAGATGAGTGGCATAGGAAACTATATAGTGTCAGCTAATTCCTATATATATATGGGGGTGGGAAAGGAAATGATAGTGATGGTGAGAAGGGAAAAGACTGTGACAACTGCAACAAAAAGAGATTGTGATAAAAGAAAGTACTGTGATGTAAGTGTATTGTGCATAAATATGAAAGTTCATGAAATAAAATGACTAGTTGACAAGCTTCCAATCGGTGGTTCACGAAGTGATGAAAAGTAGGAATGTTATGACAACGAGGGTATACACACACGTAAATGAAGCATTTGGAAAATGAGTTGAGAATTTATTCCGGACAAAATTTTATTATAACCATTCTTAGTGTTGCAAAATTCATTTCTGAGTCAGACATAGGTGGTCAGCCTATATCTCACTATCCCGGGTTGAATATAGATGACCAGTCTATATCCCACCGAGGTTCCATGAATTTTGAAATACTCAGCTCAGTTATACTAAGACTATGTCCTTCACAAATACCAAGGCGTTCTGAAAGACAAAAGCAAGTGACCAAACTCGAGGTCGAATGATGAAACTATGCATGGAAAACATAATGCGGTGACATATACAATACGTGAACATGCTTATATGAAAGACAATTATAGAAATCAACTATAATAAATGAATATAATATATCAGATAATGAGATACAAATCTCATCACCTATGTCAGCAACTAACCACAAATGAGGCTTCAGCTTGGCAGGCAGGCACGTGACGGTCATAGGGTTAAGTTTTTGTGAAAGTAGCTATAGTCTAGGTTTTAAAAACACTTAGTTCGCTATAGCCAAAGCTCTGATGCCAATCTGTCACACCCCCAGAATCAGGTCCAGCGGAAGCATACATGTAGCTGGGGTGTAACTCAATTGGTACCACAACACAAGTACAAAATGGTTTTCATTTCAATCATTTAGAATATAATCGTTTAACCAAAAGTGTTGAATTTACATTGTTAAAAGTAGTGCGGAAGTAGGCCCTTAAAAGTAGTTTAAAACGGTCCCCATATAAATAATCAGAGTCTTCTATGACCATACCATGCCCTGCCAAAACCTCCAGTAGCGTGCCATTGGTTAAAACCTGAAAATACATGCTAAAGTGTCAACACGAGGTTGGTGAGTTCATAGAGTCTTGTGAAAAAGAATGTAATGCATATGAATGAAGATTTCCCAGCAAAGGCATCGTAAATCCACTCAGTTCCAAGTCCCGCCATAAGAGACTTGTAACCTGTGTGTTTACGACCCACTGCCAAAAGTAATACGTTTACGTGAACAAAAGTAATACTTGTGTTTAAATTCTAAGATAAATATAGCAAAACGGCTATATAAATAATTTAGTCCATGAGGCCATATAATAAATCAGTCAAATGGAGAATCCGTAATAAGGTTGATGCAAAAGCATCGTAATTCAGTAATAAATCAGTGATAAGATTGATGTAAAAACATCGTAATTCAGTAATAAATCAGTAATAAGATTGATGTAAAAACATCGTAATTCAGTAATAAAGTTTATAAAAACCCTCAGTATATAACTTTAATCGTATGTACAATAGCCCAAGTATAAAGTAAAGTAATAAGTTTTTCAGTCATAAAACTACATTGTCTCTTAAGCTCATGACACCGAAGCTAGACGTTACTTGGCCCCAAATGAGTGTTTACCAGACACTCGTAATATATTAGAAATGAAATGCATTCGTTTTCCTTATGGAGCAACCCAAACACGAATGGAGGAGTCACCCTCGATAGATCTATCCACTCACTCTCGCTTGCATCTTAATTAACGGTCCATGATATTAAAGGGGACTTATGTCGTGGTAATAAGGCAACTTAAGCAATGTATGAAATTTAATACTTTGGCATTGTACAAAAATAATTAAAGCAGCGTATTCTCCTCCAAAAAGTAATTCAAATCGTATAAAAGTATAAAACAAGTATTTAAGCATGTATCTCCCCCAAAGAGTTTATAAAGTAATTAAACAAGTAAAAGTGGGGCTATGACTCACCTGGAGCGATAGCTACGATGACAAAAGTGGATACACAGAAATGAGGTTCGATCTCTAACCGCAACCTAATATAAGTAATAACGATCTATTTTAGATCATGACGTGATGTAATGAATGCACATGCACATGATGCCTATACCACTCGTAACTTGGAAATACTAGTTATTTTCAAAGTAAAATAGTTTCCATACTTAGGAAAAATAAGTCCAATTTAGAAGTATAGAACTTGTCGTAATATATATCGTATAAAAATGTTAGTGTTATATTTCTCGTCTTGACAACCTTATAATAATGTCTAGTAGTCGCGTAATAAACATTGAGTCGTACGTACTTCGTTAGTTAAGAATAAACTCCTTGGATAAGAGATCTAGAAAATATGTCATTTAGTACGTAGTTATATTATTTTCTAGTAGTGACTATATATATATATATATATATATATATATATATATATATATATATATATATATATATATATATATATATATATATATATAGTTTTGACGATTTTAAAACGTGTATAACTTGGTCGTTTTAAGTTCATTTTCCTCGTTCTTTATATCCACGGATTCGTTTTAGTATATACTAATATATTTTTGGTAGTTCGGCTCCTCTAGGTTACGTTTAACGCCTATATTTTCCCGTCGAAAACTGTCAAACAGCATGCAGTTTTTCAGAAAATAGTTTTCGTCGTTAAACTTACAAAAATCATATCTCCTTCGTTATAAGCTCGTTTTAATCCGTTCTTTCGCCAAAAGTTTCGTTTTTGAAAGTATTTTCTAAACCTTTGGTCAAAAATTATCCATCACCTACAGAGTTTCCCACGTTTTAAAAATAGCAACAGTAGGTAAATATATATTTTCAAAAATCATTTTCCTAGTTTCAAACTTGTTCCAACTTCAACCAAACCACTTTCAATCACCACAAAACTAGTCTAATCCTACCATACACCTTCTTAGGGTGTCATGGGTTCCTAAACATCACAAACCAAGTGGATCTAACAAGGATCTAACTATAACCACTTTCTAGGGTTCAAAAGTTAATAGTTTATAAAATGAAGTGGTATAAATAGCATATGCATGTAGATCTAGTATATATATCATATGGATCTTGTATAAACTTGGAAAAATTATAAAAATGAGTTTGATATACTTACTTCAAAGATTAGGGAGTTTTTGAAGATGAAAACCTAATAACACTTTGGATTTTTATTTCAAAATCCTAAAAAGGAGTACCAAATGGACTTGTTAAATACTTGATCTTGCAAAATTTATGGTTTCTTGTTGTTTTTCTTGATGAGGCCGAACACCACAATGAGGAGAGAAAAAGAGAGAGTTTACTTGCTTTTTGATTTTGGAAATGAATGAGTATGGAGTGTTTTTAGTATAAGTATTATATATATTGAATCAATAATGCATTCATTAATGCTAAGGTAATATTTTCAAGTCATGTAAGAGTTTGTAAGAAATGGGGATGGGGAGGGTAGATTTTGTGTAAGATATGTAAGAGTTTTGGTAAGATATTAGTAGATATTGTGTAGTTTAGGTGATACCGGGTACCGAGTTAACTAAAAATAAATTTTAACGGAGTTAACCGGGACATAATAAAGTCGTAAAAATTGTAAAAATAAGCCGGGTATAATTATTGAGTGTCTAGATAATTATTGTTTAACTTCTACGAAAACCGTCGTAATTTTTGTAAACTTACGTTAATAATTAAAATAAATCTCCAAAATACCGGGTAAATTAACATTATAATTTTTATATTATAAAAATGAATATAAAAATATATTGGGATCATAGTCGGGAGTGTCGGACGTGTTAGTCACATTATTGATCGTTTGTTAACGTTTATATAGAAATAATTATACGTAAAAGTTAATTATACCAAAAGTATTAATTTAATTATCCTACGAGTGGAATAGTATGCAAGTGCCGAAATGATGATATGCGGACTATTTCTAGTCTGTATGAGATGTCCCAAATGATAAAGCATGAATTCGCTCCTGAACCAATACGGTTACGCGAATTTGAATACTCGTAAACTAAATTTACGATGATATGAGTAATGCACGTGAATAGTATTTTTCTTCCGGAAATGAATAGTGTTAAGTGAATAGTAAAATTGCTGAACGCTTCTCAGAATATCAAATTGACTCCAAAAATGATGAATAGTAAAATGATGAATAGTGATCGATGAATAGTAAATGATGAATAGTAACTTGTGAATAGTAAATTGTCGAGGGTTGGAAAATGACCGGAAATTACGAGTTGTGACATATATGGTGATTGGAATTTATTTGATCTTGGATGGGTTAGAAACTGAATGTGAGAAAAAGAAAAAGAAAATGACGGCTTATATTGTGAGTGGGAGAAGGACATTAGGTTATTTAGTGTTATTGAAAAATAAGGGACGTAAAATACCTTTAATACCCTTTTTTATTTAATTAGTTATTTTGCTTAATTAAAAACTTAAACGCCACTTGTTCTAATTCTATTGGTTAATTAATGGGTATTACTTTTATAACTTTATAGTTGATCTTATTTGATTTCAATTATATATATATATATATATATATATATATATATATATATATATATATATATATATATATATATATATATATATATATATGGAGGCATTATTGTGGTGTACACCTTAAAGTGAAAAACAATAGGCACTATTATGTATTATTGGATCAATCATTATAGATGAAGATTGAATCTAATTAAATGAGTGGCATTTTAGTGAATAAGTGAGATCATGAGGGTGTTTTGGTAAAACAATCATTTAACATAACCCTTTGACTTTTAAGAACTTAATTTCCTGTAAGGAAAAATGACGAGTGCAACCTTTTGTTTCATTTATGTTTTTTTTTATTCGTTTTAATTATGTGATACCCAAGAATTAATAGCTACTCTGTATTTTTTATATTATTTCATGGTAGTCATATTACTTTTTGATATATATTATTTAATTTATGATAACACATTATTTTTTTTACCTAATTTATGAAATACTAAATTTATAGTGACACATCAATTTTTAATATGTATTTAGTGATACATCAATTTTTTCTATACATATATAGCGATACATTAGTTTTTTTTGACACATTTTTTAACGACACACTAAAATTTTAGTATATATTTAATGACACATTAAAATTTTAGTACACTTTTAATGACATGCTACAAAATTTTAGTACATTTGTAATGACACATTATGTTTATCACACAAATTCCTTTGACACATATGCAGTGACACACATATTAAACATCATTTTTTTGATATATATATACATAAATATGTTGATACATATATATTGACACATTAATTTTTTTGACACATTTTTAGTGTGTCAACAAATATATTGTAAAATTTAATGTATCACTCCATATATCAACAAAATTAGGTGATAAAAATAATTTCACTTCAATTAAAAATTTAATGTCACTATATAATTAATATTTCTATAAATTTTGGTGACACACAAAGATCAAACGTAATTGCAGATTTTTTTTTATTATATTTTTTTTCTTTTGCTTTTAGTCTCAAGTGTCTTATTTTGCAACTATACACTCCTTGTAAGGCATACGGATACACCATCAGAAATGAACAATATTATCCCAATATTATTGATACATTAATTTAAAAAAAGAACACATGCAAAAATGCAAAATGAGAAACCCAAAATTATTGTGGCAAGAGTTAAACCATGAAATTCATAAACCGGAAGGATCGACGGTGAAGGTAGATGTGGCAGGAGTCAAACCATGAAAATTTTGTCGATGAATCGAAGGTGAAGAAAGCCGTCGTACAAGGTTTCGATACGTCATACGAGTAACGACGCTTTCAGGTTTCAGTAACACAGATCTTGTTATAATCCGTTAAAAAAACACTACTCAGAAGATGAAACATGGATCCGGCGGTTGTTTTGGTAGTAGCGGTGACAAAACCGACTGGTCGTCGTTGGTGGCTTAAGGAAGAAAGATCATAGCCGTGTAAGTCATCTAATAAGATGGCTAAATAGATTTTGTTTCCAGTTTGTGAAAAAGAAAGAAAAACTTTGTTAAAAAAATGGTGGGTCGTTGATTTATCAAAAAAGAGTTGGAGATATTAAAGGAGATATTAATGGGTGTAAGTTGTTTGGTAATTGGTTGGGATAAATACCAAATGTACCCTTATGATTTAAATTCTAATTTATGTTTCACATTTAAAGCTTTAATTCCATTTTGCATTTGAAATTCCACATGTCGATATTTTATTGGTGCCTATTATGTTTCATTTTAAAGTGTATACAACATGAACGCAAATATATATATATATATATATATATATATATATATATATATATATATATATATATATATATATATATATATATATATAGTGTGTCTTTATTTTCATAACTATGTTAAGTGCGAGAACTGCGAGAACTCCAATTTTGCATTAGAAAAGATGCATGTTCATATAAAACATGTATGTTTTCTTACATACACCTTAATACACATACCTGCGTAACATACATGTTCATATAAAACTCTGTTAAGTGCAACATATCAATGCAAAATTATTTTATATTGTTGGGAACATACTTTAGTATTTAGTCAAGTCTCGGACATTACATTTTGTAATAGGTTGCTTTGTTAGTTATTTTATTATGTCTATGATAACATGTAAGGCCTTAAGGCCCAAAAGGCTTTAGTAAAGCCCACGTTAGAAATGAAAGGGACTAGGGAATGTTGCCCTAGCTTCCCTCCTATAAATACAAGGCTTATGATGCCTTAAACTTTGTTGGTTATTCTGATATATTAACGAAACTCTTGCTTTTATAATTTTCTCATATCTTGTAATCAACCAATCCTTATATCTATCTCATTCTTTACTTGTGTGATATCAATATGGGCACCTAACAAGTGGTATCATTCGCCTAATAGAGATTGAAGTGTTGTTTATTTGGTTAACGTGGGGTTTAGGTGTGTTTTTCTTTATATTTTTGCTTTTTCTTTGTTTCTTTCACTTAATCTTGAAGCTTGGACAAGTTTCAAGGTTGATATAGTGATTAGAAGCTTAGATTTTGCATAAAGTTTTGATCTTTTATAGTTTTTAGTACTTTTTCTCTTTGTTTCTTAAGTTTTGTAGCTTCTTTGATGTTAGAAAACTAGTCTTTGGTACCTAAAACTTTCATATTTAGTGTTTTCTAAGTGTTGGGGAAGTTATTTGATCAAAAGAAACTCATTTCTAAGCAATTTTCTTCAAAAAGTAGTGATTTTTACTTGTTTCTGGTCACTCTACGCAAAAGATTAGTGGAACAGTACTATTTTAAAGCTGTCAGCAGTACTATTTGGTCTCCCAACGCAGAAGGTTACTGTTTACGCGTTAGTTTTGGTGAAAAACCCCATTCCAACGCATAAAATCAACCTTTACACATAACTTTGAAGTCTACGCATAAGTTTGTGTGTTATGTGTAAGATTCTTAACTTTGCCTTAGGATTCTCAATCTCAACCAAAGGAACGTACATTTCAATCTTCTACAAGATCCAACATTACACAAGTGTTCTAAGATGTCTCAACCACCAAATTACTACTTCTCTCATCCTCAGCAACTGCAACATCAGCAGTATCAACCACAACAATACCATCAGCAACAATTGTATCAACAACCATCACAGTCACACTTTCAGCAACAACCGTTTCAGCCTAAACAACAATATCGCATGATGCAACAACATCAAATCATTCCTCAACAACAACCATATCAAATGTCACAACAACCTACTCAGAATTTGTCCAGACAACCTCATTGGTTTGATAGAATGTGTGAAGTTATTACGATTCAACAATCGAGACATGAGGCAGGATCACTTGAAACACCTCCAATGCTCACACTTAGGAACTATGTTCAGTGGTCAAGTCGATTCTTACGATTCCTTGAACTTAAGAAACCCCATGGGAAATTCTTGAAACAAGTGATACTTGAAGGACCATTTGAGTGGCCAACTAGACTTGAAAGTGGAGATCCATCTGCTGATCTTCCTCGGGCTCCAGTAGAGAAACCACTTCCAGAATCTCTACTAACAGAAGAGCAGAAACTACATCGGGAAGCTGATGAATATACCATGGCCTACATACTTCAAGGAATACCTAATCCAATTTATCGAAGTGTTGATGCACAGAAAACAGCTAAAGCAATGTGGGAACATGTTCATCTCCTAATGGAAGGCACTCAGTTGAACAAAGATGATATGGAATCCAAACTCTACATGGAATACACTAACATCTCAATTGAACCAGGGGAGTCACTTGAATCCTACTATCATCGTTTCACTAATGTGGTAAATGATTTGGAAAGACACAAAATTACAGTACCGAGGATCGCAGTGAACTCCAAATTTGTTGGTAGTCTTGGTCCGGATTGGCAAAAGTATGTGACATTCGTTCGTCAAACCAAAAATCTTCATGATGCACCGTATGGCTTGTTGTATGATTTTCTGAAACATCATGAACCTGAAGTGGAGAAAGATCGTGGTCTTCGAGGAGGTTACATACCACCACCAACACTAAATTCATTGGCCCTCGTAGCTCAATCTCAGTATACTCCACCTCCAATGTCAAATCATGCTTATGTTCATGAACAGAATTACTTCAGCTACCCACAACCTACAACTCCAAATCAGATGATCCCATATGATTCTTTTCAGCAATACAATCAACCTGTTCCCTATGAAAACAGTGAGTCAATGTACTACTCTAACTCTAATGACGATGAAGATGATGACTTCAATACGTTGAATCAAGGACTTGCTCTCATTGCTCGTACCTTCAGCAAATTCTCTAACAAAACTAACAACCGTCTTCGCTCTTCATCGAACACTAGAAATCAAGCTGTTATTCAAGATGGGAGAGTTGAGATACAGAATCGATATAATGGTCGATCTGGTGGTTATTCAGGAAATTCTAGAAATGAACAAAGGTTTAACAACAATGGAGGGTTCAGAAACAACTCTGGTGTAACTCAGCAAAGGAATGAAAATGTTGCAACTGGGAACTCTAACTCTGGGAATGCAGTATGGTGCTACAACTGCAATGAGAAAGGTCATATTGCAACTGCATGTCCAAAACCGATAACTCGGGGATGTAAGTTTCACTAGCAGGCATTACTCATGGCTCTCAAAGATGAAAAAGGAAGGACATTTCACTGAGCAGGGGAACAGCTTCATGGCAAATGCGTACAACGATGATGACATGGAAGATCTGGAAGCAAATGCTGCTGTGATGCTTATGGCCAACATGCAGGAACTTCAAATGAATGACTCAGGCCCAGTATATGACACTGATGGCTTGTCTCAGGTACATGATCTTAATACATGCCTAATACATGAAATAGCATCACCATCTGCTTCTGAATCAAATAAGGCACAAGTTGTTCCATCTGACTCATCTCTATCATCTCAAGACGATGAACAAATGAAAACAGTTGTTACATTTGATGACGACACAGTTGTTTCATTTGATGATCCTATTGAGAATGATAAACATGATTCTCTAGAACAACATGAATCATTGTATGATCCAGACCCTGACCTTATATTGTTGTCTAAACAATTGAACGCTTAACAATTGCAAATAATGAAATGAAATGAGATAAATAAAGCTTTAAAAGAGACAAATAAGTCACTTACCAGAGACATTGAGTGTTACAAAATACAACTTTCAAATCTGGAACACAAGGTTAAACATGAAAAAAGTTTTGAAAAAGCTTTTCAAGAACATTACAATAAAGAACAAGATCTTAAACACAAAATGCAAGATTTAATTGAGTCACATGGAAAGTTGGTTTCAAAACTTGAAAGTGACAAGTGTGAACTTCAAAAACGGGTTGAACAACTTAAAAAGGGACTTTCAAAAACAGAAACAGAGTTGTCAATTTGCAAAAAGGATTTTTGTGAACATAAGATACGAAAAAGGAAGTATATAGATAATTTACTCGGTGATATTGTTGATCTTGAAAAACAACTCAAAGAGTTTCGTAATATTGTTTACAAAACCGGGGGCTCTGTAACAACAATTCAGAAATTTACTTTAAAACCGAGACCCGATAAAGGTTTTGCAATTGGTGATTACAAATCAATGTTTCTTCAGAAAGCGTTCAAACAAAATCCTAAACTTTACAGTATGGAATGTATGCGTGATGACATGATTGTGCGTACTATTGTTTATGATACTGAGGAAGAAGAAGAACTTGAAGAAGAGAGTCGATCCAAAATGAGTCAAGTTGAAAATTGGACACTATATGATTATTCAAAAGCTCCTCACATTTCTGAATCTTTTGTTCCTCAAAAGTAAATACCTGAAAAATCTTGGTTTATCACTGAGTCATATGTTTCATCTTCTAATGCGGCTCCAGTCCAAAGTGTGGCACAAGTAAATGGTCCTTTACCATCTTCTGGTGAAGTAACACCTTTACCAAAAATTCTCGTGTTTTAAATTATTTCAAAAATTTTATGGAGGACATCGAAATTTTGGAGAAAACAATTGAACGTAATTCAGAAATAAAAATTGAAACTCTTCAATCCGCTTACGAGCGTGAAAAGAGAGATATTTTTCAAAAACAATTGTTGCCAACTGTTCAACATCTCCGTCTTTGTGCTACAAGTTGGGAACAACATCTGCAAAAAGAAGTTAAATCAATGATAGATGTTTTCAAATCAAATGAAAATGCAATTTTGGTTCAAAAGCATAGAAACAGAGTTTTGAAAAATGATGCTGATCGACTCTTGGAAGAAGTTCTCAATGCTGATATTATGTCTATTATCATGAATGATCTCTATAAATCTGGTAATTCTATACTTGTGGAAGATCACTGTGCTGATAATGATTTGCTGAATACCAAAATTGAGACATTAAAACAAGATAATGATATACTGAGGAAAAACAATGATGATGTGACAAAACATTTAACAAAAGAAAATTTTCAACTCAAACAACGACTTGAATGGTGTCAAGCTCAAAGTCTTGAAACAGAATTGCAACTTCAGAATCAAAATGTTTCAAAGTCTTGTCAAAGTTGCAAAAATACCGAGTCTTTTAAAAGTCTGTGTCTCAAATATGAGAAGGAAATTGCGGAATTAAAAATTGAAAACGCTGAATGGCAACAAAACCGCGATGACATTAATTACTGCAACGTGAAACTTGAGTCTGAAATTCAGGATAAAAATCACATCATCATTGAATTAAAAGAGAAAATTAAGCTATTGAAAAAAGGAAAGTTTGTTGACACCACTGTGATTGTCCCAGAATTGTACCAAGTAGACAAAACTGATAAGGGAAATGATATTCAAAACACTAATGTTGACCCTTCCACTTCAACAGGACTAGTCTCCACTAATAGCGTTAGCAGACCCAAGCGAAAAAGTAATAAGAAGAATAGGATCTTGCAACGTAAAAGAGGAACACTAGAAGCTCAAGAAGTAGAAGATCAACTTAGGAATTCGAATAAAACTCATGTTGCATCTGATTTAGATTCTAATCTGGCAAATTGTAATCAAAATCTCAATGTAACGAATGATGAACCTTTGAATGTTTTGAATATTAATGCATCTTGTATGTTTTGTTGTAAAAGTGTATCATCTGGTGTTCATGCAAAATGTGTAGCTAACTCTCTCTTAAATCGTCATAAGAAACGTAGGACAGGCATTCCTTTTAGGCCCACTATTGCCTCAAAGTCTATATTAGGAAAACCGCCATCTATAGCTTCTAATGATGTTGCAGTTACCCCCATAGTTGATCATAACAAATCTAGGAACAAGCCCATTAATAGTGAATTCACCAAAAAGAAAGTGAGAACTAGTTGGAATTGGCAACGTTGGTTACAATATAAACCTGAATTTAAATTGATTCCTAAATTATTGAATACGTGTGCTACTAACCAACAGGTACCCGCACTTTCTTTGGGTTCCACCCTTACTTCTATTCCATCCTCGTCGTCTTCTTGTGATGCAGGTGGTACAGATTGTTCTCTGGATTGTTGATAGCGGATGCACCCGACATATGACAGGCAACCTCAAACTGTTAGTCAACTTTGTTTCAAAGTTTATCAGAACTGTCAGATTCGGGAATGATCATTACGCTTTAATCATGGGATACGGTGACTATGTCAGTGTGAACATCGAAATCAGTCGTGTTTATTATGTGGAAGGCTTAGGTCACAACCTTTTTTCAGTCGGTCAATTTTGCGATGGGGATTTAGAAGTTGCATTTCGTGAAAAAACTTGTTTCGTTCGTGACTTACAAGGAAATGATCTAATGTCCGGCTCATGTGGTTTGAATCTTTACCCAATATCGATGTCTGATATGATTGCTTCATCTCCGATATGTCTTCTCTCCAAAGCTGAATCGACTAAATCCTGGTTATGGCATAAACGTCTTTCGCACTTGAATTTCAAAACTATGACTGAACTTGCTCGTCATAAACTTGTTGATGGTTTTCCAAGATTCCGTTTTACCAAAGATCACTTATGTTCGGCCTATGAACAAGGAAAAAGTACTCGCGCTCATTTTCCATCTAAAACCGATCACAGTACAAATCATGTTTTACAATTGCTTCTTATGGATTTGTGTGGCCCGATGCGTGTTCAAAGTATCAACGGTAAACGCTACATACTCGTAATTGTTGATGACTATTCCAGATGGACTTGGATTTATTTTCTTCGAAGTAAAGATCAAGGTCCTTCAATGATCATCACCTTTCTCACTAAAATTCAAGTTCAATTACGTAACACGGTACGAATGATAAGAACTGACAATGGAACAAAATTTAAGAATCAGACTCTTAGGTCATATTTTGAGAAAGTGGGAATTGAACATCAAACATCTATTGCAAGAAGTCCAGAACAGAATGGAGTTGTTGAAAGACGCAACAGGACGTTAGTGGAAGCTGCAAGAACCATGTTGATTAATGCTCAATTACCAGATTACTTATGGGCGGAAGCTGTTTCAACTGCATGTTACACCCAAAACCGTTCTATGATCACAAAACGCCATCGCAAAACACCTTATCAACTTGTTCACAAAAGAAAACCAAACATCGATTACTTTCATGTATTTGGAGCACTTTGTTATCCGAAAAATGATCGTGATGATTTAGGTAAGCTTAAAGCAAATGCTGACATCAGAGTGTTCATAGGATATTGTGAAAATTCCAAAGGCTTTCGGATATGGAATCGTCGAACAAGAGAAATTCAAGAAACTATTCATGCTAATTTTGATGAACTCACTCAAATAGCTTCTGAGCAAAACAACTTAGGACCCGAAATAAACCGTCTTAACTTTCCGGACTCTTTGACTGAAACATTACCTCTAAACCGCAAAGAATTGGAAACACTGTTCCACTGTTTGATGATATAATTGAATACCGTTCTACTGAGGTCTCACCAATTTCCACTGCACAACCTGAAAATATTCAAGTACCTGAATCACCTCAACAAACAACTACAATTGTTGAGAAAGACGGTCCTCCAATTGCATCTCCTATAACAGCAGAACAAACCGCTTCCAACTCATGACAATCAGCTGAAGATTCTACACTACAATCAGTTTCACAACCCGTAGAGTATGATCAAAATACATTCTTTAACCCGTTTGCACCGGCTCCAACATTTCCTGAAGTAGCTGAGTCGTCCACACGAAATTTGGATCCTGCTAACATGCTAGATACCTATCAACTACACCCTTCTGATGCGTGGGAATTGCACCAGGCTTTACCTCTCGAGGGATCTCGAGAAGCTTACAACCCCCACCAGGAAGTGTACCTGTTCGTTGTAGTATAGTATAGTGACAAGTACCGGGGGATTGATCGTTCAACTCAGGAATAGTGTCGCTAGGATTAGAAAGCCTAAAAACTAGGTCTAGAGGTGAGGGATGATTCTTTTTGTATTTTTATATTTTAATAAAAGCAAGTAAAATCTCGGTTTTTGGAAGAGTGGGCGGAATTAGTTGCTATTCAACTAACCTAATAACTAAAGATGCAATCAAAATAAAATAATAAAAATGAAAATAAACTAAATTAACTAGTGGTGTGAGCAATATGTAGGAAAATGGTGTTTACTTAGATTTCACTACTCCCTAGATATCTTTTACAGGTTAATTACTTGTTACAGTTGCATGGATGATAGATTCTATTCCTTAATACCATTCATGGGGTGGCGTACTTACTTCCCCAATTCTATAAGCTCCTACTTCACTCCTATGTCGAGCCGGCTAAGAAGCTCCTAACATGGGATCACTAGAATTCGCTCATGCATTAAATACAACCATAAAAACCTAGTACACATTGGTTCATGTTTCTTAAGACGTTCAAGCAAGTTACATAATGGAGATCTGCCAGTTTTCTTAAGCCTAACATTGAAATCATTCATCCATTACAACTATAAACAAGCAATCAACAGATAATCAACATCTAGGTTTCACTACATCTAAGCAAACACACAAAAGATCTAGCCTAGCATGTTATAATCAAAACAAGCATAAGATATATTCAAACAACACATAGACATATTGAATGAATTGAAAGGAGACTTATCTTAATTGAACATGAAGGGTTTCAAGGGGTGAAAACCCTTGAAAATACTGTTACAAACGACCTAGGGTTTATTAGGTTCGGCCCTAGTATTCTCCACACAAGTTCCTCTCTTAATGAATGGAAAATAGAAAAGTATATATTGATTTTGTGAGGTGACGACGTCAAGAGTAAATTTCTGACGCCGTCATCTCGCCGCCAATAAAGTTCTCAGACTGCCTAGATCTGGAGCTGACGCCGTCATGTGTAATCCTTCTTCAGGCCGTCACCAAAATAACTCTCGACGCCCTACTTCTGACGCCGTCACATTTTCTCTGGGTCGTCATGCATTTTGCTCTTGACGCCGTCAAATTTTCCTTCTTGACTCTGTCAGGTACTGTTCCAAGCATGGAAAATTAAGTCTTTGCTGTTTTCTTCACTTTTATGCTCCAAAAATGTCCAAAATGCTTCCTTTTCCAGAATTCACTCCCAAAGTACCTAAAATCACAAAAAGGAACGATTTAGGGCAATATTTGATCAAATAAATTCCAATTCCAGCTTAAATGACCCCCTAAAAATGGTTCACTTTTCGCCTCATCATATACCCTTACACTTGAGATTTGCTTGTCCTCAAGCAAATGCGCTTTTATTCTAGTCAAGATACAAGTTAGGGGTCATTTAACACTAATATAAAAGTAATTACAACAAATAATCGTTCCACTAAAGATCAAAGACAAGCACGGAGGTCATACACTAGCACCTCACAAATAGTGTTTAGATACTCACATCTCTCGGGTGTAATAAAGTATATATCACAATATGGAAATGGAAAACATCTCTCACTAACTGTCATAGCAAAATAGATTACCATAGGCTTGGGAAAGGATCAAACCTACACCACATGGGGTAAGCACCTAGGATAAACTATCAAATAGGTCTTTTAAAGGGTTGTAATGTTAGGTGTAGGGATATGGAATACACGGTTTTGTTGGATATAGGCAGTCTTTACTGGTGGCGAGTTAATAATCTTGGTTAATTACATGTACAATATGGCGTTGCTAAGCCAAGACTAGACTTGACTTAAGCTAATAAATGAAAAATAACAAAAACATAAAACAAACATAGAATGAAACGGGATGGTAGTCCGTATGTTTTTTCTCTTTTTTTTTCTATTTTTTTTCTATTTTTTGTCTTTTTCTTAATTTTTCGATATATATATATATATATATATATATATATATATATATATATATATATATATATATATATATATATATATATTTTGTGTGTGCATACATTTTAACCCTACCATCCAAAATAATACATCATAGGGAATGAACATTCCCTTACACTTGAATTTTTACATACTATACAATAAACTAATCCAATGACTCGAATTAAGATAATCAAAACACTTGGAGTACTTTTAAGATTAACGCACATATGGGGGTAATAATATGATGTTCTTCCCCGTTACTCCATAACACTAGTACTTTACCCACGAGTCCCAATCGTCCCAAAACTAATATATACAAGGATATGAATCGACTTAGCAACCATGTAATCAATTAGATAATTAACTAAGGGTTTAAACATGTAACAATAATGCACTAAAGATGAGTGCATACACGGAAGGCTAAGGAGATTTGGGTGTACATTTAAGTGGGGTGTAACAAATTCTTCCTTTAAGTAAGATGCTTAAAGTTAGAAACGAAAAGATAGGCTCGGAGTGGTGTACTAGGGGTTTCGTGTAGTAAACATGTGTACAACGCTAGGGTGTGGGAAAAATTAGTTGACTTAACTAGCCAAGTAATATGACTTAAATGGTCAAGTAATTATGATACGGGTTTAACACAAGGGTGATCCTAATGCCTCTTATCATGTAGTAAATCCTACTACATGAATGTAGTCTCACTAGCTGTCTCGGGATGCATCACTAACGCAAGTTCTAGAATCTAAATGCTACCGGTACACTCATAAGCACTAATAGTAAATGCTTTTCCTATCAAATCTAAAGGCGAACCTCACATATTTGGGTGGAAAATTTTTCTGAATGGTACGGTTTCGTGCTAGTCATACAACTCCTATCCATGAGACGCTTGCTATGGCTAAAGTTTCATTCCTAAATGTTGTAAAAATTTTTTAATTTGGTGCAAAAATTACACTAACAAGTATTTCTCATAGTTTTATTACACATCCACCAGCAAACAAACAAACTCAATCGAAAGTGTATCTATAAGGTATCATCATTTTACCCTCCCCTTACACTTAGGATGAACATTGTCCCCAATGTTCAAGTAAAGAATGTAAAAGTGAAATAAGTAAAACGAATTAAATCAAATACTCCCCTGATTCGCTCGGTATGGATAATAAGGTAATAAGGTTAGATCTTCCTCCAAGAAAATGAACAATCAAAGCTTCCCTTCCAGAATATAAATCATCTTCTTGACAAACATAACTTGTTAAACCTGAGAAAACAAACAAGGCAACCTCGCGTAAAATCGGCGGCAATCTATATATGCTAACAAATCCTAGAAAGCAAAGTAAGATATAATGCTTGTGGAATGATGTTTGCAGATTTCCTGGAGATTATAAAACTAAAGAATTAGCAAAAACTTTAAAACTCCGTTAGAAAAACAAAACTGGTAAAATTTCCAGAATTTTACACGTGACGCCGTCAGGAATTTCTTCCTGACGCCGTCAGAAGTGACCTGCAGAAATTCTTATGTTAAGTTTCCGGAAAATTTCTGGAAAAACTTGGTCCTACTTCATAGAAAATCCTGTAAAACATCATTATGACTCGATACAAGCATTTGACTCTAACAAATACAAATATACATGTTCATTTAATATTGTGGAGAATCATGATCGAGTTTTTTTCTTAAAAACATATTTGGGGTTTCCCCTTACACTTATCTTTTGCGAAATACCTTGGGATGAAGTTAAGACTAGGCCAAACAACAAAATAAAGTATTTTCACCATTTAGTTTGAAACATGATCTACCAACAATAAAAATAAAGCATGCATACGGAAGCAAATAACAATCAAACAAATAAAAATCACACAAAACATGGGTTGCCTCCCAAGAAGCGCTTTTCTTTATTTACGAGTCTTGTAGCTAGACTCAAGGTCATGGGTTACTACGTGACCTCATCATTGGTTTCACTCTCTAGGTCATCTCCTATATTGGTTTTGTATTCCAGACCTAGTTGCAAGCATTCTTTGTAGAAACCAAGTATCTTATTCATAACATATTCAACTCCTCTACGTCTATCCTCATCATTCCTATAGTAAACCGCTTGTTTGTGTTCCTTTTCTATGTTCGGTAAGAGGCGGTATTGTTCAATCTTATAGGGCATTTGGTAAGCAATCTCATCATTCTATTATTTGAATCTAACTATCACTAGAGCCGGGTCGTAACTCATCTTAACGAATGGTTTTCCGAAAACTACTTGACTTAGGCAATCATCTATCACCAGACGAGTATCCTCTCCACTATCACAAAGTCGGTCTCATAAGTGAAGTTTCCAACAATCACGTGCAATCCTTTCACTCTTCCTACAAAATTGCTTATCAGATTCTTATTGGGCATCATCCTATAACCAAGTTGTTTCTTCATTACCCAATTATAATAAGTCCTAGTCATGATGTTTATAGGAGAGCTAGGATTGATATAAGCTTTCCACAAATGCATATGCCCAATGTTGCATGGTATGTTGATGTTAGAGGGATCACCTATTTTAATAAGGGGTGAACCAAGGATATATGGTGTCTCGGGATCATCGAATAAATCTTTGTGATATTCCCGTTCTTCCTTGTTTTCTACTTCCTCTAACTTCTCTCCCTTATCAACCTCAACTTCCTTAATTTCATCCCTAGTCTCGGTTTCTACTCCAACTTCATCCTTGTTACTTTCTTCTATATCCTTATCTATTGGCTTAATGGTGACAACATTGACAAAGTGGACGTGTTTAGATGACGAGGGGTCCTTAGTTTGGATTCCACTATTGGCGTCCCTAGTGTCCTTCCTAGGTGTAGTTAACGCTTGGTTGTTGAGGGCTTTCAACAAGTTGTCAATTTTACTGGTCATCTCCGTTTGTTGTTGGTTGAATTCGGTTTCAAACTTAGCTATGCGAGCTTCTTGGGATGCCATAAACTTGGAAATCAATCCTTCAAGATTGTTGGTACTACCATAGTTGTTAGAAGGATTGTTGTTGAAAGTACGGTTGGAGGGTGGACCATTTGGTTGGTAATGATTAGGCGGATTGGAAGGATTGTTTTGGTTTTGTTTCCACCTAAGGTTCGGGTGATTTTTCCAAGAAGGGTTGTATGAATCACCGTAAGGGTTTGGCTCGGGTTTGAAAGTGTACCACTGATGCGTGGGAATCGCAACAGGCTTTAACTCTCGAGGGATCTCGAGAAGCTTACAACCCCCACCAGGCAGTGTACCTGATCGTTGTAGTATAGTATAGTGACAAGTACCGGGGGATTGATCGTTAAGCTTAGGAATAGTGTCGCTAGGATTAGAAAGCCTAAATACTAGTTCTAAAGGTGAGGGATGATTATTTTTGTATTTTTATATTTTTATGAAAGCAAGTAAAATCTCGGGTTTTGAAGGATTTGGGCGGAATTAGTTGCTATTCAACTAACCCAATACTAAGATGCAATCAAAATAAAATACTAAAAATGAAAATAAACTAATTTATACCAAAGTTGTGAGCAGTAATTGGAGAAAATGTGTTTACTTAGATTTCACTACTCTGTAGACATCTTTTACACATTAATTACTTGTTATAATTGCATGGATGACGGATCGTATTCCTTAATACCATTCATGGGGTGGCACACATAACTCCCCAATTCTATGAGCTCTTATCTCCTCCTACACCATGCCCAGCACAACTATAGGGATTGTAAACAGTGGCTCATGCATTAAATACAACCAATAAAGACCTAGTGCGCCTCGGTTCATGTTTCTTAAGACGTTCAAGCATGTTACCAAGTGGAGATCTGCCAGTTTTCTTAAGCCTGACATATAAATCATTTATCCAAGACAAGAATAAACAAGTAATCAACACATAATCAATATCTAGGTTTCATTAGATCTAAGCAAACACAAGATAGATCTAGCCTAGCATGATGGAATTAAGATAAGAACAAGATATAGACAACCAACACATAGACATATTGATTGAATTAGAAGAACACTTATCTTGATTAATCATGCAAGGTATCAAGGGGTTGGAACCCTTGAAAAACCTGTAAAGTTACACCAAAATCGTACTTAGGGTTTCTCCCAAAACTCTTCTCTTTAATGTGTGAAAAATAGAAAACTATATATAGAAAAATAGGTCTGACGGCGTCAAGACAAACAATGTGACGCCGCCACCTCGCCGCCAAAACTCTCCTCGGACTGCCTAGATCCACTTCTGACGCCGTCAAGACTTAAATACTTCCAGGCCGTCATGACTCTTTTACTCTTGACGCCCTTCCTACGTGACGCCGTCAAATCTGTTCTGGGTCGTCATGGAAATTCATGAGATTTGCTCTTGACGCCGTCACCTACTGTTCCCAGCATGGAAAATTAAGACTTTGGCGTTTTCTTCACTTTTATGCTCCAAAAACGTCCGAATTGCTTCCTTTTCCAGATTTCTCTCCCAAAGTACCTAAAATCACAAAAGGAACGATTTAGGGCAATATTTAATCAAATAGATTCAGATTCGGGCTTAAATGACCCCCTAAAAGTGGTTCATTTTTCGCCTCATCATATACCCTTACACTTGAGATTTGCTTGTCCTCAAGAAAATGCGCTTTTATTCTAGTCAAAATACAAGTTATGGGTCATTTAACACTAATATAAAAGTAATTACAACAAATAGTCATTCCACTAATGACCAATAAACAAGCACGGAGGTCATACACAAGCACCTCACAAATAGTGTTTAGATACTCACATCTCTCGGGTGTAATAAAGTATAGATTACAATATGGAAACGGAAGATATCTCTCACTACCTGTCATAGCAACATAGATTACCATAGGCTTGGGAAAGGATCAAACCTCCACCACATGGCGTAAGCACCTAGGATAAACTATCAAAGAGGTCTTTTAAAGGGTTGTAACGTTAGGTGTAGGGATATGAAATACACGGTTTTGTTGGATAAAGGAAGTTTTACTGGTCGCGAGTTAACAATCTTAGTTAATTACTTGTACAATGTGGCTTTGCTAAGCCAAGACTAGACTCGACTTAAGCTAGTAAATGAAAAATAACAAAAACATAAAATAAACATAGAATGAAACGGGATGGTAGTCCTAATGTTTTTTTCTCTTTTTTTTTTTTTTTTTTTTTTTTTTTTTTTTTTGTTTTTTTTTTGTTTTTGCATACACTCTTACCCTACCATCCAAAATAATACATCATAGGGAATGAACATTTCCCTTACACTTGAATCTTTACATACTTTACATTTAAACTAATCTAATGACTCGAATTAAGAAAATCAAAAAACTTAGAGTACTTTTAAGATTAACGTACATATGGGGGTAATAAATGATGTTCTTCCCCATTACTCCATAAAATAAGTACTTACCCATGAGTCCCAATCGTCCCAAAACAATATGTACAAGGATTTGACTCGACTTAGCAACCATGTAATCAATTAGAAAGTTAACTTAGGGTTTAACAAATAACAGTAATGCACTAAAAATGAGCGCATACACGGAAGGCTAAGGCGATTTGGGTGTACATTTAAGTGGGGTGTAACAAATTCTTCCTTTAAGTAGAATGCTTAAAGTTAGAAACGAAAAGATAGGCTCGGAGGGGTGTACTAGGGGTTTCGTGTACTAAAAATGAGTACAACGCTAAGGGTGTGGGAAAAATTAGTTGACTTAACTAGCCAAGTAATATGACTTAAACGGTCAAGTAATTATGATACGGGTTTAACACAAGGGTAATCCTAATGCCTCTTATCATGTAGTAAATCCTACCACACGAATGTAGTCTCACTAGCGGTCTTGGAATGCATCACTAACGCAAGTTCTAGAATCTAAATGCTACCGGTACACTCATAAGCACTAATAATGAATGCTTTTCTTATCAAATCTAAAGGCGAACCTCACATATTTGGGTGGAAAATTTTTCTGAATATACGGTTATGTGCTAGTCATACAATCTCCTATCCATGAGACGCTTGCTATGGCTAAAGTTTCACTCCTAAATGTTGTAAAAAATTTTAAATTTGGCGCTAAAATTGCACTAACAAGTATTTCTCATAGTTTTATTACACATCTACTATCAAACAAAACAAACTCAAGCGAAAGTGCATATGTAAGGTATCATCTTTTTACCCTCCCCTTACACTTAAGATGAACATTGTCCCCAATGTTCAAGTAAAGAATGTAAAAGTGAAAAAGTAAAGAGAATGAAATCAAATACTCCCCTGATTCGCTCGGTATGGATAATAGAGTGGCCAGGTTAAATCTTCCTCCAAGAAAACGAACAATCAAAGCTTCCCTTCCAGAATATAAATCATCTTCTTGTCATACATAACCTGTAAAACCTGACAAAATAGACAAGACAACCTCGCGTAAAATCGGCGGCATTCTATATAAGTTACTAAATCCTAGAAAACAAGATAAGATATAATGCTTGTGGAATGAAGTTTGCAGATCTCCTGGAGATTATAAAACTTAATAATTCACAAAAACCATAAGACTCCGTTAGAAAAACAAAACCGGTAAAATTTACAGATTTTTAACTCCTGACGTCGTCAAGAGTAAACCCCTGACGCCGTCAGAATTGACCTGCAGAAATCCTTATGTTAAGTTTCCGGAAAATTTCTGGAAAAACTTGGTCCTACTTCTTGGAAAATCCTGCAAAACTTCATTATGACTCAATACAAGCATTTGACTCTAACAAATACGAATATACATGTTCATTTAATATTGTGGAGAATCATGATCGGTTTGTTTCTTAAAAACATATTTTGGGGTTTCCCCTTACACTTATCTTTTGCAAAAATACTTTTAGGTGGAGTTAAGACTAGGCCAAAACAACAAAGTAAAGTATTTCTACTATTTAGTTTAGAAACATGATCTACCAACAATAAAAATAAAGCATGCATACGGAAGCAAATAACAAACAAACAAATAAAATCACACAAAACATGGGTTGCCTCCCAAGAAGCGCTTTTCTTTATTTACGAGTCTTGTAGCTAGACTCAAGGTCATGGGTTACTACGTGATCTCATCATTGGTTCCACTCTCTAGGTCGTTTTCTAAACCAGTTTTGTATTCCGGACCTAGTTGCAAACATTCTTTGTAGAAACCAAGCATCCTATTTCTAACATACTCTACTCCTCTACGTCTATCCTCCTCATTCCTATAATAAGCCGCTTGCTTATGTTCCTTTTCGAAATTAGAGAGAAGGCGGTATTGCTCAATCTTGTAGAGCATTTGATAAGCAACCTCATCATTCTCTTCCTTGAATCTAACTATCCCTAAAGTTGGATCATAACTCATCCTAGTGGCCTCAACAAATGGTTTCCCAAATATTATTTGACTTAGGCAAGCATCTATCACCGGACGAGTGTCCTCAACTATCATAAAATCGATCTCATAGGTGAGATTCCCTATAATCACATGCAATCCTTTC
This sequence comes from Artemisia argyi, assembly GCA_030686995.1. Lineage (NCBI taxonomy): Eukaryota > Viridiplantae > Streptophyta > Magnoliopsida > Asterales > Asteraceae > Artemisia > Artemisia argyi. The sequence goes on from CM060708.1 coordinate 222,783,239, forward strand.
ACTCTTCCCGCAAAATTACTTATCAGGTTCTTGTTAGGCATCATCCTAAAATTAAGTTGCTTCTTCATCACCCAATTGTAATAAGTCCTAGTCATGATGTTCACGGGGGATCTAGGGTCGATGTAAGCTTTCCATATATGCATGTGCCCGATATTGCATGGGATGTTAATGTTAGAGGGGTCTCCCATTTTGATAAGGGGATCGCCAAAGATATATGTTCTCTCGGGACTATCAAATAAATCCTTATGGTATTTCTGTTCTTCCTTGGTTGGCAACTTATCAAAGTATTCTTCTATAGGTTCTACCTCCTCTAATTCCTCTCTACTATCAACCTCAACTTCCCTATTCTCATCCTTAGTCTCGGCTTCTATCCTAACTTCATTCTTGTCACTCTCTTCTATCTCCTTATCTATCGGCTTAATAGTGACAACATTAACAAAGTGGACCTGTTTAGATGATGAGGGATCCTTAATTTAGTTTCCGTTATTGGTGTCCCTAGTGTCCTTTCTAGGTGTGACTAATGCTTGGTTGTTGAGGGCTTTTAACAAGTTGTCAATCTTGTTGGTCATCTCCGTTTGTTGTTGGTTGAATTCGGTTTTAAACCTAGCTATGCGAGCCTCTTGAGATGCCATAAACTTTGACATCAATCCTTCAAGATTGTTGGTACTACCAAAGTTGGTAGAAGGATCGTTGTTGAAAGTACGGTTGGATGGTGGACCGGTTGGTTGGTAACGGTTAGGCGGATTGGAGGAATTGGGTTGATTTTGTTTCCACCTAAGGTTTGGGTGATTTTTCCATGAGGGGTTGTATGAATCACCGTATGTGTTTGGCTCGGGCTTGAAAGTTGTTGGGATCATACTTTAGTATTTAGTCAAGTCTCGGTCATTACATTTTGTAATAGGTTGCATAAGTATTATTTATCTTTATTGTTTAAGTTAATGGGCAACATGTAAAAGCCCATAAGGCCTTAAAGCCCACGAAATTAAGGATAAGGGAGGAAGGGAGTGTTGCCCTAACTCCTCCCCTATAAATAGAAGGCTTATGTAACATTTTCATTTGTTGGTTATTAGATTATCTTAGTGAAACTCTTGCACTCTCACCTTTCATATTGTCTTATAATCAACCACCTCTCATTCTCATCTTATTTCTTTATCAATCATACTTGTGTTTACATAAATGGTGACCTAACAAGTGGTATCATTCGCCTACTAGAAGTTTGAAGTGAGTTTCTTTGGTTAACGTGGAGATTGGTGCTTATTTCTTCATCTTTTTGCATTTTTCTTTGTTTCTTTCACTCAAATCTTGAAGCTTGGATAAGTTTCAAGGTTGATATAGTGATTTGAAGCTTAGTTGTTGCATAAAGTTGTGATTTTTAAAGTTTTTTAAGGTTTTATAGCTTCTTTGATATTGGAAAACTAGTTTTTGGTAGCTACATCTTCTAAAGTTAAGGTTTTCTTAGTATTGGTGAAGTTATTTGATCAAAAGTACCTTATTTCTAAGCATTTTTTCATCAAAAAGTCATTATTTTGGATGAACAGTACGGTTTACGCGTAAAGTGGTCGAAAAAAGTACTATTTCCAGCTGTCTACAGTGTTTTTTGGTCAGTTTACGCATAAGTCTAGTCTAAACCCTTTTCTTACGCGTAAAATAGGCCAAAACCCTTTTCTTACGCGTTAAATAGGCCAAAACCCTTTTCTTACACGTTAAATTGGTTAAAACCCTGATCCTACGCGTTAAGTGCTCTTCTACGCCTTAAACTTACGCTTAAGTTTGATTCTACGCGTAAGTCAGAGTTACGCGTAACTTGCCAGAGTTTACGCGTAAGCTTCATCAACGATCTTCTCCTCGTGTAACGGTGACTCAGTACTTCCCTAGCTTGGATAAGTTAGTGGAATACTTCGACTACGGTTATCTTTCAAGCTTGGATAAGTTTGAAAGATTTGTTTGGTTGTTTAAACCTTACGCATAAGTCTAAACTTACGCATAAGCCTAAACTTACGCGTAAAGAGAAAACTTACGCATAAACTATTAGTTTACGCATAATCTACTCTTTACGCATAACTTAAAGTTTACGCGTAAGATTAAGTTACGCGTAAGAATTGAACTTACCCCAAGGATTTTGCAACTTACTCAAAGGAACGTGCATTTCATTCTTCTACAAAGATCCATTTCTACACAAGTGTTCTAAGATGTCTCAACCACCTAATCACTACTTCCCTCACTCTTATCCTCAGCAACAACAACCTCAGCAGTATCAGCAACAACAACCTCAGCAGTATCAGCAACAACAATACCTTCCGCACATAATGAATCAACAACCTCCTAAATACAATCCACAACAACATTACCTAATGATGCAACAACAGCTCATTCCACAACAACAACCATATCAAGTGCCACTACAAAACACTCAGTTTTCCTCCAAACAACCTCACTGGTTTGACAGAATGTGTGAAGTTATTACAACACAACAATCCCGACATGAGGCAGGATCACTTGAAACACCTCCAATGCTTACACCTGGAAACTATGTGCAATGGTCAAGTCGATTCTTACGATTTCTTGAACTAAAGAAACCTCATGGGAAATTCTTGAAGCAAGTGATACTTGAAGGACCATTTGAGTGGCCAACAAGATTTGAAGCTGGTGATCCAAATGCAGATCCTCCACGTCCTCCTGGTGATAGACCCCTTGCAGAATCTGCACTCACTGAAGAACAGAAACTACATCGTGAAGCTGATCAGTATGCAATGGCTTATATACTTCAAGGTATACCTAATCCGATCTATCGAAGTGTCGATGCTCAGAAAACAGCCAAAGCTATGTGGGAACATGTTCATCTCCTAATGGAAGGAACTCAATTGAACAAAGATGACATGGAATCCAAGCTTTACATGGAATACACTGACATCACAATTGAACCTGGAGAGTCACTTGAATCCTACTATCATCGTTTCACAAATGTGGTCAATGATCTGGAACGTCACAAAATCACAGTACCAAGGATCGCTGTGAACTCCAAATTTGTTGGTAGTCTTGGCCCTGATTGGCATAAATATGTGACATTTGTTCGTCAAACGAAGAATCTTCATGATGCTCCATATGGTTTGTTGTATGACTTTCTGAAACACCATGAACCTAAAGTGGAAAAAGATCGAGCTCTACGAGGAGGTTACACACCCACATCAACACCAAATTCTTTGGCTCTCGTAGCTCAATCTCCCTATGCTCCACCACCACTGTCAAATCATGCATATGTTCAAGAGCAGAACTACTTCAGTTATCCACAATCTTCCACCTCGAACCAAATGGTCCCTTATGATTCATCTCCACAAGATACTTCTACTCAACTTGTTCCGTCAAACAACAATGATGCTGTGTACTACTCCAACTGCAATGATGATGACGATGATGACTTTAATACGTTGAATCAGGGACTTGCTCTTATTGCTCGTGCTTTCAGCAAATTCTCCAACAAAACGAACAACCGTCAACGTTCATCTTCTAATACCAGGAATCAAGCTGTTGTAAATGATGGAAGAGTGGAAATTCAGAATCGTAACTATGGTAGATCTGGTTTAGGAAGTTCTTCAGGAAGTTATGGGAATGGTCAGAGGTTTGGTAACAATGGAGGGTTCAGGAACAACTCAGGATCTTCTCAACAAAGGTCTGACTCAGTTGCTACAAGGAACTCCACCTCAGGGAATGCAGTTTGGTGCTACAATTGTAATGAACAAGGTCATATTGCTACAGCATGTCCCAAACCGAGAACTCGGGGTAGTAAGTTTCACAAGCAGGCATTACTCATGGCTCTTCAGGATGAAAAAGATGGACATTTCCCTGAACAGGACAACAACTTCATGGCAAATGTGAACAACGATGATGACATGGAAGATCTGGAAGCCAATGCTGCTGTGATGCTTATGGCCAACATGCAGGAACTTAAGCTCAATGATTCAGGTCCAGTGTATGACACTGACGGCTTGTCTCAGGTACATGACCTCAATGAATGCTTTATTAATGAAATAGTCTCACCTTCTGCTTATGAATCAGATATGGCGCAAGTTGTTCCATCTAAATCATCTTCATCATCTCATACAAATGAACAAATAAACACAGTTGTCATATTCGATGATGACACAGTTGTTTCATTTAATGATTCTATGGAGAATGATAAACATGATCATTTCGAACAACATGAACCATCATTTGATCCAGACCCTGATCTCATATTGTTATCAAAACAACTGGATGCTCAACAATTGCAAATAATAAAGTGCAACGAGAAAAACAAAGTTTTGAAAGAACAAAATGCGTCACTTGCAAGAGATATTGAATGTTATAAAATTCAGCTTTCTAATCAGGAAGACAAGATTAAACATGCAAAAAGTTTTGAAAAAGCTTTTCACGATTCTTACAACAAAGAACAAGATCTTCAACGCAAAATGCAAGATTTAATCGAGTCAAACGGAAAGTTGATTTCAAAACTCGAAAGTGAAAAGAGTGAATTGAAAATGCAAGTCGAACGTCTTCAAACAGAACTTTCAAAAACAGAAACAGAATTGTCAAGTTGTCAAAAAGATTTTTGTGAACATAAAATACGAAAAAGGAAGTATATAGATAACTTACTCGGTGATATTGTTGATCTTGAAAAACAATTGAAAGAATTTCGTAACATTGTTTACAAACACGGGAACTCTGTCACAACAATTCAGAAATTTACTTTAAAACCGAGACCCGGTACTGGATTTGCACTTGGCGATTACAATTCAATGTTTCTTCACAATGCATTCAAAGATGTTCCAAAAATTTACAGTATGGACTATTTGCTTGCTAATATGATTGTGCGTGCTGTTGTTTTTGATACTGAGGAAGAAGAAGAACTTGAAGACGAGAGTCGGTCAAAAATGAGTAATGTTCAATATTGCACACCATATGACTATTCAAAAAATCCAGTCAAGTTCGTTACTCAAAAGGATTTACCTGAGAAATCATGGTTTATCGAAGAGTCGTATGTTTCATCTCACAATGAGGCCCCTGTCCAAACTGTAGCACAAGTAAATGGTCCTTTACCATCATCCGGTGAACTTTCACCCTTACCAAATAGTGTTCGTGTCTTAAATTATTTCAAAACTTTTATGGAAGACATCGAAATTTTGGAGGAGACAATTGAACGTAATTCTGAAATAAAAATTGAAACGTTTCAATCCGCTTACGAGCGCGAAAAGAGAGATATTTTTCAAAAACAAATGTTGCCAATTGTCAAACACCTCCGTCTCTGTGCTACACGTTGGGATCAGGAACTTCAAAAGGAGGTCAAACATATGATAAACATTTTCAATGATAATAAAAATGAAATTTTGGTTCAAAAGCAAAGAACTAGAGTTTTCAAAAATGATGCTGATCGACTCTTAGAACAAGTTCTCAATGCTGATATTTTGTCTGTTATCATGAATGATCTCTATAATTCTGGTACTTCTATGCTTAAGTATGATCATTGTGTTGATAACAATCTGTTGAATGAGGAAATTGAGACACTCAGAATGGAAAACGAAAAGCTGAGAATTAAAAATGATGATGTGACAAAACAATTTTCAAAACAAATCAGTCTACTCAATCAAAGGCTTGAATGGTGTCAAGCTAAAAGTCTTGAAAGGGAATTGAAGTTTCAAAGTCACAATGTTTCAAACTCTTGTCAACTTTGCAAAAACAATGAGTCTTTAAAAGGTTTGTGTCTCAAATACGAGAAAGAAATTGCGAAGTTAAAAATTGAAAATGACGAATTTCTACAAAACCACATAGACATCAAATATTGCAATGGTATACTTGAGTCTAATATTCAGGATAAGAATCACATCATCATCGAGTTGAAAGAGAAAATCAAAATACTTGAAAAAGGAAAGATGGTTGACACCACGGTGATAGCACCAGGAATGTATAAATTAGACAAAACTGATAAAGGAAAGGTTGTTCAAAATACTAATGTTGCAAACTCCACTTCTACAGGACTAGTCTCCCCTACTAGCGTTAACAGACCCAAGCGAAACAGTAAAAAGAAGAATAGGCTCTGGCAACGTAAGAGAGGACAACTAGAAGTTCAAGAAGTAGAAGACCAACTTAGGAATTTGAATAAAACTCATGTTGCATCAGATTTAGATTCTAATCTGGCAAATTGTAATCAAAATCTAAATGTAACGAATGATGTACCTTTAAATGTTTTGAATATTAATGCATCTTGTGTGTTTTGTCGTAAAAGCGTTTCATCTGGTGATCATACTAAATGTATAGCTAATTCTCTACTTCATCGTCATAAGAAACGTAGGACACGCATTCCTTCTAGGCCCACTACTGCCTCTAAGTCTATCTTAGGAAAGCCGCCTTCTACGGTTTCTAGTGAAGTTGATGTTACCCCATAGGTGCAGAAAACAAGTCTAGGAATCAGCCAAACACTAGTGAATACACCATTAAGAAAGCTCGAACTAGTTGGAATTGGCAACGTTGGTTACAACACAAACCTGATTTTAAATGGATTCCTAAATTATTGAATACTTGTGCTTCTAACCAACTGGAACCCGCAGTTTATTTGGGTTCCACCCTTACTTCTGTTCCATCCGTGTCCTCTTCTTGTGATGCAGGTGGTGCAGATTGTTCTCTGGATTGTTGATAGCGGATGCACCCGACATATGACAGGCAATCTCAAACTGTTACACAACTTTGTCTCAAAGTTCATTGGTACTGTCAGATTCGGGAATGATCATTACGCTTTAATCATGGGATATGGTGACTTTATCAGTGGGAACATCGAAATGAGCCGTGTTTATTATGTGGAAGGCCTTGGACACAACCTTTTCTCTGTTGGTCAATTCTGTGATGGGGATCTAGAAGTTGCATTTCGTGAGAAAACTTGCTTTGTTCGTGACTTACAAGGAAACGATCTTATGTCTGGCTCCCGTGGCTCCAATCTTTATACAATTTCAATGTCAGATATGATTGCAACATCTCCGATATGTCTTCTCTCCAAAGCAGAATCAACTAAATCTTGGTTATGGCACAAACGTCTTTCACACTTGAATTTCAAAACTATGACTGACCTTGCTCGTTATAAACTTGTTGAGGGATTTCCAAGATTCCGTTTCACCAAAGATCACTTATGTCTTGCCTGTGAACAAGGAAAAAGTACTCGGGCTCATTTTCCTGCAAAACCTGAGCACAGTACGAATCATGTTCTACAACTGCTTCATATGGATTTGTGTGGACCGATGCGTGTTCAAAGTATCAACGGTAAACGATACATACTAGTAATCGTCGATGATTTTTCCAGATGGACTTGGGTTTATTTTCTACGAAGTAAAGATCAGGCTCCTTCTATGATCATCACCTTTCTCACTAAAATTCAAGTTCAGTTACGCAACACGGTCCGAATAGTCAGAACTGACAATGGAACTGAATTCAAGAATCAGACACTTAGGTCTTATTATGAGAAAGTGGGAATTGAACATCAAACATCTATTCCTAGAAGCCCAGAACAGAATGGAGTTGTTGAAAGACGCAACAGGACGTTAGTGGAAGCTGCTAGAACTATGTTGATTAATGCTCAATTACCTGATTACTTGTGGGCAGAAGCTGTTTCAACCGCATGCTATACTCAAAACCGTTGTATGATCACAAAAAGTCATCGCAAAACACCATATCAAATTGTTCACAAAAGGAAACCGAACATCGATTACTTTCATGTTTTTGGAGCACTCTGCTATCCGAAAAATGATCGTGATGATTTAGGTAAACTTAAAGCAAAGGCTGACATCGGAGTGTTCATTGGATATTGTGAAAATTCTAAAGGTTTTCGGATTTGGAATCATCGTACTCGTGAAATTCAAGAAACCATTCACGCTAATTTTGATGAGCTCACACAGATGGCTTCTGAGCAACACAGCTTAGGACCCGAATTTAACCGTCTTAACTCTCCGGCATCTTCGGCTGAACCATTGCTACTCAACCGCAAAGAATTGGAAACCTTGTTTGCTCCACTGTTTGATGACACAATTGAATACCGTCCTACTGAGGTTCCACCGATTTCCGCTGCTCAACCTGATAATATTCATGTACCAGACTCACCTCAACAAACTTCAACAACTGTTGAAAGAGACGGTCCTCCAATTGCTTCACCATCTACAGTAGAACAAACTGTTTCTAACTCCCGCCACTCAGCTGAAGATCCAACACCACTATCAGTTCCACAATCCGCAGAGCATGATCCTGATGCGTTCTTCAATCCGTTTGCACCAGCTACTACAGTTCCTGATATAGCTGAGTCGTCAACACGCAACTTGGATCCTGCCAACATGCGAGATACATATCAACTACACCCTTCAACACACAAATGGACCCGAGACCATCCTCTAGTTCATATTATTGGCCATCCAGATGCACCAGTTATGACAAGACAACGACTTCACACAGATGGAGAAACTTGCATCTACGCACTCACAGTTTGTCATGAAGAACCCAAGAACATTAAAGATGCAATGACTTATGACAACTGGATTGAATCTATGCAAGAGGAATTTTAGCAATTCATAAGATTAGAAGTCTGGGAATTAGTTGAAAGACCTGACGGAGTCTTTGTCATTGGGTTAAAATGGATATGGAAGAATAAGCTTGATGCTGAAGGCACTGTCATACGAAACAAATCACGTCTGGTAGCGAAAGGATACTCTCAACTGGAAGGTCTAGATTTTGCTGAATCCTTTGCTCCAGTGGCTCGACATGAAGCTGTTCGGATCTTTTTGGCCTATGCCGCACACAGGAATATGGTAGTCTTCCAAATGGATGTCAAAACAACATTTCTTAATGGAGATCTCCGTGAAGAAGTTTATGTTAGCCAACCTGAAGGCTTCGTTGATCCTGAGCGTCCTAATCACGTTTACCGACTCAAAAAGGCTCTCTACGGACTCAAGCAAGCCCCACGGGCGTGGTATGACAAACTGTCTACTTTCTTATTGGCCAATAAATTTTCTAAAGGATCGGTGGATCCCACACTATTTACAAAAACCTACGGGGACGACTTACTTGTTGTTCAAATATATGTCGATGACATCATTTTTGCCTCAACAAAAAGAAGTTACTCTAATGATTTTTCAAAATTAATGAAAGATAATTTTGAAATGTCAATGATGGGTGAACTTTCGTTCTTTCTAGGACTTCAAGTTCATCAATCACCCCGTGGAATTTTTATAAATCAGTCTAAATATGCTCTTGAAATTTTGAAGAAACATGGAATGATGTCTTGTGATACTTATAATACACCAATGGGCTATACCACAAAACTAGATGCTGATTTACATGGGACTCCAGTTGACCCTACCAAATACCGAAGTATGATTGGGTCCCTCATGTATCTCACAGCTAGTAGACCTGATATAGTATTTGCTGTCTACATGTGCTCCCGCTATCAGTCCAGACCAACTGAAAAACACCTCAGTGAGGTCAAGAGAATCCTTCGATACATAAAGGGAACCATTAACTTGGGGATCTGGTATCCGAAGGATTCTGGCTTTGAACTAATTGCTTTTTCAGATGCTGACCATGCAGGATGTTTAGACACACGCAAAAGTACATCTGGTGGATTACAATTTCTCGGAGACAAACTTGTGTCATGGCAATCTAAGAAGCAGGACTGCACTTCACTGTCGTCTACAGAATCTGAATACGTAGCCATGTCGGCTTGTTGTGCTCAAGTCATTTGGATGAGATCACAACTTAAGGATTATGGCTACCTATTCAACAGGATTCCTATCTACTGTGATTCAAAGAGTGCAATTGCTATCTCCTGCAACACTGTGCATCATTGCAAATCCAAACACATCGATCTCCGATATCATTTCATCAAAGAACATGTGGAAAGGGGTACAGTTGAACTTTATTTTGTTGGAACTGAATACCAATTGGCGGACTTACTTACCAAATCCTTGGCACCATCCAGGTTTGCTAGTTTAGTTCACCAAATTGGTATGCGATGTTTGACTCCAGAGGATCTGGAAAAGTTTTTTAAAACACAACTGATCGTCAAACATCAACACTATCTTTGTAAATATTTTTCTCAAAAACAAAATACAAAAATATAAAACCAATCAAAAACTCAAAAAGATTTTTTGGTCTTCTCATTTAAAAAAAAAAAAAAAAAAAAAAAAAAAAACTCTTTCAACACTATTTTTTTTCTAAAATGTCTTCAATCATTTAAAATTAGTGTTGAGGGGGAGGAAAAGTACGTTTTTTTTAATTACCAAAAATTATTTTTACCTTTTATACTTGCATTTTACCAAAAACATTTACGTTTTATCTACTAAGTTGATTCAAATGGTTTTCGGGTTACTCTCCTTGATCAAAACCAATTAATTTTACCATGATCTAAGGTCGAGGGGGAGTACGACAAGTTGTTATTATCATTTCTTGGAGTTAATATGCGAATACTATGTGTGATAATGTGGTTAGGCTTTGGTTTGAATGTTTTGTTAGGTTAAGGGACTAATAATGTCAACTTACTAAACTTTCATTAACCCTAGTCAAAACTACTTTTGACCAACAGTAACTCATTTTTTCCACCAAACACATTTATTACTACACCTACTTGATCAAACGGCAACAAATCATTGTACTAATCCAAGAAGTTTTCATCTAATCTGATAAAGGTAACATGTTTTGATCATAATTCTAAACAAGGGTTTTTAATTTTATAACAATCCAACGGCTCAATCAATCACAAGTGTTTAATTTGTTTTGTGTTATGCGTAAAAATCAAACCCAGAAAGATGTGATGATTTGATTGAATTTGGTGATGGGATTTGTTCATATGATGCTATTAAACATGTTAGTCAACTCCAATCTCACCCAGAATCATCAATTGAGTGATTTGAATGATTTGGTTTATTAGGGTTCATACGTATAGATTAGGGATTCTTGATTGTGAATGTTTTGTTTCTGATTAATGATAGGGATAGGGCATATTAGTGATAAGGATCATATCCCAGTAGATTAATTACATCACATATGTGTTTGAATCATTAATCGATGATCTAGGGTTCGAATGTCACTAGCAGATTCAATTTTAAGATTTTGTGGATAATTTGTGTTGTTATTTGGAACATATGATCCTGATGATGTTTGTATCACTTGCCCTATGTTTATTTCTACCCAGAATCACGTTTGATTAAGGTTGTGATTAGGTGTTCATGCGTGTTTACGTGTTAAGTTGTATTAGGCATGTTTACGCGTTAAAATGTGTGAATTAAGTGTATTGGATTAATTATTGATCAGTGGTAATGTTTGTGCACTTTCAGGAAACATCCAACTCGAATTTCTAAGGTGAATTTCTGGAAAATGGTGTCTTTACGCGTTAAATGTTCATCCTACGCGTAAGATTGAATCTTACGCGTAAGATTCAACACGTGGACAAATTGTGTCTTGGATAAGACATAGTTTACGCATAAAATTGTTCTTACGCATAAGTTCTGACCTTACGCATAAGTCTAGAACTTACGCGTAAGTCATTACCTACGCATAAGTTGCAATTTACGCCTAAGGGTAATCCTACGCGTATCTTCAATTTCTACGCTTAAGACTTATCTTACGCGTAAAATTGATCTTACGCGTAAGTTTCACTTTACGCGTAATATTCTAACTTACGCGTAGATTTTGCACTTACGCATCATTTCTATACTTACGCTTAAGTCAGGTTACGCGTAAAGACAGCAAATTACGCGTAAACTTGTCAAATTCCAAAATTTTCTAAGTGTTGGAAATTTTCCAATGTGTAACTTGTTGTAAATGATAAACTTATGTTGTAACTGAATTGTTTTATGTTTCTAACAAGTAATATAACTCAAGTTTGTCACATATCAAAAGTTTTTCACACACACAAACCCCCACTGATCAATGTCAAACATGCAAATGTAAACATGTTCAATGAATGTCTATGCTAACATCATCAACAATTGCCATGTTTGTGTGTTTATGATCTATTCAGATGGCAGAACACAATGACATCCCATACGGACCAGAACCTGAACCCATTCGTGCATGGGAAGCTACCTTTCCTGAAAACTACTCCAGAAAGATAGGAAGGAACAACCTGAGAGTCAACTTCAACAAACTTACATGCAATGAGTCTTCTTGCCTTGTTGCAGTTGATGCTCTCATCTATCACCCGTGCAAAGTTCTACTCACCAAATCTGCTGCAGTGGCATGCTTCTACATACATCAGTTTTGGCACACAATCCACCTGGACCTCCTGGAAGAGTCCTTTACTTGTATGCTTCACATGAGACAAGTCACGGTCGACAAGGATCTTCTCCGTAGTGCTCTTGGACTTCCCGAACTTGAACCGAATGAAGAGTATGACCAAGTTCCCACTGAAGAAGAATTGATAGAATGGCTGAGAGATATTGGGTATGATGAGTCTGAAGGGGTCATTACTAGTCACTCTAGGGTCAATATCAGATTTCTTCCACAGCCTTGGAGAACTCTCTACATCATAATTGCCAAGTCACTATCTGGCAGAGACACAGGCCATGAACACCCTAAGCTCCAACATCTCAAGTTGTTCTGGGCTATTGCTAATGTCAAGAAGGTTGATTATGCCAGCATTATCTGGGAAGACATTGTGTGGCACATACACCGCAAGACGACCAATATTCCATTCGTCCGTTTCACCAAACTTCTTATTGCAAGCTTCCTCCATGAATATGATGACATTCCTCAAAGATTGAATGATGAGTTTCAGCACACATACAAGAATGAGGACACACTGAAGGTCATCAAGAGAATGGATACAAGTACAAGGAAACAGGGAAAGAAACTTCCAGATAGCCTCTTAACTGACAAAGTCAAGGCTGGCAATAACTACAAGTACTACCTACAAGCCATTGAAGCAGAGAAAGTTGGGTTCTTGGACGAAGCTGCTCTACCTTCATACATGCAGAAGAAAGGTAAGAAAGGTAGCAAATCGGGCAGCTCAGAAAGTTCTACTAAGTCCAAACCTAAGAAAAAGCCATCATCTAAGGTCAGAATTCCTGCAAAGAAACCTACTGCTGAACCTGGCTGGTTTCCCTCACCTCCACCTTCTCCAAAACCTGCTGACTCTGAACAAACCGAATCCGACGAAGGTCCTATTTACAGTGAAGCCTATGCCAATATCACCAAGAAAGTCAATCTTGATGAAATTGACGATAAGGATTTGACGTTTGAAGATTGGGATAAGATTATTGACGAATCTGTTGATCATGCTGAATCCCCCGCACACCTCTATCAACGTCCATTCACCAAAGCTCAGACGATTTTGGAAGAGGAAAGGATTAGAAGAGAAAAGATGAAGGAACCAGTTTCAGCTGTACAAGAGCCTGAAGACCCTTCAATCGAAGAAGAAAATGAAAGGGCTCTCAAACTTGGTCTCCTCCACAGCCGAATTGATGCATTCAATACTGATATGCCTCCACCTCCAGTCTTCTCTCAGACCACCGAAGCCGGCGGCTCAAGTAGCATTCCTGAGCCTACCACAGGAATCACTTCAGACTTAGTTGTTTATGATACACCCTCAGTATCTCCCACTGACGTTGAGATGACTACAGCAATGGGAGAGGAAGAAGAAGATGATCCTATGGATACCAATGCTCCAAGACTTATGTCTATGGAAGAAATGGAGATCAGAGAAAGGGCTCAGGAAGAGGAACTGAAAAGAAAACAAGAAGCTGAAGAGGCCAGACTTGAAGAAATTGCTCAAGCTAAACTGGAAGAAACAATCAGAATGGAAGAGAGCAGGAAAGCAGAGGAGGCAGCCAAACTGGCTGAAGAAAAGTCTAAAAAGGAAGAAGAAGCCAGGCTGGCTGAAGAACTTAAGCTTAAAGCCGAAGCTGATAAACTAGCAGAAGAACAAAGGTTGAAAGAAGAAGCAGCCAGAGTCAAAGAAGTTGTACAACCCGAACCACAGAAAGGAGATGTCAAAGACACTACCACCATTATTGAATCGTCACAGTCATCACCTCCTGCATCTGAATCAACACGTGACAAATCAATCAAGAAACCAAGCTCCAAAGCCTCTGTTGCATCCAAACTACTCAAGTCTGCTTTCAAAAGAGTGCATGAGAAGAAGAGAAGCAAACTAGAAGATCAGGTTGCTACACTTGCAACCCAGGTTGCTGAACTATCTAAGCTGAACTCGAACGTCAAAGAGCTACAAGATAAGGTTGACATTTTCTTAGCTAAAAACGTAACAGAGAACTTGGAAGCCGCACTAGCAGCTCAAGCACAGGAATACATGGCACAACACTTAGTGGCTGAGCTGAAAGATCTACTGGCACCAATGAAAGACGAACTCACCAAGTTCGCTGAGCAAGCAGTAAAGAAAGTTATCCGATCAACAACCTTCACTCTTCGTGCCGATAAGTCTACTGCTCCTCTACCAGGACTTTCTCTGGATGATTTGGAAGCTCAACTCCTCGAAAAGCTTGCAAACAAGTTCACCTTGACTCCTGAAGAAGCAAAAGTCCTGGAAGCACTGAAAGACAAAATGAACAAAGAGTCTTGCAGCACAGAGGCTGATAAGCTGAAACGTCAAAGAGATGATGAAGACAAGGATCCTAATTCTCAGGCAAAGAAACAGAAACAAGCCGAAGGACCCTCATCTCAGCACAAAACACCGGTAATCCCTCCTACCACAACAACTTCCTCACAACAACCGAAGGCATCAGGTTCTGCTCCCAAAGCACACGACCACTTTAAATACACCGGTGGTGACGACATTCCTATGCCCGATGAAGTTCCAGAACCATCCCCTAAGAAGAAGAAGAAAGTAAAGAAAGGAAAGCATCATCAACCCCAACCGGACACCTTACCTAAAGGCACCGAACCAAAGAAACCCAAAACCGTCCTTAACTGGCTAGACCAAGACAATAGTGCCGAATACTCCTGGTTTGAGAAGATGATCAAGTCGCAACCACCACTGGAAGACAATCATGAACCTCAAGATGGTCGAACGGTGGAATATGCTCAAATGATTCAGCAAAAGTTTAAGATGAAAAAGATGAATAAGAAAGAGCTGCGAAGAATCAAAAATGATGCTTTCAATCTTCTGAAAGATCGGTCTGCTAACTCAATCGAGCTTGAATACCATCTGGAAAATATTGCTCGAGCTATGTCAAGCAATATTGATTGGATCAATCCTGAATCATATGTCGATCCGGTCACAAAGAAAACCGCACCTTACATTACTGACTGGTCCAAACCACTACCAATGATTGGGAAGCCTAAGGAACCAAAGATCCCGTACAAGTTCTTCTACAACACAGACTTGGAATTTCTGAGACTTGGCAGCAAGATCGAAAAGAAGTACGTTACCTCACTCGCCTTTCTCCCTGCAGCTCGATATCTCAACAATGCCATCGAAGAAGAAGCTTCAACACTATTCGTCGACAAAATTGTTGAATATGACCGGAATGCACTTTATGGTATTCATCACTGGCCAGACAACCGGGCACAATACTATCGAAGCAGCAGACTTAACCAAACGATGGGCGAAGTGACCAGTGATTTGAAGATCGTCTCGATTCAATTTATTTCGACTGTCACTCACTATGGGTACCCCTTCCTCAGCAAAATCACACTAAAAAGACTTGATGAAAAGGAGTACGATATTTCCGAGTCTGACTTTCCACGACTACGTCTCAACGACATTGAAGACATGTACTTGCTCAAAGTTCAAGGAAAACTCTGTGGCTTGCCCAAAAAGATGCAACTTGCCTTTATCCAAGCTCTACTCATCTTCATCAAGCAGATAGTCATTAGAGAAAGAGTCGAAGATCTTCAGTTAGGAGTGGAAAGTTACCAGAAGAAGCTCAATCTCACCAAACCAAACCTGTTTGACATCCCCGACCTTCAACATCTACCTCAATACTCCTTGATCAGACGACCATTTGGGTTCACCTACCGAAGTGTTAACGGTCGCAACTGCTTTATGGGAAGAAATTCATAAGTTCTGTGATGAAACTCTTAAGTTCGTCAGAGATGGGATCAAAGGCAGAGTCAATGACATTGAACTGGGAAAATCCAAAAGGTGGAACACCAATGAAGCCCGGGATGCTCGCAGATTCATCTTAAGGATTGAGAACAGATTGAAGCACAGGGATCAGTTCCGAAGGTTGGAGAGTTATGTGGGAGGCAGATCCAAATTTCCGGTGCTGACATTTCAGAGGCCTGATTGGTAGATCATTGTAAGAATTTGATTTGATTTGTCAATAATTTACCTCATAATGGTTTGTGCACACATATCAGTGTACAACCCGTACTTGTAAAGAAAGGACCCTGAGGTACGCATCAGTGCCTCAATCCTGATATAAGGAGCGAAGGCTTCTTACTTTTGAGTAGAATTAATCAAACATTTATGATTTTTCAGAATTCTGCTCAAAAGGACAAGTATTTCACCTCAATAAGACCTAATCACTTGTTGAGGGGGAGCACTTGTCAAAACAAAATACTTTGCTTAAAATCAAAAGTTCTTGGTGAATCTCCCCGTAAGACTCAAAAGGCATATTTTAATCTAAAAGATTATCAAAAACATCATTTTATATGCTATTTTTGAGGGGGAGAAAATGAAAAAGTGATTAAAATATACGAAGTCAATGCTTAAAAGTTGTATCTTGTGCGAGCTAGACTCAGATTCACCCAGGAATTGACGAGATAATTAAAGTCTGTAATATCGAAAGGACTTATCCTCGACGAGTAATAACATCAAGTTAGTTCCTAGAGCTAGTTGTCACCTAAAAGCTGACAATGTATCTCTTTAACTAACCACGTAAGCGTGTCTCGAAAAGGATTAGTCTTAGTAGAAATGTACCATCTCGAGAAACTTTCTGTGGACTTGACCAGGCCGGGTAATAATTTCAAGCTAGTCTAACTAGTGATGTAAGCGTGTCTCGAATCGGTCTTGTTCACGGAAAGTGGATCAATTCAAAAGTGCTTGCTCCTCCCGCATGTGCAAATTTATTAAACACTTATGAGCACATGTGCAAGGGGAGCCCTTCAAAAGTGAACACAAAACTCTCAAAGTGTTAACCAAAATATTTGATTATCACAAACACTTTGAGAGATTTTCAATCAAAGGGTTTTTGGCTACTGTCGGAGTTATAAGGTGATTAAGATAGGAATAACCGTCCTATGATCCGCCAGAGCCGGAGGGATCTACCCAAGGACATCACCACTAGTTAGAAGTAGAAGTCCTTAGGTATGATACGAAAAAGGGAGAAATGAATGAAAGGGAAAGAAGGAGTTGAAGAATTAAAAAGAAAAGTAAAGAAAAGGGTGAAAAGAAATAGCCCTCCAGATGATTCAACCTTAGGGCAGACACCGGGTTCAATACGTATGCTACTGGTTGTTGCTAAGGCGACGCCGGTATTGAAGATTAAGTCGTCATGGACCCAGTGACGCAATGCACTAAACCTTCTTAACCACTCAAGTTCTCTTAAAAGAGCTTGTTTCATTCTCACGGGGAACCTACGTAACCTATCGACCTATCTCTTAGAGACGATTGATATTGAAGCAGGAGACTCATCCCCAGTCTCCGCATAGGAAACCTAGATGTGCACTTATAGAGTCTAGAGCCTTGAGATACATCAAAGATCTCTTAGGAACACTTAGTACTTCTACGACTGGTGTTCTACATCAATGGGCATCAGTTGTAAACTATCGAATCCTTCGCAGATCTTAGCAATCTGCCGATAACGTTTATAAGAGGATTACTTATGTATTACTCAATGATTGAACGGAAATCCTACCAGGGTCAACATCAAACAGCCCTGACAGCAGGTCACTTCGGTAACCCCACAAGGGTTATGCTTAGTGTTTGCGGTGGTTCCATTACGGTCTACAGTCGTGGAGTGATCCCCAGCGACTCACCCAGTCATTGAGCTACTCAGTAGGTCTTGTAAGCTCCTTCGGGAGTATCTGATATGGGAACGGCCAGGATAAGGATTAGAAGGAGTCTTCACAATATGCTGTTGATGAGCTCTAATTCCTTATCCGTAAGTACCGGTTGTTTTATTGCTAACTGTTTACACGCAGGTACCTCACTTCCATGATGGTAGATTCCAACATGCTCATACATACATCCTGAAGTCAAAGAAAGCTTCCCCAAAGATCTTTAGCAACACAAAGTTCAAAGAAAGATTCTACGGCAATTAGAAGAATCTACAAAGTACAAAGACAAAGATCTCAACGCATGAAAAGGAACTTCTTGTATGTGAAAGTCTTTAGTCTTAAGATGTATGAGTATGTTGGAATGGCGGACAACCACCACAGACGCTGGAGTGACGAACGGCAGACAACTTCATAACCTAATCACTACATCATCACCAAAGAACAAAGACAAAGAGCAAAGTACATTCACTTTCATTCAATCATTTTGAAGACGTCTAGAGTTTTACATGTCACAAGTCAACGACAAAGAAGAAGACGTCAAGCAACCGTGATGACCGACCCTTAGGGGGAGATTGTTGGGATCATACTTTAGTATTTAGTCAAGTCTCGGTCATTACATTTTGTAATAGGTTGCATAAGTATTATTTATCGTTATTGTTTAAGTTAATGGGCAACATGTAAAAGCCCATAAGGCCTTAAAGCCCACGAAATTAAGGATAAGGGAGGAAGGGAGTGTTGCCCTAACTCCTCCCCTATAAATAGAAGGCTTATGTAACATTTTCATTTGTTGGTTATTAGATTATCTTAGTGAAACTCTTGCACTCTCACCTTTCATATTGTCTTATAATCAACCACCTCTCATTCTCATCTTATTTCTTTATCAATCATACTTGTGTTTACATAAATGGTGACCTAACAAAAGTGTACCACTTATCTCCCGCTTCGTCGGTACGCGTGGATGCATAGTCCGCAAAAGCTGTTCCGGGGAGTTCCACACAATCACGAGTGTCGTGGGGACCACTACATAATTCGCATGAAGAAGTGATTTTGTTCACTTGGCTTGAAGGCTTAGGAGCATCGTAAGATTTCATGAGAAACTTGACTTGGTCCTCAAGTTCCATGATCCTACGGTCGGGAGTGCTAGAATTTTTTGAAGGCAAGGATATTACCTTGACCGTTTTGTTCAAGTCACGGGGATCGTTCCAACTTTCGTTGTCATAGAGAGCAAGATCTTCTATGAGTTCCCATGATTGTTCCGCACTTAGATCACGTAGCTTACCACCGGCCGATTGGTCAATGGCTTGCCTCGTGGGGATGTCAATATGGTCATTAAAAATTTGGACTTGGAGCCAAAGATCTATGCCATGATGAGGGACTTTTTGGAGTAAGTCCTTGAAACGAGTCCATGCTTCATAAAGAGATTCATTTTGACGTTGTTGGAACATCAAGATGTCATTTCTAAGCTTAGTAGTTCTCCCCGGTGGGAAAAATTGAGCAAGGAAACGAGTGGTGAGATCAGCCCATGTGGTGATGGATCCCGCGGGTAAACGCTCAAGCCATTGACTAGCTTGATCCCGTAGAGAGAATTGGAATAGGCGTAAACGGGTAGTCTCTCTAGTTTCAACACCTAGGTCTATGGCATCTACGATTTTGAGGAAGTCCTTAAGATGTTGGTTTGGATCTTCGGAACGAAGTCCATGGAATGCACATCCGCTTTGCACCAACCGGATGGTGTCGGATCGCAAGGGGGTCACATTGGCTCTGGTGAGCAAAATGGTGTTTCGGTAGCCTTGGTGGCTAGGTCAGGAGTACTCTCCTAAGGTTCGGGGCCTAAGGGGTTCTAGTGGTGGGTTTTGTTGTGGTGGGATGATGAGTTCAAAGATGTTACCACCTTCCATGGTGTCGGATGGTAAAGAGTTACGAACAAAGGTACAAAGAAATAAGATAGACTAAAGAAAACTAAAAATAAAAATAAAATCTTACTAGAAAGGAATCTAGCAAGTAGACCTAATAAAAAGAAATTCTAACCTAGACAATAACTATTCCCCAGCAACGGCGCCATAAACTTGATGCGTGGGAATCGCAACAGGCTTTACCTCTCGAGGGATCTCGAGAAGCTTACAACCCCCACCAGGCAGTGTACCTGATCGTTGTAGTATAGTATAGTGACAAGTACTGGGGGATTGATCGTTCAGCTTAGGAATAGTGTCGCTAGGATTAGAAAGCCTAAATACTAGTTCTAAAGGTGAGGGATGATTATTTTTGTATTTTTATATTTTTATGTAAGCAAGTAAAATCTCGGGTTTTGAAGGATTTGGGCGGAATTAGTTGCTATTCAACTAACCCAATACTAAGATGCAATCAAAATAGAATACTAAAAATAAACTAATTCAATGAAAATAAACTAATTTATACTAAAGTTGTGAGCAGTAATTGGAGAAAATGTGTTTACTTAGATTTCACTACTCTCTAGACATCTTTTACACGTTAATTACTTGTTATAATTGCATGGATGACGGATCGTATTCCTTAATACCATTCATGGGGTGGCACACATAACTCCCCAATTCTATGAGCTCTTATCTCCTCCTACACCATGCCCAACACAACTATAGGGATTGTAAATAGTGGCTCATGCATTAAATACAACCAATAAAGACCTAGTGTGCCTCGGTTCATGTTTCTTAAGACGTTCAAGCATGTTACCAAGTGGAGATCTGCCAGTTTTCTTAAGCCTAACATATAAATCATTCATCCAAGACAAGAATAAACAAGTAATCAACACATAATCAATATCTAGGTTTCATTAGATCAAAGCAAACACAAGATAGATCTAGCCTAGCATGATGGAATTAAGATAAGAACAAGATATAGACAACCAACACATAGACATATTGATTGAATTAGAAGAACACTTATCTTGATTAATCATGCAAGGTATCAAGGGGTTGGAACCCTTGAAAAACCTATAAAGTTACACCAAAATCGTACTTAGGGTTTCTCCCAAAACTCTTCTCTTTAATGTGTGAAAAATAGAAAACTATATATAGAAAAATAGGTCTGACGGCGTCAAGACAAACAATGTGACGCCATCACCTCGCCGCCAAAAGTCTCCTCGGACTGCCTAGATCCACTTCTGACGCCGTCAAGACTTAAATACTTCCAGGCCGTCATGACTCTTTTACTCTTGACGCCCTTCCTACGTGACGCCGTCAAATCTGTTCTGGGTCGTCATGGAAATTCATGAGATTTGCTCTTGACGCCGTCAAGGTTTTGCTCTTGACGCCGTCACCTACTGTTCCCAGCATGGAAAATTAAGACTTTTGCGTTTTCTTCACTTTTATGCTCCAAAAACGTCCGAATTGCTTCCTTTTCCAGATTTCTCTCCCAAAGTACCTAAAATCACAAAAGGAACGATTTAGGGCAATATTTGATCAAATAGATTCGGATTCGGGCTTAAATGACCTCCTAAAAGTGGTTCATTTTTCGCCACATCAACCACTTATCTCCCGCTTCGTCGGTACGCGAAGATGCGTAGTCCTCAAAAGCTGTTCCGGGGAGTTCCACACAATCATGAGTGTCATGGGGACCACTACATAATTCGCATGAAGAGGTGATTTTGTTCACTTGGCTTGTAGGCTTAGGAGCTTTGTAAGATTTCATGAGAAACTTGACTTGGTCCTCAAGTTCCATGATCCTACGGTCGGTAGTGCTAGAATTGTTCAAAGGCAAAGATATTGCCTTGACCGTTTTGTTCAAATCACGGGGATCATTCCAACTTTCATTGTCATAGAGAGCAAGATCTTCTATGAGTTCCCATGATTCTTCCGCACTAAGATCACGTAGCTTGCCACCGGCCGATTGGTCAATGGTTCGCCTTGTGGAGAGATCGATATGGTCATAGAAGATTTGGACTTGGAGCCAAAGTTCTATGCCCTGATGAGGGACTTTTTGGAGTAAGTCCTTGAAACGAGTCCATGCTTCATATAGAGTTTCACCTTGACGTTGTTGGAACATCAAGATATCATTTCTAAGCTTGGTAGTTCTCCCCGGTGGGAAAAATTGAGCAAGGAAACGAGTGGTGAGATCATCCCATGAGGTGATGATCCCGCGGGTAAACGTTCAAGCAATTGACTAGCTTGATCACGTAGAGAGAATTGAAATAGGCGTAATTGGGTTGACTCTCTAGTTGTAACATCAAGGTCTATGGAATCTACAATTTTAAGGAAATCCTTGAGATGTTGATTTGGATCTTCGGAACGAAGTCCATGGAATGCACATCCGCTTTGCACCAACCGGATGGTGTCGGATCGTAAGGGAGACACATTGGCTCCGGTGAGCTCAATAGTGTTTTGATATCCTTGGTGGCTAGGTCGGGAATACTCTCCTAGGGTTCGGGGCCTAAGAGGTTGGTTAGCTAGTGGTGGGTTTTGTGGGTGGTCTTGTTGTGGTGGGTTGATGGGTTCAAAGATATTACCACCTTCCATGATGTCGGATGGTAAAGATTACGAACAAAAACACGAAGAAATAAGATAGACTAAAGAAGACCTAAAAATAAAAATAAAATCTTACTAGAAAGGAATCTAGCAAGTAGACCTAATAAAAAGAAATCCTAACCTAGACAATAACTATTCCCCGGCAGCGGCGCCAAAAACTTGATGCATGGGAATTGCACCAGGCTTTACCTCTCGAGAAGCTTACAACCCCCACCAGGCAGTGTACCTGATCGTTGTAGTATAGTATAGTGACAAGTACCGGG
Organism: Artemisia argyi; assembly: GCA_030686995.1. Lineage (NCBI taxonomy): Eukaryota > Viridiplantae > Streptophyta > Magnoliopsida > Asterales > Asteraceae > Artemisia > Artemisia argyi. Next base: position 222,805,959 of record CM060708.1, read on the forward strand.
GGATTGATCGTTTAACTCAGGAATAGTGTCGCTAGGATTAGAAAGCCTAAAAACTAGGTCTAGAGGTGAGGGATGATTCTTTTTATATTTTTATATTTTAATAAAAGCAAGTAAAATCTCCGCTTTTGGAAGAGTGGGCGGAATTAGTTGCTAGTCAACTAACCCAATAACAAAAGATGCAATCAAAATAAAATAATAAAAATGAAAATAAACTAAACTAACTAGTGGTGTGAGCAATATGTGGGAAAATGGTGTTTACTTAGATTTCACTACTCCCTAGATATCTTTTACATGTTAATTACTTATTACAGTTGCGTGGATGACGGATTGTATTCCTTAATACCATTCATGGGGTGGCGTACTTACTTCCCCAATTCTATAAGCTCCTACTTCACTCCTATGTCGAGCCGGCTAAGAAGCTCCTAACATGGGATCAGTAGAATTCGCTCATGTATTAAATACAACTATAAAAACCTAATACACATCGGTTCATGTTCCTTAAAACGTTCAAGCAAGTTACACAATGGAGATCTGCCAGTTTTCTTAAGCCTAACATTGAAATCATTCATCCATTACAACTATAAACAAGCAATCAACAGATAATCAACATCTAGGTTTCATTACATCTAAGCAAACACACAAAAGATCTTGCCTAGCATGTTATAATCAAGACAAGCATAAGATATATTCAAACAACACATAGACATATTGAATGAATTGAAATGAGACTTATCTTAATTGAACATGAAGGGTTTCAAGGGGTGAAAACCCTTGAAAATACTGTTACAAACGACCTAGGGTTTATTAGGTTCGGCCCTAGTATTCTCCACACAAGTTCCTCTCTTAATGAATGAAAAATAGAAAAGTATATATAGATTTTGTGAGGTGACGACGTCAAGAGTAAATTTCTGACGCCGTCATCTCGCCGCCTATAAAGTTCTCGGACTACCTAGATCTGGAGCTGAGGCCGTCACGTGTAATCCTTCTTCAGGCAGTCACCAAAATAACTCTTGATGCCCTACTTCTGACGCCGTCACGTTTTCTCTGGGTTGTCATGCATTTTGCTCTTGACACCCTCAAATTTTCCTTCTTGAAGCCGTTAGGTACTGTTCCGAGCATGGAAAATTAAGTCTTTGCCGTTTTCTTCACTTTTATGCTCCAAAAACGTCCAAAATGCTTCCTTTTCTAGAATTCACTCCCAAAGTACCTAAAATCACAAAAGGAACGATTTAGGGCAATATTTGATCAAATAGATTCCAATTCCGGCTTAAATGACCCCCTAAAAATGGTTCATTTTTCGCCTCATCACCTTCGACACACAAATGGACTCGAGATCATCCCTTAGTTCAAATTATTGGCCATCCAGATGCACCAATCATGACAAGACAATGGCTTCACACCGATGGTGAAACTTGTATCTATGCACTCAGAGTTTGTCAAGAAGAACCTAAGAACATTAAAGAAGCAATGACTTATGACAACTAGATTGAATCTATGCAAGAGGAATTTCAGCAATTCAAAAGATTAGAAGTCTGGGAATTAGTTGAAAGACCTGACGGATTCTTAGTCATTGGGCTAAAATGGATTTGGAAAAACAAACTGGATGCAGAGGGCACTGTCATATGTAACAAATCATGCTTGGTAGCTAAAGGATACTCCCAAGAAGTAGGAATTGATTTTGAGGAATCTTTTGCTCCAGTTGCTAGAATTGAAGCTGTTCGGATCTTTCTGGCATACGCTGCTCATAGGAATATGGTTGTTTATCAAATGGATATGAAAACAGCATTTCTGAATGGTGAACTCCGTGAAGTGGTCTATGTCAGCCAACCAGAAGGCTTCGTTGATCCTGAGCGTCCTAATCATGTTTATCGACTCAAAAAGGCTCTTTACAGACTCAAGCAAGCCCCAAGGGCGTGGTGTGACAAACTATCTGTGTTGACATAAATAATGCCTAAAAACATTATTAACATATTATCAATATCTCTATGTTTTAATTATCACAAAATATAAACTCATAGAACTAAAACTTGTGACATAAACAAGTATTTAGTTATTAATATTTCTCTTTACATCCAAATCACTTAAGGTATGAATAAACAAAGTGTTTAGTGCAATTTATGATCAAAGGGGTATTTAATCAACTAATACAAGTTTATTTAAATTATATAAACATATTATATATTTTTGAAAAACACTTTTGGTAATAAAGAAAAATGTTTTAATCATACTAAATATATGATTTCAAATTTTTAACCAAAATCAGTTAGTTTTTCACCAAATAAACTTTCCCCACTAAAAGACAAAGATTCTGGCCGTTTCAGCTGGGCGGCCCCCTTAATTATAAGGGGCGGTCCCCTTAAAATTAAGGGGACCGGCCATGATTTAAGGGGACCGGCCACGCTCCTCTGTCAGAATCTGTTGCCTATAAATACCACCTTAAACCTGGATTTTTTCCTCACCTTTTGCACTACAGAACTTTCTGTTCTAGATCTCCATTTCCCATCTATAAATCCTTTGATCATACATTCTTAAATCTTTGTTTAAAAGTGATCCAAACATCATCCCATCAAGTGCAAGAGAAGAATACTTCTATCACTCAAGACAAGAAGTATTACAACTTGTTGTGATCTCCACATCTAAGTTGTTAGTGAATCATCATTGTTATTATTTCATTGTGTGATTAGTTGTGAATATTTGTTAGAAGATAGTGTAGTTTGATATATAGTGTGATTGGTTAGAAGAATAGTTGTGAAGAAGATAAGTTAGGAAGAAGATTGGTGTGTAGAAGAATAGGTGTGAAGAAGATTGGTGTGTAGAAGAATAGGTGTGAAGAAGATTGGTGTGTAGAAGATTGGTGTGAAGAAGTGGTGTGATTAAGTAGTGAATAGGTGTGAACTAGTTGTGTAGAAGTTGTGATTAAGTTGTGAAGTTATTGTGGTGTGTAAATTGGTGTGTAAGGTTTTCTCCGCCATAAGGGAGCTTGTTGATATAGTGAAGAAAACTCTCGAGTTAGGTGCTCGGGGAGTGGAGTAGGGCAAGGAAGGTGACCTTGTAGCCGAACCACTATAAATCTCTTGTCTCTCGGTTCGATCTTTCCAACCCTTATCTATTTCTTTACTTACGTTATTATTGCTTTATCGTACATACTTAGTGTTGTTCATATTGTGCTTGACTTGATTTCATATAACATCGAATCTATATTTTACAAAACAAAGAAAACTTTTAAACAAACTTTTATAACATTTGAAAAACGACGTAAAACTATTCAACCCCCCCTTCTAGTTTTCCACAATTGGTATCAAGAGCCACGTCTAGCAAGATTTTTAAAATATATTGTATTTTAAAACTTGTAACGATCTATGGAATCTGAAAAATATTTAGAAGGGCAATCTATGCAAAGACCACCACTATTTGAAAGTGATGGATTTTTATATTGGAAAAATAGATTCGAAACGTATGTGAAATCAAAAGATCTTGATCTTTGGCATATTATTACCTTTGGTGATTTTCCTCCTATTCAATATAATCTTGAAACTAAAATGAATGAAATTGTATCTTTTGAAGAACAAAATGATGATTTGAAAAAGAAATTAGCAAAAAATAATGAGGCTAAAATGGTAATTTATAATGCGTTACCACGCAAAGAATATGAAAGAATTTTTATGTGTAAAACCGCCAAAGAAATTTGGGATTCTTTACTAATTACTCACCAAGGTAATAGCCAAGTCAAAGATAATAAAATAGATCTTCTTGTACAACAATATGAACAATTTGCAATTCCGGAAGAGGAATCAATTGATAATGTTTTTGCTAAGTTTAACACTATCATCACAAGTTTAAAAGCACTTGATGAGACATTTTCTAGTAAAAATTATGTTAGGAAATTTCTTAGGGCATTGCATCCAAAATGGCGAGCTAAGGTCACGGCAATCGAGTAATCAAAGAACTTGATGACGTTATCACTAGATGAACTAATTGGCAACTTGAAGGTTCATGAAGAAATCATAAGAAGAGATTCGGAAACGGTCAAAGTCAAGAAAGAACAAACCAAATCCATTGCTCTAAAAGCCAAAAAGGAATCTAGTGATGATGATGATTCAAGTGACGAAAGTGAAGACGAAGAATATGCAATGGCCGTAAGAGAATTCAAGAAGTTCTTCAAGAGACGAGGAAGATTCACTAGATCATCACGAGATGAAAGAAGAGCATTCCAAAGGAATAGAAGTGACAACTACGGGAAAAGAAAGTGCTTTAGATGTGGAAGTCCAAATCATCTCATTGGCGAATGTCTAAAGCCACCGGGTTATGAAAGTCAAGGTGCTTTTGTTAGTGGAACATGGAGTGATAATGACAAAGAAGAAGTTGAAAATCCAAGAGACGAAAAGTGTTTTATGGCAAAAGAAACCGACGAAATTTGTTTAGGAATTGACTTGGAACATGACGAATGGATTAAAGATAGCGGATGTTCGAGGCACATGACGGGGAATCGCAATCTATTCTCTACATACAAGGCATACAATGGAGGTAACGTTATTTTCGGTAGTGACTTACGTGGAAAAATCATTGGCAAAGGTACGATCTCTCAAGACTCACTTACTATTGAAAATGTAGAGCATGTAGATAAATTAACATATAACTTGCTTAGTTTAGGACAAATATGTGATAATAAATGTAGAGTCACATTTACCGAAGATGATAGCGAAATAGTTAAGAATGGAAAAATTATAGGGAGAGGAATTAGAAAAGGTGGCATATATGTTATGAAACTAGGAAACAAACCTGAGGATAGGATATGCCTAACGACCCTAGATGAAAACTCTACACTATGGCATAGGAGATTAGGACATGCTAACATGCAGCAAATACAATCTTTGGCCTCTAAGGAATTAGTTAGAAATTTGCCTAATCTAAAATATGACAAGCATTTTTGTGATGCATGTAAAATTGGAAAACAAGCTCATGCTAGTCACAAAGCCAAGAATATAGTATCCACTACTAGGTGCCTAGAATTATTACATATGGATCTTTTTGGTCCATCCGTTGTGCGGAGCTATGGAGGAAACAAATATACCTTAGTAATAGTAGATGACTACTCACGATACACGTGGACTAGGTTTTTAAGTGACAAAACCCAAGCCTTTGAAAAATTCGAAATATTTAGTAAAATGATTCAAAATAAATTAGGATGCTCAATAGTTGCCATTAGGATGGACCATGGTAGGGAATTTGATAACGAAGTACAATTCATAAAATATTGCGAGTTAAATGGAATATCTCACAACTTCTCCGCTCCTCGTACTCCTCAATCAAATGGCGTAGTAGAAAGAAAAAATAGGTCACTACAAGAAATGAGTAGAACTATGTTAAATGAACAATCCATCCCACAAAAATTTTGGTGTCACGCCGTAGATACATCAACTTATATTTTAAATAGGGTATCAATTAGAAGAATTCTAGGAAAAACTCCTTATGAGTTATTAAGAGGTAGAAAACCAAATTTAAGCTACTTTAAGGTATTTGGAAGTAAATGCTATATTTTAAACACTAAGGACTATCTCACTAAGTTTGATCCAAAATCATATGAAGGAATATTTTTAGGATACTCACAAAATAGCAAAGCATATATAATACTTAACAAACACTCCATGAAAGTAGAGGAATCACTAAATGTAACATTTGATGAAACACCACCACCTCCTAAAACATTACCTTTAGAAGATGATGATTTAGTCGAAGATGAAGTTATTGAGGTTAGTAAAACAAAACCCATAGGAAATGATAATGAAGACATTCACTTAGAAAATAACGAAACTGTTAATATTAAAGAATCTAGATCACATCCATTAGATAATATAATAGGACATCTTAACCAAAGAACCCTTAGGTCACAAGCCCAAGATAAAAACAATTTCTTTTGTTTCCTCTCAGCAATAGAACCTAAGAATATTAGCGAGGCTTTAAAGGATGAAAGTTGGGTTATAGCTATGCAAGAAGAATTAAATCAATTTAAGGCGAATGATGTTTGGGAATTAGTCCCAAATCCAAAGGATATGACCATCATAGGAACAAAATGGGTATATAGGAATAAGTTAGACGAGAATGGAATAGTTACTAGGAATAAAGCTAGGTTAGTTGCCCAAGGTTATAATCAACAAGAAGGAATTGATTATGACGAAACTTATGCCCCCGTAGCTAGACTAGAATCGATTAGGATATTACTTGCCTATGCTTGCGCCCTAGATTTTAAGTTATTCCAAATGGATGTGAAAAGTGCATTCCTTAACGGTTTTATCAATGAGGAGGTATATGTGGCACAACCTCCAGGATTCATTGACTTCGCAAAACCTGATTATGTTTATAAGTTAAAGAAAGCTTTGTATGGACTCAAACAAGCTCCCAAAGCTTGGTATGATCGATTAAAAGCTTTTCTTATTAAACATGATCATTCCATGGGAATGGTAGATAACACTCTTTTCACTAAAAGGAAAGACCCAAATCTCATCATTGTCCAAATATATGTTGACGACATTATATTTGGATCGACTTGTCAAGACATGTGTGATGAATTTTCCAAAATCATGCATGATAAGTTTGAGATGAGTATGATGGGTGAACTTAACTTCTTCCTAGAATTACAAATAAAACAATTAGAAGATGGAATATTCTTTAACCAATCTAAGTACATTAAGGAAATGCTTAAGAAATTTGGCATAGAAGACTCAAAACCCATAAAAACACCCATGTCTACGGAGGTAAAGCTCACAAAGGACGATGAAGGTGAGTCCGTAGATAACACCAAGTATAGAGGAATGATAGGTAGTTTACTATACTTGACGGCAAGTAGACCCGATATCATGTTTAGTGTCTGCCTTTGTGCCCGTTTTCAAGAGGATCCCAAAACCTCTCACCTAGAAGCGGTTAAGCGTATCTTCCAATACGTTAAAGGCACTATACACTTAGGATTATGGTATCCTAAGGAATCCGGCATAGAAACCATTGTCTATGCGGATTCGGATCATGCGGGAGACTACGTAGATAGAAAGAGTACTAGCGGTATTTGCACGTTTATGGGATGTTGTCTAACGTCTTGGTTTTCGAAAAAGCAAACCGCTCTTGCTATTTCTACCACCGAAGTCGAATATGTAAGCGCCGGAAAGGCATGTCAACAAGCACTATGGATGAAACAAGCTCTCGTAGACTATGGCATTAGGTTAGAAAATGTCCCCATTATGTGCGATAACAAAGGTGCGATAGATTTAAGTAAAAATCCGGTGCAACACTCTAGGACTAAACACATAGAAATACGTCACCATTTTCTTAGGAATAATGTACAAAAAGGAAATATATCTATAAAAAAGGTTGCATCGGAAGACAACATTGTGGATATATTCACAAAACCCCTTAAGCGTGAATTATTCAACCACTTGCGTTTAGGATTAGGAATAATGGAACAAGTTGACTAAATTACATTGAATTAATTCAAATTTATAATTGCATGAAATTTATTTTTCTTCCATTCCACCTTTTCTGAGTCTAGGAATCTATTTCACACAAAACTAAAGATTGAGAAGATTTATTTTCTTTGCATAATTTTTTTTTTTGTAAAACTCAATCAATTTTCTCTAAAAATCATTCTCACAATCTAGGAATTACATGAAGATCATTTTCCTTGCATTGTTGACTAATTCTAAAAACATTGTATTTCAAAATCATGCATAAACTCTCACATAAATTGTCAAGGTATATAATCTAATATATGTCTTTGACATTCATGATCGAGCAAAAATTGAATCAAGGAGATCATTTGGATTGTTTCTTAGGATCATTATTTCTTTTTGCTTCTAGGAGTCGAAACAATCACAACTCCACATTTGTTGCATATAGACACTCACTAGGACAAATTCACTAATAATGGTGTCATCTTGATCCATCACTAGTTTTTCACTCACTAATTGCCTTTGCCTTTAATCTAAGATAGGTGCCTTAGGAAGCTTAAGTGTGCTTGCCTTTACTTACCTCCTATTGCTTATTATGTGTTGATTATTTGCTCTTTTGCCTATGTGTTTTTGCATGCATGCTATATCTTGATTAGATTAGACTCTATATTGTCTAAGAGAATTGAACTTGCTTGAATTCTAATCCAAACACATAACCTTTCTGTAAATTTTCTGCCAAAAACCCAATTCTAGCAACCTGGAAATCACCAGATGGGCGGCCCCCTTAATTTTGTAAGGCGGCCCCCTTAATTATTAAGGGGACCACCCCCTAATTAAGGGGACCGGCCATCTGATGGTCGGGTTTACAGAATCTTTTCTGCTTTTTAGCCCATTTCAACCTACATTTCCCAATCTTCACCAACACAATTTGTCCTAATCTCCCAAACAAACTTTATCCATCCATAAACACACAAATCTTACACTATAAATAACCCCAATCCTCAAAACTCTTTACTCATCCCTTCATGGCTTCTCCAAACAAACCCAAACCAAAAGCCTCAAGGCTTGCAAGAATGACGGAAAAACCCGTTTGGCGAAGAAAAAGCCCTCGAAACAAATCCATCATAACAAGTGAAGTTGGAAGTCATTCAACACCACCAACCACTTACTTCCCAAACTTTCCACCACACTCACAAGGACATTCATTTGATCCTACTTAAAAACCATACAACATTGGCCAAACATCTTCCTTCATGCCAAATCACTCACCTCATCCTCAAATCCCTTGTAATGATCCATACAAGGTTGATCAATCATCCTACTACAACTCCAACTACACCAACCCAATTCATCCATATAAACACAATGATTTTCTCCACATTACCACGGAAAAGCAAAAGTTCCGTGATGAAATATCACACATCCATGATCTTAGTGATCTCAATGCCATGCATCTTGCACAACGCAACAAAGGGCAACCTCCATCATCACCCTATAACAATTGCCTTCCTCACTCTCTCAACATGGATCAAGTTACAAACCACACTCACTATTGCCGTTGTTGCATCTTTCTCCAAAAACAAATCCTTTACTTGAGTGAAGATATTTCTTGGATTGAATATCTCCTCACTCGACCTCATCCTATTCCACCCCTAACACGATACAATATCGTAAGGGCCACCTCTTCCGCTCCATACCTTACTCCATATCCCTCTCCATCTACCAACTAAGCTTTATGCTTATGCTATCCTTCAAGCAAATAAAACAATCAACCATGAGTTGCAAGCAAGTCCAAGTGCTCTTTCTAGGCAATATAGGACTATGTTTTTTCTTTTGTGTTATTTTTATCAATATGCTTCAAGCATATTGAATGTTGTAATGCTTATCATTTCTATAATGCTTGAATGAATCTATGTTTACTTGCATAATTGTTGCCTTGCATATATGTGTATCTTGCTCTCTTCAAATATTTTTGTAGCAAAGATCCCCATAGCTCGTTCCCTTGGTGCTCTCAAATGAGGGGGATCATACATCAAGGGGGAGCATTCTACCCGTTTAAACTTCCCTCGCGAAGCTTACTCGGCTTAACCTTTTTAATTTTACAAAAAGGGGGAGAAGAGAAATGTAAACTCTATAATACTTGTCTAAAAACAAGTTTTAGATATATTGAGTTTAAGGTTTTGTAATAATCAAAAAGGGGGAGATTGTTGACATAAATAATGCCTAAAAACATTATTAACATGTTATCAATATCTCTATGTTTTAATTATCACAAAATATAAACTCATAGAACTAAAACTTGTGACATAAACAGGTATTTAGTTATTAATATTTCTCTTTACATCCAAATCACTTAAGGTATGAATAAACAAAGTGTTTAGTGCAATTTATGATCAAAGGGGTATTTAATCAACTAATACAAAGTTTATTTAAATTATATAAACATATTATATATTTTTGAAAAACACTTTTGGTAATAAAGAAAAATGTTTTAATCATACTAAATATATGATTTCAAATTTTTAACCAAAATCAGTTAGTTTTTCACCAAATAAACTTTCCCTACTAAAAGACAAAGATTCTGGCTGTTTTAGCTGGGCGGCCCCCTTAATTATAAGGGGCGGTCCCCTTAAAATTAAGGGGACCGGCCATGATTTAAGGGGACCGGCCACGCTCCTCTGTCAGAATCTGTTGCCTATAAATACCACCTTAAACCTGGATTTTTTCCTCACCTTTTGCACTACAGAACTTTCTGTTCTAGATCTCCATTTCCAATCTATAAATACTTTGATCATACATTCTTAAATCTTTGTTTCAAAGTGATCCAAACATCATCCCATCAAGTGCAAGAGAAGAATACTTCTATCCCTCAAGACAAGAAGTATTACAACTTGTTGTGATCTCCACATCTAAGTTGTTAGTGAATCATCATTGTTATTATTTCATTGTGTGATTAGTTGTGAATATTTGTTAGAAGATAGTGTAGTTTGATATATAGTGTGATTGGTTAGAAGAATAGTTGTGAAGAAGATAAGTTAGGAAGAAGATTGGTGTGTAGAAGAATAGGTGTGAAGAAGATTGGTGTGTAGAAGATTGGTGTGAAGAAGTGGTGTGATTAAGTAGTGAATATGTGTGAACTAGTTGTGTAGAAGTTGTGATTAAGTTGTGAAGTTATTGTGGTGTGTAAATTGGTGTGTAAGGTTTTCTCCGCCATAAGGGAGCTTGTTGATATAGTGAAGAAAACTCTCGAGTTAGGTGCTCGGGGAGTGGAGTAGGGCAAGGAAGGTGACCTTGTAGCCGAACCACTATAAATCTCTTGTCTCTCGGTTCGATCTTTCCAACCCTTATCTATTTCTTTACTTACGTTATTATTGCTTTATCATACATACTTAGTGTTGTTCATATTGTGTATGACTTGATTTCATATAACATCGAATCTATATTTTACAAAACAAAGAAAACTTTTAAACAAACTTTTATAACATTTGAAAAACAACGTAAAACTATTCAACCCCCCCCCCCCTTCTAGTTTTGCACAATCTGCTTTCTTGCTGGCCAATAAATTTTCTAAATGTTCAGTGGATCCAACATTATTTACAAAAACTTACGGGGTGGACTTACTAATTGTTCAAATATATGTCGATGACATTATTTTTGCTTCAACAAACAGAAGTTACTCTAATGACTTTGCAAACTTAATGAAAGAAAATTTTGAAATGTCCATGATGGCTGAACTTTCGTTCTTCTTAGGACTACAAGTTCACCAATCACCCCGTGGAATTTTTCCAAATCAGTCCAAATATGCTTTAGAAATTTTAAAGAAACATGGAATGATGAGCTGTGATACTTATAATGCACCAATGGCTTTTGGAACAAAACTAGATGCTGATTTACATGGGACTCCGGTTGACCCTACAAAATACCAAAGTATTATTGGGTCCCTCATGTATCTCACAGCTAGTAGACCTGATATAGTTTTTGCTGTCTTTATGTGTTCTCGTTATCAGTCTAAACCGACTGAAAGGCACCTCAATGAGGCACAAAGAATCCTTCGATACATAAAGAGAACCATTAACTTGGGAATCTGGTATCCGAAGGATTCTGGTTTTGAACTAATTATTTTTTCAGATGCTGATCATGCAGGATGTTTAGACACACGTAAAAGTACATCTGGTGGATTACAGTTTCTCGAAGATAAACTTGTGTCTTGGCAATCTAAGAAGCAGGACTGCACATCACTGTCGTCTACAGAATCAGAATATGTAGCTATGTCTGCTTGTTGTGCTCAAGTCATCTGGATGAGATCACAACTTAAGGACTATGGCTACCTATTCAATAAGATTCCGATCTACTGTGATTCCAAAAGTGCCATTGCCATTTCTTGCAACACCGTTCATCATTGCAAATCTAAACACATTGATCTCCGCTATCATTTCATCAAGGAGCATGTCGAAAATGGTACAATTAATTTATATTTTGTGGGAATTGAGTACCAGTTGACAGACTTACTCACTAAAGCTTTACCTCCAACAAGGTTTGTTGATTTAGTCCACCAAATTGGTATGCGATGTTTGACTCCAGAAGATCTGGAAAAGTTTTTAAAACATAAATGATCGTCAAACATCAAAACTATCACTGTAAATATTTTTCCAAAAACAAAAATACAAAAATATAAAACCAACAAAAACACAAAAAGATTTTATTTTTTCTACTTAAAAAAAATGCAAGTACACACCACTCTTTTCAACACTAATTTTTATAAAATGTCTAAAATTATTACAAAAACAAGTGTTGAGGGGGAGGTAAAGTATTTTAAAATTTTCAAAATGTTTACTTCGTACTTGCATTTTACCAAAATTATTTTCTATTTGTTTTAGTAAAAGTGATGCTTAAAAGGCTTTTCGGGTTACTCTCCTTGAATAATTGAAACCAATTTTTTTTCAAAATTACAAGACATCGGTCTAAGGTCAAGGGGGAGTAAATTTATCCAAAGTTGTTCCATTATAACTCTTAATGGAGTTAAGTATTTTTATAATGTGAGATAGATAGGCAAAACACGTTTGACCACTGCATTTACTCCCACTGCTAAAAGTTCTGTTTAACATTTACTACTCACCAACCATCATCGACGGCTCAAATTAATCCTGCAAATCCATACGTTTTTTCACAAATCTGTAAGTGCACACATGTTTTGATCATGTTTTTATACAATGGTTTTTAATTTCATCATGATCTAACGGATAAATTTTCCTAAATCGTGAAAAAAACAAGTTAGGGTTTGCGTAGAATTTAACCCAGGATTTTGATGTGTTTGTGTTTGAATTAGTTGATGGGATTTGCTCTTTATACTATACTAAACATGTCCATTAACTCTAATTTAGCCCAGAATCACTAATCATTCAATTCTCTAAATTAGGGTTCTTCGTATGATTTGGGTAATTTTGATCTGAGATGAATTGGTTCAATTAAGAGATTGGGATTATGTTTATATGTGATAAGGAACATATCTTGGTAGTTTAATTGTTTCAGTAACATGTTTTGAGTTTGGATTGATGGAATTAGGTCTAGCGACACTAGCAGCCATGATCTTGTGCATGTATGGTTAGAAATTGTTATAAATTGATCTAGATGTTCCTGAGTGTGTATTAATCACTCGCCTATCTTCTTTTTCCACCCAGAATCATGATTTCATGTGTCTTTGATTTGATGTTCTTGCGTTTCTACGCATAAGTTTGCTTGAAGCATGTATACGCATAAGTTTGTGTATTAAAATGTATTGGGATGCATTTGGATGTAATATTGATCAGTGGTTGTGTTTAAAACTTTTAGGAATCAAAAGAAACTAAATTTTGGAAGGTGATTTCTCATTCAGACGATCCTACGTAAAAGATGTACTCATCTTACGCGTAAGATTCGACCGTTTTGAAAAACTTGTCATGGATAAGACAATGTTTACGCAAAAGAACATTTTTTACGCATAAGTTTTTTCTTACGCATAAGTAATAATCTTACGCATAAGTCAAAACTTACGCATAAGTTATATCTTACGCATAAGGTTCAAACCTTTGCATAAGCTCCAATCTTACGCATAAGATTTATTCCTATGCATAAGATTTAGCTTACGCAAAAGCTTGAACTTACGCGTAAAATATAAGTTAAGCTTAGTTTTTTTAAACTTACGCCTAAAATGATTCCTTACGCATAAGAAAAGTTATGCGTAGGATTTCAAATCTTACGCGTAACATTGTCTGTTTTCTTGAAATTTGTCTAAGTGTTGTAAAATTTTCAAATATGTAATCTCTTGTATTTGTTAAAACATATTGTGACTTGATTGTTATCATTTTCTACTAAATTTTAACATCAAATATACAAGTTTATCATATTACAACATTTTGAACACAAAACACCCACTGATCGATCCTATCATGCATTAACATGTAAATTAACAATAAGCTAACAAATGATATTATTGCAATGTCAATGTTTTTGTATGATTACTCAGATGGCCCAACAAGCTAACATTCCACAAGCACCTGTACCTGAACCAAAGCTCACTTGGGAAGAAACATTTCCCGACGACTACTCAAGAAAGATTGGAAAGAACAACTTAAGGGTCAACTTCAACAAATTCACATGCAATGAATCATCTTGCATTGTAGCTGTGGATGCTTTAGTCTATCACCCGTACAAAATCCTGCTCACCAAATCAGCATCAGTTGCCTGTTTCTACATTCACCAGTTTTGGCATACTATTCAACTGGACCTTGGAGAAGAATTTTTCACATGCATGCTTCATAAGAGACAAGTCACGGTGGACAAAGATACTCTTCGTGGCGTTCTAGGTTTACCTGAACTTGGTCCAGATGAACAGTACGACCCAGTTCCTAATGAAGAAGAGTTGATTGAATGGCTACGGGATATTGGATACGATGAGTCAGACGAAGTAGTGACTAGACACTCAAAGGTTAACACAAGGAATCTTCCACAACCATGGAGAACCATGTACATCCTTATAGCCAAGTCCATGTCTGGCAGAGATACTGGTCACGAACACCCCAAACTCCAACATCTCAAACTTTTCTGGGCTATGGTAAATGTCAAGAAGGTGGACTTTGCTAGCATTATCTAGGAAGATATAGTGTGGCACATTCAACATAAGACTTCAAACATTCCATTTGTTCGCTACACCAAGCTACTCATTGAAAGCTTCCTTCGTGAGTATGACGACATTCCTCAAAGACTGGATGATGAAGACAAGAACACATTCAGAATTGAGTCTACTCTTAGGCAAATTAAAAGACTTGATACTAGTACACGTAAGTGATACGTGGGAATCGCACCAGGCTTTACCTCTCGAGGGATCTCGAGAAGCTTACAACCCCCACCAGGCAGTGTACCTGATCGTTGTAGTATAGTATAGTGACAAGTACCGGGGGATTGATCGTTCAGCTAGGAATAATGTTGCTAGGATTAGAAAACCTAATTACTAGTGCTAAAGATGATGGAAGATTATTTTGGTATTTTTATATTTTTTAGAAAGCAAGTTAAAATCTCGGGTTTGAAGGATTTGGGCGGAATTAGTTGCTAGTCAACTAACCCAATACTAAAGATGGAATCAAAATAAAATACTAAAAAAATGAAAATAAACTAAATTATACTAAGGTTGTGAGCAATATGTGGAGAAAATGTGTTTACTTAGATTTCACTACTCCCTAGACATCTTTTACACGTTAATTACTTGTTATAGTTGCGTGGATGACTGATTGTATTCCTTAATACCATTCATGGGGTGGCGCACTTACTTCCCCAATCCTATGAGTGCCTACTTCACTCCTATGTCGAGCCGTTAAAAACTCCTAACATGGGATCATTAGAAATTACTCATGCATTAAATACAACCAATAAAACCTAGTGCACATCGGTTCATGTTTCTTAAGACGTTCAAGCATGTTACCAATTGGAGATCTGCCAGTTTTCTTAAGCCTAACATCGAAATCATTCATCCAATACAACCATAAACAAGTAATCAACACATAATTAACATCTAGGTTTCATTAGATCCAAGCAAACACAAGATAGATCTAGCCTAGCATGATGGAATTAAGACAAGAACAAGATATAGACAACCAACACATAGACATATTGATTGAATTAAAAGAACACTTATCTTAATTACACATGAAAGGGATCAAGGGCTGAGAACCCTTGAAAAACCTGTAAAATTCGTCTTAAGTTCGTACTTAGGGTTTCTCCAAAACTTCTCTCTTTTTAATGTGGAAATTAGAAAACTATATATAGGAAATAGGGTCTGACGGCGTCAAAACAAATCTTGTGACGCCGTCACCTCGCCGCCAAAATACTTCTCGGACTGCCTTGATCTACTTTTGACGCCGTCATGTGTTAGCATTTTCCAGGCCGTCATGCATTTTACTCTTGACGCCCTACTTCGTGACGCCGTCAAATCTGTACTGGGTCGTCATGGAAAGTCATGGAATTTACTCTTGACGCCGTCAGAAATTCCTTCTTGACGCCGTCACCTACTGTTCCCAGCTTGGAAAATTGAGACTTTGCCGTTTTCTTCACTTTTATGCTCCAAAAACGTCCAAAATGCCTTCTTTTCCAGATTTCACTCCCAAAGTACCTAAAATCACAAAAGGAACGATTTAGGGCAATATTTGATCAAATAAATTCAATTCCGGGCTTAAATGACCCCCTAAAAGTGGTTCATTTTTCGCCTCATGATATACCCTTACACTTGAGATTTGCTTGTCCTCAAGCAAATGCGCTTTTATTCTAATCAAAATACAAGTTAGGGGTCATTTAACACTAATATAAAAGTAATTACAACAAATAATCGTTCCACTAAAGACCAATAGACAAGCACGGAGGTCATACACAAGCACCTCACAAATAGTGTTTAGATACTCACATCTCTCGGGTGTAATAAAATAAAAATTACAATATGGAATCGGAAGATATCTGTCACTACCTGTTATAGCAAAATATATTACCATAGGCTTGGGAAAGGATCAAACCTCCACCACATGGCGTAAGCACCTAGGATAAACTATCAAAGAGGTCTTTTAAAGGGTTGTAACGTTAGGTGTAGGGATATGAAATACACGGTTTTGTTGGATAAAGGCAGTCTTTACTGGTGGTGAGTTAGCAATCTTAGTTAATTACATGTACAATATGGCATTGCTAAGCCAAGACTAGACTCGACTTAAGCTAATAAATGAAAAATAACAAAAACATAAAATGAACATAGAATAAAAAGGGATGGTAGTCCGTATGTTTTTTTGTCTTTTCTTTTTTTTTTTTTTTTTTTTTTTATTATTTTTATTTTTGCATACACTCTTACCCTACCATTCAAAATAATACATCATAGGGAATGGAAATTCCCCTTACACTTGAATCTTTACATACTTTACAATAAACTAATCTATTGACTCGAATTAAGATAATCAAAACACTTGAGATTAACGTACGTATGGGGGTAATATATGATGTTCTTCCCCATTACTCCATAAAATAAGTACTTTACCCATGAGTCCCAATCGTCCCAAAACAATATGTACAAGGATATGACTCGACTTAGAAACCATGTAATCAATTAGATAGTTAACTTAGGGTTTAACAAATAACAATAATGCACTAAAAATGAGCGCATACACGGAAGGCTAAGGCGATTTGGTTGTACATTTAAGTGGGGTGTAACAAATTCTTCCTTTAAGTAAGATGCTTAAAGTTAGAAACGAAAAGATAGGCTCGGTGGGGTGTACTAGGGGTTTCGTGTACTAAAAATGAGTACAACGCTAAGGGTGTGGGAAAAATTAGTTGACTTAAGTAGTCAAGCAATATGACTTAAATGGTCAAGTAATTATAATATGGGTTTAACACAAGGGTGATCCTAATGCCTCTTATCATGTAGTAAATCCTACTACACGAATGTAGTCTCACTAGCGGTCTCGGGATGCATCACTAACGCAAGTTCTAGAATCTAAATGCTACCGGTACACTCATAAGCACTAATAGTAAATGCTTTTCCTATCAAATCTAAAGGCGAACCTCACATATTTGGGTGGAAAATTTTTCTGAATATACGGTTATGTGCTAGTCATACAATCTCCTATCCATGAGACGCTTGCTATGGCTAAAGTTTCACTTCTAAATGTTGTAAAAAATTTTAAATTTGGCGCTAAAATTGCACTAACAAGTATTTCTCATAGTTTTTTTTACACATCTACCATCAAACAAAGCAAACTCAAGCGAAAGTGTACATGTAAGGTATCATCATTTTACCCTCCTCTTACACTTAGGATGAACATTGTCCCCAATGTTCAAGTAAAGAATGTAAAAGTGAAAAAGTAAAAAGAATGAAATCAAATACTCCCCTGATTCGCTCGGTATGGATAATAAAGTGGCCAGGTTAAATCTTCCTCCAATAAAATGAACAATCAAAGCTTCCCTTCCAGAATATAAATCCTCTTCTTGTCATACATAACCTGTAAATCCTGAGAAAATAGACAAGACAACCTCGCGTAAAATCGGCGGCATCCTATATAAGTTTCTAAATCCTAGAAAACAAAGTAAGGTATAATGCTTGTGGAATGAAGTTTGCAGACTTCCTGGAGATTATAAAACTTAATAATTCACAAAAACCATAAGACTCCGTTAGAAAAACAAAACCGGTAAAATTTCCAGATTTTTTTACCCGTGACGCCGTCAAGAGTAAACTCATGACGCCATCAGGATTGACCTGCAGAAATTCTTATGTTAAGTTTCCGGAAAATTTCTGGAAAAACTTGGTTCTACTTCCTGGAAAATCCTGCAAAACTTCATTATGACTCAATACAAGCATTTGACTCTAACAAAAATGAATATACATGTTCATTTAATATTGTGGAGAATCATGATCGAGTTGTTTCTTAAAAACATATTTGGGGTTTCCCCTTACACTTATATTTTGCAAAAAATACTTTTAGGTGGAGTTAAGACTAGGCCAAAACAACAAAGTAAAGTATTTCCACTATTTAATTGAGAAACATGATCTACCAACAATAAAAATAAAGCATGCATACGGAAGCAAATAACAAAACAAACAAACAAATAAAATGAAAATCACACAAAGCATGGGTTGCCTCCCAAGAAGCGCTTTTCTTTATTTACGAGTCTTGTAGCTAGACTCAAGGTCATGGGTTACTACGTGATACGGGTGAGTTCCTCATTGAGGACATCTTTGGGATCAAACTTAGGTTTCAACTTTCTATCGGTTTCCTTAGTATGGTATGACCTTTCAAATATCTCTCCATCCGGATCATAAAAAGTCATCCTTATGTGCCATGATCCGTCTCCTTCTTTAGGTGGTTGGTCCCACCTCCATTTACATTTATCTCCATCTCTTTTCCACTTATTCATCTCTATATTAATAGGCATTACGCTCAAGAACTCAATCATCTTTCTAAAGAGTAAGGGGTCCTCAAAGGGGTCTAGCTCCTCATCTCTAGCTATGAGTTGTTCCACCGAATGTGTCTTCTCAACAAAATCTTTTTCTAGATAGAATGGGCATTGAGGTCCTATAAAGTTCCTTTCTATCCAAGGTCCATATCTAGATGGTCTCCTATTCATCTCTACCCAATGCGGTGTTGGTTCATCATCACAATCATAACTATGTTTCTTAACATCGTACACCAACCAAGTGTCACCTTCACCTACCGCTATCTTAGACTCCTTACAATCTATCATGGCACTAGCGGTTGCTAAAAATCCTCTTCCTACCAATAATGGGCATGTAGTGTCACTAACCATGTCTAGGACGTGAAAATCCGCTAAGATAGTTAATTTTCCTACGTGAACAACTACATCCTTAATCATACTGACCGGGTGGGCAATACTCCCATCCGCTAGACCTATCAACACCTCCGTTTCCTCTAACTTTCCTAGCTTAAGAGTTGTGAATAAGGATAAGGGAATCAAGTTGAGGCTTGACCCTAAATCGGCTAGTGTGTCGAAAGCTTCAGATCTTCCTATCTTACAAGGCAAAACAAATATACCCGGATCATCAAGCTTTTTAGGCAATTTGTTTTGAACGAAGGCGGTCCCATTTTTACCTAGTTTAACCTTCTCATATTTCTCTAGGAGGGCACTATAGTAGGGAGCACGTGCTAAGACATCAATGACGGGGCATTCAAGGTGAAGTTCCTTGAATTCATCGTCAAGGTCTTGCGTAGGAGGTGTTTCAACTATACTTTTGACCGGTTCTACTTTGGGTGTTTTATTTGGTTGGTCCTTTTGAAGAATTTGGTTTTGTTTGAAACACGTGCTCGTTGATTTAACCGAGTAGTATTGTGGACACGAAGTGGGTGACGAAACTGAAGATATGGAATTAACGTTTAGTTTCGGATTCTTGACCGTGTCGCTTGGGAGTGCTCCCATTTCTCGGACATTGAGAACTTTCAACAATGCGTCAATCTTGGTGGTCATCTCGCTTTGCTTTTGTTTGAAATCGGCTTCAAACTTAGATATGCGAGCTTCTTGAGATGCCATGAATTTTGACATCAATCCTTCAAGATTGTTGGTACTACCATAGTTGTTGGAAGGATTGTTGTTGAAAGTACGGTTGGAGGGTGGACCGTTTGGTTGGTAACGATTAGGCGGATTGGAAGAATTGGGTTAATTTTGTTTCCACCTAAGGTTTGGCTGATTTTTCCAAGAGGGGTTGTATGAATCACCGTAAGGGTTTGGCTCAGGCTTGAAAGTGTACCACTTATCTCCCGCTTCGTCGGTAGGCGAGGATGCGTAGTCCGCAAAAGCTGTTCCGGGGAGTTCCACACAATCACGAGTGTCATGAGGACCACTACATAATTCGCATGAAGAAGTGATTTTGTTCACTTGGCTTGAAGGCTTAGGAGCTTCGTAAGATTTCATGAGAAACTTGACTTGGTCCTCAAGTTCCATGATCCTACGGTCGGGAGTGCTAGAGTTGTTCGAAGGCAAAGATATTGCCTTGACCGTTTTGTTCAAATCACGAGGATCATTCCAACTTTCGTTGTCATAGAGAGCAAGATCTTCTATGAGTTCCCATGATTGTTCCGTACTTAGATCACGTAGCTTACCACCGGCCGATTGGTCAATGGTTCGCCTCGTGGAGAGATCGATATGGTCATAAAAGATTTGGACTTGGAGCCAAAGATCTATGCCATGATGAGGGACTTTTTGGAGTAAGTCCTTGAAACGAGTCCATGCTTCAAAAAGAGTTTCACCTTGACGTTGTTGGAACATCAAGATTTCATTTCTAAGCTTGGTAGTTCTCCCCGGTGGGAAAAATTAAGCAAGGAAATGAGTGGTGAGATCATCCCATGTGGTGATGGATCCCGCGGTAAACGCTCAAGCCATTGACTAGCTTGATCCTGTAGAGAGAATTGGAATAGGCGTAATCGGGTTGTCTCTCTAGTTTCAACACTTAGGTCTATAGAATCTACGATTTTAAGGAAGTCCTTAAGATGTTGATTTGGATCTTCGGAACGAAGTCCATGGAATGCACATCCGCTTTGCACCAACCGGATGGTGTCGTATCGCAAGGGGGTCACATTGGCTCCGGTGAGCTCAATGGTGTTTCGGTAGCCTTGGTGGCTAGGTCGGGAATACTCTCCTAAGGTTCGGGGCCTTAAGGGTTCTAGTGGTGGCTTTTGTTGTGGTTGGATGACGGTTCAAAGATGTTCCCGTTGTCCATGGTGTCGGGTGGTGAAGAGTTACGAACAAAGACACAAAGAATTAAGATAGACTAAAGAAAACCTAAAAAATAAAAATAAAATCTTACTAGAAAGGAATCTAGCAAGTAGACCTAATAAAAAGAGATTCTAACCTAGACAATAACTATTCCCCGGGCAGCAGCGCCAAAAACTTGATACGTGGGAATCGCACCAGGCTTTACCTCTCGAGGGATCTCGAGAAGCTTACAACCCCCACCAGGCAGTGTACCTGATCGTTGTAGTATAGTATAGTGACAAGTACCGGGGGATTGATCGTTCAGCTAGGAATAGTGTCGCTAGGATTCCAAAACCTAATTACTAGTGCTAAAGATGATGGAAGATTATTTTTGTATTTTTATATTTTTTAGAAAGCAAGTTAAAATCTCGGGTTTGAAGGATTTGGGCGGAATTAGTTGCTAGTCAACTAACCCAATACTAAAGATGCAATCTAAATAAAATACTAAAAAAAATAAAAATAAACTAAATTATACTAAGGTTGTGAGCAATATGTGGAGAAAATGTGTTTACTTAGATTTCACTACTCCCTAGACATCTTTTACACGTTAATTACTTGTTATAGTTGCGTGGATGACGGATTGTATTCCTTAATACCATTCATGGGGTGGCGCACTTACTTCCCCAATCCTATGAGTGCCTACTGCACTCCTATGTCAAGCCGTTAAAAACTCCTAACATGGGATCATTAGAAATTACTCATGCAGTAAATACAACCAATAAAACCTAGTGCACATCGGTTCATATTTCTTAAGACGTTCAAGCATGTTACCAATTGGAGATCTGCCAGTTTTCTTAAGCCTAACATCGAAATCATTCATCCAATACAACCATAAACAAGTAATCAACACATAATTAACATCTAGGTTTCATTAGATCCAAGCAAACACAAGATAGATCTAGCCTAGCATAATGGAATTAAGACAAGAACAAGATATAGACAACCTACACATAGACATATTGATTGAATTAAAAGAACACTTATCTTAATTACACATGAAAGGGATCAAGGGCTGAGAACCCTTGAAAAACCTGTAAAATTCGTCTTAAGTTCGTACTTAGGGTTTCTCCAAAACTTCTCTCTTTTTAATGTGAATATTAGAAAACTATATATAGGAAATAGGGTCTGACGGCGTCAAGACAAATCTTGTGACGCCATCACCTCGCCGCCAAAATACTTCTCGGACTGCCTTGATCTACTTTTGACGCCGTCATGTGTTAGCATTTTCCAGGCCGTCATGCATTTTACTCTTGACGCCCTACTTCGTGCACCGTAAAATCTGTACTGGGTCGTCATGGAAAGTCATGGAATTTACTCTTGACGCCGCCAGAAATTCCTTCTTGACGCCGTCACCTATTGTTCCCAGCTTGGAAAATTGAGACTTTGCCTTTTTCTTCACTTTTATGCTCCAAAAACGTCCAAAATGCCTTCTTTTCCAGATTTCACTCCCAATGTACCTAAAATCACAAAAGGAACGATTTAGGGCAATATTTGATCAAATAAATTCAATTTCGGGCTTAAATGACCCCCTAAAAGTGGTTCATTTTTCGCCTCATCAGTAAGCAAGGAAAGATACTTCCCGAGTGCCTCCTGAATGATAAGGTAAAGAAATGCTCGAACTACAAGTACTATGTCCAAGCTCTCAAAGAAGAGAAAGTTGGGTTCTTGGACGAAATCCCTCTACCGTCGTTCATGTAGAAAAAGGGAAAGAAAGGTAGTAAGTCCGGCAGCTCCGAAAGCTCTACAAAGACTACCAAAAAGCCTCACAAGAGAACTCTCAAGATCAGATTACCAGTCAAGAAACCAATCCCTGAACCAGTTCCTGAACCCACACCACCATCTTCTCCAAAACCATCCGACTCAGAGACCGAATCTGATAGTGGTCCAGTTTACATCGAAGCTTATAACAAACCGGATGATAATCTTGACGATCTGGACATGTCTCTAGATGATTGAGACAAAAAAATTGATGAATTTGTTGATTAAATTGAAAAAGAAACAATTCAAAGACCTTTAACTGAAGACGATGCTAAGTTGGAAGAAGAACAGTTAAGGGGTGAAAAGATGAAGGAACCTATGACTGCAGAACAAGAACAACAAGAAGAGGCTCACACTAACCTTGGTTTATCTGTGGAAGAAGAAAATGAACGAGCACTCAAGTTAGGTCTCCTCCACAGCAGAATCGACTCCTTTCAAGCTGATCAACCTCCGCCACCTCTGTTTACTCAAACAACCGAGGCTGGAGGATCTAGTAGCATTCCTGAAGCAGGCGGGTCTAGCAGTATCCCTGAGTCCACTCCAGTTGATCAAACTCAGGAAACGGGAACCACTGCTGATATGATAGTCTACGAATCTCCCACTATTACACCTGAAGACATAGAGATGCATAATGCTTCAGTAAGAGGAGACGATGATGTGGAAGACCATATGGACACAGATATTCCACATCTTATGTCTTTGGAAGAGATGGAGGCTAGAGAAAAGGCTCAAGAGGAAGAGCTCAAGAGAAAAGAAGAAGCTGAAGAGGCAAGGCTTGAGGCTATAGAACAGGCTAAACTGGAAGAAGCCATTAGAATGGAAGAAAGTAGAAAAGCTGAAGAGGCAGCTAAACTTGCCGATGAATTAAAGCTTCAAGAGGAAACAAAGAAAAGAAAAGAAGCAGAAGCTAGAATAGCAGAAGAATAAAGACAAAAGGCAGAAGCTGACCTATTGGCAGAAGAGCAGAGACTAAGGGCTGAAGAAACTACAGTTGCAGAAAAGAAAGAAGAGCCCAAGGATAAACCCAAATCACCAGGAAGAGATGACAAAGACACAACCACCAACATTGAATCCTCACAATCATCACCTCCTGCATCACAACCAACACATGACGAATCAGTCAAGAAACCATCTAGAATTGAAGCCACAGCTGCATCTAAGTTGATTAAGAGGGCAGTTAAGAGAGTTCGTGAAAAGAAGAAGGGCAAGTTAGAAAGTCAAGTTGAATCACTAGCAAGTCAAGTTGCTGAATTGACAAAGCAAATGACGAATGTTCAGGAAATGCATGAAAAAGTTGATGCCTTCTTAGCCAAAGATGTACAAGAAGATATGGAAGCTACATTAGGTGCTCAAGCAACTCAGTACATGGAACAACACTTGGTTACAGAGTTGAAAGAATTGCTTAAACCAATGAAGGATGAACTTACTGAAATTGCTGAACAAGCCGTAAAGAAAGTGATTAGAACTACTTCTTTCACTCTCTGAGCTGACAAGACACCTCTACCACAACAAGAAATGACATCAAATGAGTTAGAGGCTCAGCTCTTCAACATATTGGCAAGTAAAACCACCATGAAACCTGAAGATATTAAAGTGTGGGAAGCTTTACAAGCCAAGATGTCTAAAGAATCTTGCAGCACTGAGGCCGATAAACTAAAACGTCAGAGAGATGATGAAGACAAAGATCCTAACTCACAGGCTAAGAAACAAAAGCAAGACGAAGGACCCTCATCTCAACACAAACAACCTGTCATACCTCCAACTACCACAACATCTACTCAACAACCAAAGGCATCAGGTTCAGGTCCTAAAGCCCATGATCACTTTGAGTACACCGGCGGAGACGATTTCCCTCAGCCAGACGAAATACCAGAACCGTCATCAACAAAGAAGAAAGAAAGGAAAAGAAAACATCATCAGCATAAACCAGAAACCTCTTCGAAAAGCACCGAACCTAAGAAACCAAAAAAGATTCTCAAGTGGCTGGACGAAGACAAAATGGCTGAATACTCTTGGTTTGATGAAATGGTTAAAGCCTAACCACCTCTTGTAGAAAATTAATCACCACAAGATGGCCACACAGTGGAATATGCACAACTTCTGCAGAGGGACTACGGTTTAAAGAACATGAGCAAGAAAGAGCTAAGAAGGGTAAAGAATGCCGCATTCAACCTGTTGAAAGACCGCTCGGCCAACTCTGTTGAACTCAAATATCACCTGGAGAACATTGCCCGTGCAACGTCTAACGACATTGACTGGCTAAAATCCAAGTCCAACATCGACTACTACTCAAAGAACAAAGGGCCTTACTACACTGACTGGACCAAACCTCTACCCTTGTTTAGAAAGCCGAAACAAGAGAAAATCCCCTACAAATTCTTCTTCAACAATGACTTGGAATTTCTACAACACGGTAGCAAGATAGAAACAAAGTACGCCACATCACTTACCTTCTCAATCCCTGCAGCCAGATATCTCAACAACGCCATCGAAGAAGAAGCCTCCGACTTATTCATCGACAAAGTTGTTGACTATGACCGGAACGCACTCTATGGAATACATCATTGGCCAGAAAACCGGGCACAATATTATCGAAGCAGCAGACTTAATCAGACGATGGGTAATGTGACGAGTGAGTTAAAGATTGCCTCCATTCAGTTTATTTCGACAGTCACTCACTTTGGGTACTCCTTTGTCAACAAAATCGTACTCAAAAGACTTGATGAACAAGAGTACGTGATTTTCGAGTCAGACTTTCCACGATTGCTCCTCAATGACATAGAAGATATGTATCTGCTCAAAGTCCAAGGAAAGCTTTGCAACTTACCCAAGGAAATGCAGCTTGCCTTTATCACAACTCTACTAATTTTCATACGACAAATAGTCATCAGAGAACGAGTAGAAGATCTTCAACTTGGAGTGGAAAGTTACCAGAAGAAGCTGAATCTCTCAAAACCGAATCTTTTCAACATCCCCAACCTTCAACACGAATCTCAATACACCTTGATCAAGCATCCGGCATTTGCGTTCATATACCGTAGTGTCAACAGTCAAAACTGCTTCATGGCTTATGATGAGATCCACAAGTTCTGTGATGAAACCCTTAAGTTCGTCAGAGATGGAATCAAAAGCAGATTAGATGATGTTGCCCTGTATAAATCCAAAAGGTGGAATACCGATGAGGCCAGACAAGCTCGCAGATTCATTACAAGGATTGAGAATCGGTTAAAGCATAGGGATCAGATAAGGAGATTGGAAAGTTATGTGGGAGGCAGACCAGGATTTCCAGTGTTGACGTTTCAAAGCCCGGAATGGTAGAAGTGTTGTATGATCTTGATTTGATTTATCAATACTATTATTCATTATGGTTTGTGCACACATTTCAGTGTACAACCCGAACTTGTAAAGAAAGGACCTTGAGGTACGCATCAGTGCCTCAATCCTAATATAAGGAGCGAAGGCTTCTTACTTTTGAGTAGAATTAATCAAATATTTTATGATTTTCATAATTCTGCTCAAAAGGAGAAGTATTTCACTTCAATAAGACCTAATCACTTATTGAGGGGGAGCACTTGTCAAAACAAAAATACTTTGTTCTAAAATCAAAAGTTCTTGGTGAATCTCCCCATAAGACTCAAAAAGGCATATTTCAATCTAAAAGATTATCAAAAACATCATTTTATATGCTATTTTTGAGGGGGAGAAAATGGAAAACTGATTAAAATATAAGTGGTCAAAAACCTAAAAGTTGTATCTTGTGCGAGCTAGACTCAGAATTGACGAAACAATAAAAGTTAGTAATCTCAAAAAGACTTATCCTCGACAGGTTATAACATCAAGTTAGTTACTAGAGCTAGTTGTCACCTAAAAGCTGACAATGAAACTCTTTAACTAGCCACGTAAGCGTGTCTTGAAAAGGATTTGTCTTAGTAGAAATGTACCATCTTGAGAAACTTTCTGTGGACTTGACCAGGCCGGGTGATAACTTCAAGCTAGTCTAACTAGTGATGTAAGCGTGTCTCGAATCGGTCTTGTTCACTGAAAGGGGATCAATTCAAAAAATGCTTGCTCCTCCCGCATGTGCAAATTTTTTAAATACTTATGAGCACATGTGAAGGGGGAGCCCTTCAAAAGTGTACATAAAACTCTCAAAGTGTTAACCAAAATATTTGATTATCACAAACACTTTGAGAGATTTTCCATCAAAGGTTTCTTGGCTACTGTCAGTTAATCAATGAGTTATAAGGTGATTAAGATAGGAAAAACCATCCTATGATCCGCCAGAGCCGGAGGGATCTACCGAAGGACATCACCCATAGTTAGAATTAGAAGTCCTTAGGTACGATACGAAAAAAGGAGAAAAGAATGAAAGGGAAAGAAGGAGTTGAAGAATTAAAAAGAAAAGTAAAGAAAAGGGTGAAAAGAAATAGCCCTCCATATGCTCAACCTTAGGGCAGACACCGGGCTCAACTCGTATGCTACTGGTTGTTGCTAAGGCAACACCGATATTAAAGATAAAGTCGTCATGGACCCAGTGACGCAATGCACTAAACCTTCTTAACTACTCAAGTTCTCTTAAAAGAACTTGTTTCATTCTCACGGGGAACCAGTGTAATCTATCGACTTGTCTCTTAGAGATGGTTGATATTGAAGCAGGAGACCCCTCCCTTGTCTCCACATAGGAAACCTAAGTGTGCACTTATAGAGTCTAGAGCCATGAGATACATCAAAGATCTCTTAGGAACACTTAGTATTTCTACAACTGGTGTTCTACATCAATGGACACCAGCTATAAATTATCGAGTCCTTCGCAGATCTTAGTAATCTACCGAGAACGTTTATGAGAGAATTACAAATGTATTTCTCAATTATTGAACGGAAATTCCTGCCAGGGTCAACATCAATCAGCCCTGACAGTAGGTCACTTCGGTAACCCCACAAGGGTTACGCTTAGTGTTCGCGGTGGTTCTTTAGCGGTCTACAGTCGTGGAGTGATCCCCAGCGACTCACCCAGTCATTGAGCTACTTAGTAAGCTCCTTCGGGAGTATCTGATATGGGAACGGCTTGGATAAGGTTTAGAAGGAGTCTTCACAATATGCTGTTGACAAGCTCTAATTCCTTATCTGTAAGTACCAGTTGATTATTGCTAACTGTTTACCTGCAGGTACAAATCACCTCCATGATGGTAGATTCCAGCATGCTCATGCATACATCTTGAAGTCAATGAAAGCTCCCCTAAAGATCTAAGCACCACAAAGTTCAAAGACAGATTCTACAACAATAAGAAGAATATACTAAGTTTAAAGACAAAGATCAATATGAATGATAAGGAACTTCTTGCACTTGAATGACAAAGTCTAAAAGATGTATGAGCATGTTGGAATGGCGGGCAACCACCACAGACGCAGGAGTGACGAACGACAGACTACTTCATAACACAATCACAACAACATCACCAAAGAACAAAGACTTAGAGCAAAGTACATTCATTTTACAACATTTTTGAAGACGTCAAAAGTTTTACATGTCACAAGTCAAAGACAAAGATGAAGACGTCCAGCAACCGTGATGACCGACCCTTAGGGGGAGAATGTTGGGAACATACTTTAGTATATAGTAAAGTCTCGGTCATTACATTTTGTAATAGGTTGCTTTGTTAGTTATTTTATTATGTCTATGATAACATGTAAGGCCATAAGGCCCAAAAGGCTTTAGTAAAGCCCACGTTAGAAATGAAAGGGACTAGAGAATGTTGCCCTAGCTTCCCTCCTATAAATACAAGGCTTATGATGCCTTAAACTTTGTTAGTTATTTTGATATATTAATGAAACTCTTGCTTTTATAATTCTCTCATATCTTGTAATCAACCAATCCTTATATCTATCTCATTATTTACTTGTGTGATATCAATATGGGCACCTAACATATATGAACATGTATGTTACGCAGGTATGTGTATTAAGGTGTATGTAAGAAAACATACATGTTTTATATGAACATGCATGTTTTATAATGCAAAATTGGAGTTCTCGTAGTTCTCGCACTTAACAAGGTTCTGAAAATAAAGCCCCCTATATATATATATATATATATATATATATATATATATATATATATATATATATATATATATATATATATATATATATATATATATATATATGTGTGTGTGTGTGTATGTGTGTGTGTGTGTGTGTGTGTGCGCGCGCGCGCGCGCGTGTGTGTGTGTGTGTGCGCGTGCGCGTGTGTTACTATACCATTTCTCTTAACAAATACTTCACTTTTGGTACAAGTGTGTTACTTTTTAGGGTATATTATTAAGACCCTCCTATGATGTGATAGTAGAGGATTTTGGTCAAAATGTACAAATCGCGATACACACCGTACATACCCACAATGCATAGGGCCCTACAAAAGCCCCTCTATGGGAAGGTCCATGTAAAATCCCCCTACTTTTTAAGGTTAACAATATGAAACCGAAATGCGCTATGAACACATGGGATGGCGTCTCATGGAGTACGGATCTAAGGACAATATATACGGAGATTATTAAACTTTGTTTTTTTTTTTCCATTTAAGTTATTAAACTATACTTCTTCATTTGTGTCACTCAACTTATAAAAACTTATATTTAGATAACTATTTAATAATTTCAACATTAATGCGAGTGATTTTCATTAGTTAATTTAACAAAATTGTCGTTTTTTTAAGTTTAGTAGAATTGATATACTTTTTTTATAAGTTCAACTAGTTAATGTCATATTTTATAAGTTAAGTGGTATATATAAAAAAAAATGTTCAATAATATGAGTGAATGAAAGCACAAAGTTTAATAACTTTAATGTATATTTACCTCGTATATAAATGATATGCATTGTGCAATGTTTTATGAAACAACATTGATCATAGCCTAAAATCCACGACCTGAAAGCTTTAAGAACGCGAAGATCAAATTGTAAAAATGGTATCAAAACAACTAACACAAAATGTAATCACCCAATCAACCACCCTTTGGTGATCTATTCTTATTATTATAACAATATACACAGGTGATAAGACCCCAACTGGGTGCCTACCTACAATACAAAGAAGAGCAGATAGTCCCTCTATAACGTGCTATCAACGAAACAAGACTCACACGACCTGAAACCTAACCAAGACTATACCAAACTTTCAAGATCAAGAAGATCTTGATGATACAGAAAACCAAACTAAACACTTAACAAACTAAACTTCTTGAGATTGATAATCACTAAGAGAGATCCAAACTGTGTGTGAGAAAATGGGAGAATGAATAATTGAGAAAACCCTAGATGATCTCAATCCTTATATAGACCAAAGTTACACTTTACACCCTACACATACACAAACTTAACAAACACAGCTCAAAGTTAAGTATTAGTGAAAACAATTATAAAATAATTACATAACTAACCCTATAGTTTCATAAGATTGATAACAGATGTTATAACTTTAACACCCCCTCAAACTAATGAAACATACAAGTTAACCATGTCCAACTTTTCACAATAACACCATGTTGTAGAGAACCAAGAGATTTTGTTAACACATATGCAGTTTGGTCTTTAGAACCAACACTCACTGTTTTGATCAATCCAGATGAAACCTTTTCTCTAATGAGATGAACATCAATATCAAAATGTTTAGTTTTTGCATGCATGACAGGATTAGCAGCAATCTATATTGCAGATTTGTTATCACAATACAAACCCACTGGTATTAAACTGTCATTCACACCTAAATCCTTTAAAATTTTGAGAATCCACATAACCTCACAAGTAACAGAGGCCACGGACCTATACTTAGCCTCAGTTGATGATTTAGACAAACTACTATGTTTCTTACTTTTCCATGAGACCAAATTACCATTAACAAACACACAATACCCTGAAACAGATCTCCTAGTCATAGGACACTTAGCCCAGTCAGAGTAAGAGAAAGCTATAACTTTAAAATTAGTTTGACTCTTATTAAAACTAATGCCACTACCAGGAACCAATTTCAAATACTTCAAAACTCTCATCCCAATCTCAAAGTGAGACTGTAGAGGAGAATGCATATGTTGACTTAGGAAATGTACAACATAAGCTATATATAGCCTAGCCAAAGTAAGATATATCAATTTTCCAACAAGCTTTTGATAAGCAGTAAATTTTTTCAGATACTTATCATCTTCAGACTCCTTATGATTCAAAACATTATTTTCAGGTAATGGAGTTAAACAGGTCTGAACGCAAGTACACCGTACTCATGAAGCAACTCAAGACAATATTTTCTTTGACTCAAATATAATCTAGTCTTAGTTTTCAAAACTTCAATCCCAAGAAAGTATTTAAGCTCTCCAAGATCATTTATTTTAAACTTATTCTTCAAAAAAAACTTTAAAATTTTCAATTTCTTCTTCACTATTACCAGTTATGACCAAGTCATCAACATACACAAGCAGATACAAATTTGAACTCCATTTGTTTTTTATAGACAAAGAGTGTTCATTTTTGGACTGCTCAAAACCAGCTTCAAACAAGGCGTCAGACAGCTTATGTTTCCACTGCCTAGGAGCTTGTTTAAGCCCATACAAAGACTTTTTCAGCTTACAAACCATGTTACTTCCTTCTTAAAATATCCAGGTGGAGGATTCATACACACTTCCTCATCTTTTATTTTTAACATATACACCCAAACAGACCTACTAAAATCATCAACTACAATTAAGAAATATCTTAAACTATCCTAGCTAACCACTTTGTAAGGACCCCAAACATCCAAATGAATGAGATTACAGAAAAACAGTTGATTTATGCTCACTTATAAGAAAAACATCCCTAGTTTGCTTAGCTTTATGGAAAACATCACAGGGACCATTGTGATCAACATTAGTCAAGTTTAAAGATCCTTTTAATAATGTCAAAACATGATTCGCAGGATGCCCCAATCTATTATGCCAAATTCCCTTAGACACAAAACAACTATGAAACTCACTTTGAACCACACATGTAGACACATTATTAGACTTATCAAACATATATAGACCACCAGATTCACTACCAGTCCCTAGCACTCTCTACTGTTTCAAATTCTGGATATAACACTTAGTCTCATCAAAACCGGAAATTGAATTTATTTGATTAAATATTTCCCTAAATTGTTCCTTTTGTGATTTTAGGTACTTTTGGAGTGAATTCTGGAAAAGGAAGCATTTTGGACATTTTTGGAGCATAAAAGTGAAGAAAACGACAAAGTCTTAATTTTCCTTGCTGAGAACAGTACGTGACGGCGTCAAAAGCATTTTGATGACGGCGTCAAGAGCAAAAGTGGTGACGGTCCAGTAGAAATGTGATGGTGTCAAAGCATGGCCGTCAAGAGTAAAAGTGGTGACGGCCCAGAACAGCATTACACATGACGGCGTCAGATCTGGATCTAGGCAATCCGATTTTATTTTGGGCGGCGGGTTGACGGCGTCAGAAGTTTCTTCTTGATGCCGTCACCTTAGAAAATCTATATATAGTCTTTGTAATTTTCATTCTAAAGGATAATTTTAGGGACGAGTTGAATAAACCATAGCACGTCTTTAACAATATTTTCAAGGGTTTTCACCCCTTGAATCCTTTCATGTTCAATTAAGATAAGTATCCTTTCAATTCATTCAATATGTCTATGTGTTGTTTGAATATATCTTACGCTTGTCTTGATTTTAACATGCTAGGCTAGATCTCTTGTGTGTTTTCTTAGATGTAATGAAACCTAGATGTTGATTATAGGTTGATTGATTGTTTATAGTTGTAATGGATGAATGATTTCGATGTTAGGCTTAAGAAAACTGGCAGACTTCCATAGTGTAACTTGCTTGAACGTCTTAAGAAGTATGAACCAATGCGTACTAGGTTTTTATGGTTGTATTTAATGCATGAGCGAATTCTAGTGATCCCATGTTAGGAGCTTCTTGCAGGCTCAACATAGGAGTGAAGTAGGAGCTTATAGAGTTGGGGAAGTATGTACGCCACCCCACGATTGGTATTAAGGAATATAACCTGTCATCCACGCAACTGTAACAAACAATTAACCTGTAAAAGATATCTAGGGAGTAATGAAATCTAAGTAAACACAATTCTCCCATTTATTGTTCACACCACTAGTTTAATTAGCTTCATTTACATTTTTGTTATTTTATTTTGATTGCATCTTTAGTTATTGGGTTAGTTGATTAGCAACTAATTCCGCCCACTCTTCCAAAACCCGAGATTTTACTTTCTTTTATAAAAATATAAAAATACAAAAAGAATCATCCCTCACCTCTAGACCTAGCTTTTAGGCTTTTTAATCCTAGCGACACTATTCTTGAGTTGAACGATCAATCCCCCGGTACTTGTCACTATACTATACTACAACGATCAGGTACACTGCCTGGTGGGGGTTGTAAGCTTCTCGAGATCCCTCGAGAGGTAAAGCCTGGTGCAATTCTGTCACACCCCCAAAATACCTGAATGGCAGCGGAATGGAATACCTGAGGGTGTAACGGATCATAGCACACAACCAGGATATTTCGAACGACCAAAAGTGTCGTTTATAAAATACATCGTTTGATTCATTCAAAATATTCAGAGTTATAAAACATAGGTCCCAAAAGTTGGAAAAGGTTTAAGGAAATAATTTAGTACAATCAAACGATAGTTCAAAAGTGCATGAATTCCAAAAGAGACGCGTCATCCTTGATACACAAAATGACTCCATGCATGCCATGAGAATATGCCTTAGTTACCTGAGAAATACATTGCGAAAACGGTCAACATAAAGTTGGTGAATAATCATAGGTTTGTAAGTAAATCGTAAGTACATAAGCCGCAAGTAATAAGTAAACCGACAAAATGTCAAAAAAAGCTACATTGGCTCTTAAGCTCATGACCCCGAAGCTAGACTTTGTAATGGCCCCACCAGAGTGTTTACCAGACACTCAATTATGATAAGACATGAAATGCATTCGTCCCGTTGGAGCAACCCAAACACGAATGGAGGCGTCACCCTCGATAGATCTATCCACTCACTCTCGCTTGGCAATATAATTAACGATCCATGATATATAAGGGGACTTAACTTGGTAGTAAGGCAACTTAAGCAATGTATGGAATTTGTAATACTTGGGCATGTACAAAAATAATTGTGCAATGTATTCTCCCCCGTGGGATTTAAAATCAAATAAGTAATTAAAACGGGGCTATGAGAACTCACCTCGAAAGGATGGTACAACGATGGTAAAGAAATCGGGACAATGAGGCGCGAACACTAGCCGCAACCTAAATGAATAATCGCGATCTAATTAAGATCAAGCCGTAATGAAATGAATGCACATGCACATGATACCCATACCACTCGTAATTTGGAAATACTAGTTATCGTCATAGTAAAATAGTTTCCATACTTAGGAAAAATAAGTCCATTTATAGAAGTATATAACTTGTCGTATTATCTCGTATAAAAATGTTAGCGTTAAATTCCTTGTATCGAAAACCTTGAAATAACGTCGTTAAGTCGTATAAATATTCTCTTGAGTCATACGTATTAATTTGATAAGAAAATAGTCCTTAGTAACATTTCTAGAAAATATACCGTTTAGCGCGTAAGTTATTATTTTTATTTGTGACCATATATATATATATATATAGTTTGACGATGTTAAAACGGGTATAACTTGGTCGTTTTAAGCTCATTTTCCGTGTTCTTTATGTCCACGGATTCGTTTTTGTATATATTAATATATTTTTGATAACTCGGTTCCTCTAGGTTATGTTTAATGCCTCTATTTGTACGTCGAAATCTGCCAAACAGCAAGCAGTTTTTATAAGAAATAGTTTTCGTCGTTAAATTTGCAAAAATCATAACTCCTTCGTTATAAGCTCGTTTTAATCCATTCTTTCGCCTAAAGTTTCGTTTTTGAAAGTATTTTCTAAATATTTGGTCAAAACTTAACCACCATCTACTGATTTTCCCACGAAATAAAAATAGGGACAGGAGGTCAATATGTAGTTTCAAAAACCATTTTCCTAGTTTCAAACTTGTTCCAACTTCAACCAAACCACTTTCAATCACCACAAAGCTAGTCTAATCCTACCATACACCTTCTTAGGGTGTCATGGGTTCCTAAACATCATAACCAAGTAGATCTAACAAAGATCTAACCATAATCACTTTCTAAGGTTCAAAAGTTAAAAGTTTATAAAATAAAGTGGTGTAAATAACATATGCATGTAGATCTAGTATAAAAACCATATGGATCTTGTATAAACTTGGAAAAATTATAAAAATGAGTTTGGTTAACTTACTTGGAAGGTTTAAGGAGTTTAGATGATGAAAAACCTACTAATCCTTGAGTTTTTATTTCAAAACTCCAACAACGATGACTAAGTGAACAAGTTTACACCTAGATCTTGGAAAAATTTGTTGTTCTTGCTTCTTGATCACCCTAGGTCGATTCACACAAAGAAAGAAAATGAGAGAAAAATAGTTTACTTGAACTTTGAATGATAATTGTGAGAAAATGGATGAAAAGGTTTAATATATACTTAGGAGACAAATGTTTGGTAAGCATTAAAGTGAGTTGGTGAGATTAGCTCATTAGGACCAAGGGAGGGGGGGGGGGGGGGTTGGCCGGCGCAAAAAGGAGGGAAAGTGGGGGGGGGTTGTCTTGGGTTTTTATTAAAAAGTTAGTGGTAATGTGTTGTAGTGATAGTTTTAGGTTTTATCGGGTACCGGGTTTGTTAGAAATAAATTTTATTGAAGTTATTCGGGACATAATAAAGTCGTAAAAATTGTAAAAATGTGTCGGGTACAAGTACGGAGAGTTCGGGTGATTATTGTTTAATTTTTGTGAAAACCGTCGTTATTAAGTTAGACGTACAATACGTAATAAATAAATTTCCAAAATACCGGGTAAATTGATATTATAATTTTTATATTATAAAAATGAGTATAAAAATATATTGGGATAATAGTCGGGAGTGTCGGACATGTTAGTCACGTTTATAGTTCGCGTATTAGTGTTTATTTAAAATAAACATACGTAAATCGTTAATTGTACCAAAAGTATAAATTTAATTATCCTACGAGTGGAGTAGTATGCAAGTGCCCTAATGATGATATGCAGACTATTTCTAGTCCGTATGAAATGTCCCTGATAATAATGCATGAATTCGCCTCTGAACTAATACGGTTACGCGAATTTGAACACTCGTAAACTAAATTTACGACGTCATGAGTAATGCACGTGAATAGTGGTTTTCTCTCGGAAATGAATAGTGTCAAGTGAATAGTAAAATTTCTGAATGTGTCTCGGAATGTCAAATTGACCTAAAAAACGATGAATAGTAAAACGATGAATAGTGATCGATGAATAGTAATTTGTGAATAGTAGAATGTCGAAGTTTGGAAAATGACCTGAAATTGTGGGTTGTGACAGTCGCCCATCCAAAAAGGAATTCAGTCCCTGAATTCAGTTAGTGTTGGTCTCGGTAATAGGCTCGGTGAAAAGTTGTGGATACTGGCGTCGCATTTAGTCTTCTCGTTCCCAAGTAAACTCGGGTCCTCTTCGAGAATTCCAGTGAACCTTCACGATCGGAATTCGACTTTGTTTCAACTGTTTGATCTCGCGATCCATTATTTCAACTGGTTCCTCCACAAAGTTAAGCTTGTCATCGAGTTGTATTTCTTCTAATGGTATAATGGCAGACTCGTCCGAAAGACATTTCTTGAGGTTCGAAACATGAAACGTGTTGTGTACGTTGCTAAGTTCTGACGGAAGTTCAAGTTTGTAAGCTACTGGACCAATCCTTTCCAGTATCTTAAACGGACCAATGTATCTCGGGTTCAACTTCCCGCGTTTTCCAAATCGTATCACGCCTTTCCAAGGCGAGACTTTCAACATGACCTTGTCTCCGACCTGAAATTCCAATGGTTTGCGTCGAATATCTGCGTAACTCTTCTGTCGACTTCTAGCAGTTTCGAGTCTCTCTCGAATCTGAATTATCTTTTCTGTTGTTTCTTGCACCATCTCCGGGCCAGTACATTGTACTTCACCGACTTCGGCCCAACAAACTGGAGATCGACACTTACGACCATAAAGTGCCTCGAATGGTGCTGCCTTAATGCTCGAATGATAACTGTTGTTGTAGGAAAACTCGATCAACGGCAAATGGTTAGCCCAACCATTTCCAAAGTCAATCACACATGCTCGTAGCATGTCCTCATGTGTCTGAATAGTTCTCTCGCTCTGACCATCGGTCTGAGGATGGTAAGCAGTGCTCATGTCTAACTTGGATCCAAAAGAATCTTGTAATGACTTCCAAAAGTTTGAAGTAAAACGACTATCTCTGTCAGAAATGATGGAAACTGGTGCACCGTGTCTTGAGACGATTTCCTTGACATAAAGTCTAGCAAGTTGTTCCATAGAATAAGTCTCTCTAATGGGTATGAAATGGGCTGATTTGGTAAGACGATCAACAATTACCCAAATAGCATCGTAACCTCCTAACGTCTTAGGAAGTTTAGTGACAAAGTCCATAGTAATACGTTCCCACTTCCATTGTGGAATCTCTGGTTGTTGAAGTAACCCTGACGGTTTCTGGTACTCGGCTTTTACTTTAGCACAAGTAAGACATTTGCTGACGTAAGTAGCTATTTCTGCTTTCATGTTCGGCCACCAATAAAGCTTTTTGAGATCCTGATACATCTTATCAGAACCTGGATGAATAGAGTACTTCGACTTGTGTGATTCATGCATAATCAATTCTCGTACTCCACCATAGAGTGGTATCCAACTTCGGTCCTTGAAGCATAACACTCCATCTGATCTCTTTACAAAGCCATTTTCGCTTTCTGGCATACCATAAATTTTCTCGTGTGGTCGGTTTTCTTCCTTGAGAGCCTCAATCTGAGCTTCTAGAATTTTTGATGGTAGTGGCAAAATGATAGTCATTCCCAATGACCTAACTCTCAAAGGTTTGAGTCGTTCTTTTCGGCTAAGTGCATCTGCTACAACATTTGCTTTTCCTGGGTGATATCGGATTTCACAATCGTAATCACTCAGCAACTCTAGCCAACGACGTTGTCTCATGTTGAGTTCCTTCTGATCAAGTATATGCTGTAAGCTCTTGTGGTCGGTAAAAATTACGCACTTGGTACCATAAAGGTAGTGTCTCCAAATCTTGAGTGCAAAAACTACCGCACCTAACTCCAAGTCATGCGTAGTGTAATTCTTCTCGTGTATCTTAAGCTGTCTAGATGCATAAGCTATCACCTTCTCGTTTTGCATTAGCACAGCTCCAAGTCCTTGATG
Organism: Artemisia argyi; assembly: GCA_030686995.1. NCBI lineage: Eukaryota > Viridiplantae > Streptophyta > Magnoliopsida > Asterales > Asteraceae > Artemisia > Artemisia argyi. The sequence goes on from CM060708.1 coordinate 222,844,264, forward strand.
CGAAGCATCGCAATATACCACAAAGTTCTCAATACCTTCAGGTAGTGACAAAATCGGTGCGCTACAAAGCTTTTGTTTCAATAATTGAAATGCGGACTCTTGTTTTTCTCCCCACTCGTACTTTTCATTCTTTTGTGTCAGCTTTGTCAACGACTTCGCTATCTTAGAAAACCCTTCAATAAATCTTCTGTAATATCCAGCCAGTCCTAGGAATTGACGAATTTCCGTAGGAGACTTGGGCGTAGCCCAATCCTTAACTGCCCCGATCTTTGCCGGGTCGACTTGTAATCCTTGGCTATCAATGACATGGCCAAGAAATTGAACTCTTCGTATCCAAAAATCACACTTAGAAAATTTGGCATACAATTGCTCCTTCTTGAGTAGTTCCAGGATTGTTCTGAGGTGTTCTTCGTGATCTTCCTTACTTTTGGAATAAATCAAGATGTTGTCAATGAATACAATCACAAACTTATCAAGATACGGTTTGCACACCCTATTCATGAGATCCATAAATACCGCAGGTGCGTTGGTTAATCCGAAAGGCATTACTTGAAACTCATAATGACCATAGCGTGTTCTAAATGCCGTCTTCGGGATATCCTCTTCCCGAACTTTAAGTTGATGGTAACCGGATCTTAAATCAATCTTGGAATAAAAACTAGAACCTTGTAACTGGTCGAACAAGTCGTCGATTCTGGGGAGTGGATAACGGTTCTTCACCGTTACCTTGTTCAGCTCACGATAGTCGATGCACATTCTGAAAGTTCCGTCCTTCTTCTTCACAAACAAAACCGGTGCTCCCCAAGGCGAGGAACTCGGTCTAATGAATCCTTTGTCCAAAAGTTCTTGTAGTTGATTCGACAATTCTTGCATCTCCGAAGGTGCAAGTCTATACGGTGCTCGTGCAATTGGTGCAGCTCCTGGCACTAATTCGATTTGAAACTCAACTTGGCGTGTAGGCGGAAGTCTTGGCAATTCTTCCGGAAAAACTTCTGGAAATTCCTTAACAATTGGCACATCTTCAAGTCGTTTCTCATCCGACTTCTTCTCCGTGATGTGAGCCAAGAATGCATAACAACCCTTCTTTATGTACTTCTCGGTTTTAATGCATGATATGATACTGAGTCTAGTTCCACTTCGCTCTCCACGAACAACTAAAGTTTCATCGTTATAAGGAAGGTGAACAACTTTCTCATCGCAAATAATCCTTGCTCGATGCCGAGATAACCAATCCATAGCGATAACAACGTCGAAACTTCCAAGTTCTACGGGCATAAGGTCTATATTGAATGGGTGGCCTAGGAAATTTATAAATGGTGTTGGTGTTAACTAAAGACCCATCGGCTAATTCAATGATATAGGAAGTGTCTAATGGGGTTGGTTCTATGTTAAGTAAAGGTGTAAATGCAATAGAAACAAAACTTCTATCCGCTCCTGAATCAAATAAAATGGATGCATAACGATTATTAACGAGGAACGTACCCGCAACAACATTCGGGTCCTCTTTGACATCTTCTCCTCCCATAACATAAGCTCTTCCTCGAGCCATTCCATTTTGGTTTCCAGTTCCTTGATTCTTCTTCTTTGGGCACTCATTCCTAAAGTGTCCAAGTTCTCCACATCCAAAACACGTTACCGGTGGTTTCTGATTGCCACCAAAGTTTGGACTCTTGCAATCTTTGGTGTAGTGACCAACCTTCTTGCAGTTGCCACATAGATCTGGGCAACGTCCTGGGTTATGATGCTTCTGACACCTTTCGCACTTGGGTAAATTACCCTCATATCCTTTCCTTTCAGTCGGTCCTGCAGCATAAGCCCTTGCCACTTCTTGCCTCTTAGGTGGCGGCTGAACAGCGTTTCCACCTTGGTTGAAATCAAACCTTCTCTTGTTGTTGTTGTTATTGTTGTTTCGGTTATTTGGATAGTTGCGGTTCCGATTGTTGTTATAGTTGTTGTTGTTTCGAGTGTTGGTGTAGTTGGTGTTGTTTGAACGGTTATTGTTGTTGACAGTAGTTTTTCCTTTTACCACTTGGACCATGAGTTTCTGAGTTATACGAATAGCCTCTTCCATTGATTGAGGATCAAAAGAAATCACATCTCCTCGAACACTTTCAGGCAATCCACCAACAAAGTTTTCCATCTTTTTCTCATCGTCGGGAACCATAGTTGGACATAGTGCAGCCAACTCCTGAAACCTCCTGAAGTAGATCTCGATATCATCACCTTTAGTCACAAGCTCATAAAATTCTGTTTCCAGCTTTTGCACCTCGGTACGAGGGCAAAACTTCTTAGACATCAGTTTCTTGAATTCCTCCCAAGTGAGCTTGTAAGCATTCTCCATGCCAATCGGCTGAGCATACGAATTCCACCAAGACATAGCTTCATCAAGAAGCATACCAGTAGCAAATTTTACCTTGCTGGCATCCGGGCATCCGCACATGAGAAATACATTCTCAGTCTTTTCAAACCAGTGGATCAAAGCAACCGCTCCTTCAGTGCCCTTAAACTTGATAGGATCACTAATCTTGAAATCTTTCCATGTACATTCACGCCTAGTAGCAGTTGGTTCAACTGCCCCTGTATTAGAAGCAGTCTCGGCAGCCCTAGCAGCAACCTCAGCTCTCTCAATCTCCAGAGCTTCTGCAATACTATCCCTGACCAACTTGCGGATAGCGGCTTGAGTCATAGTGGGTGTTTCTGGTGCAGTCTTACTTTTCCTTGGTGCCATACTTCTGATAATCACAATGGAAATAGCCATGAGAAAAATCATACTAGAAATAGTCATCGAACCAAAGATGTACACCCGCAACATGTATATACATATACAACCACAACAAGTACAAATACAACCACGACATGTACGAATACAACCACAGTCTGTCTAGATATCACCACGACAAGTATATATACAACCACAACAACCACGACACGTATATATACAACCACAACCTGTATCAATACAACCACGACATGTATAGATACAACCACAACCTGTATAAATATGACAACAATAAAGAGCAACCACGAAACATCATAAATATAATCACAACACATGAATATAATACATGAAAATTTCGGCCTACATGGACCGATATAATATATAGCACAACATTTCCAACATAGTAGAGTCGCACTTGATATATTTGTTTGTACAACAACCAAAAGACTACAAGTTCTTGAACTATGTCCCACACCTCGGGACTAGGAAAGTAATAAAATCTAATATAATATCAGTCTATGTCTAGGCTCCTCCAGGTGCTCTAGATGGTCCAGGCTCTCCTCTCAAGCGGCGAATCTCATGATCCATCGCAACCACGATCTCCTCAAGATGCTGGACTCGTAACTGAAAAGAAGCATCTCTGTGCTCCAATACGACTAACCTCTCTCGGATCAATGCCAACTGGTCTACCTGCTCCCACTGAGTCTCCTGTCGCCTGAACTTTATCTCGAATCTCAGGTAGCTCATCTCTAAGTAGATCAATCTGCTCCTGGTGCCTCAACTGTCGTGCCTCGAGTCCATGGTATGACACATCAATACCAACTCTGCCCTGAATCAAATCCTCAACCTGCTCCTCGACAGCCTCAAGTCGAGTGGTAATAATCTCATCAACTCTATACCCCAACCTATCAACTTGCTCCTGCTGAGCACCTAACTGATCATCTAGCGTAATGGCTGTAGGATCCCTAGCTGCAGCCGCTCTCGAACTCTCACCTATGTGGTATACTGGTGGTGGTGAAAGGTCAATAGTCTCGGTAGTAGGTGAATCTGGGGTGGTAAGCCTTGCACGCTTCCTGAGCGGCAAGAGTGAGGTAGATATAGGAGTAGTAGTGGGTATGGCTGGTGGTGGTGGTGTAGGCACAGTAGGACTAGGGAGGGTCCTATAAGTAGATGTAGCTGGGCGAACACTCTTCCTAGCAACCAGAATGGTCTTACTCCTAGGAAACATAAGTCTCGGTTCTGACGAAGTAGTAGTAGTGGGTGATGGTATGTCAGTGGGTACAGTAGGATGGACATGAGGAGTAGGAGCCGTCTCCTCCTCCTCGAAAGGCTCGGTGTCATCATCTGATGCCAAAAGTGGCAACTCAGGTGTACGAGAAACAAGTGGTGAAACAGCAGTGGAGGACACAGAGTCCTCATCATCGGAGTCTGATATGGTGTAAAGTATGACAGTGTCGGGATTCGAAGACATGTCTCTGTGATAATCAAGGCGAAATAAAATAAATAACTCGTAAAATGGAATCACCAAAAATAAGTAAATAGGCACTTATGATGAAATAATGATATGCTATGATGGTGTGGTTATAGTCTAGGGTCCATGATGCATCCTAGTTCTCTATAACCTCGGCTCTGGTACCAATCTGTCACACCCCCAAAATACCTGAATGGCAGCGGAATGGAATACCTGAGGGTGTAACGGATCATAGCACACAACCAGGATATATCGAACGACCTAAAGTGTTGTTTATAAAATACATCGTTTGATTCATTCAAAATATTCAGAGTTATAAAACATAGGTCCCAAAAGTTAGAAAAGGTTTAAGGAAATAATTTAGTACAATCAAACGATAGTTCAAAAGTGCATGAATTCCAAAAGAGACGCGTCATCCTTGATACACAAAGTGACTCCATGCATGCCATGAGAATATGCCTTAGTTACCTGAGAAATACATTGCGAAAATGGTCAACATAAAGTTAGTGAATAATCATAGGTTTGTAAGTAAATCGTAAGTACATAAGCCGCAAGTAATAAGTAAACCGACAAAATGTCAAAAAAAGCTACATTGGCTCTTAAGCTCATGACCCCGAAGCTAGACTTTGTAATGGCCCCACCAGAGTGTTTACCAGACACTCAATTATGATAAGACATGAAATGCATTCGTCCCGTTGGAGCAACCCAAACACGAATGGAGGCGTCACCCTCGATAGATCTATCCACTCACTCTCGCTTGGCAATATAATTAACGGTCCATGATATATAAGGGGACTTAACTTGGTAGTAAGGCAACTTAAGCAATGTATGGAATTTGTAATACTTGGGCATGTACAAAAATAATTGTGCAATGTATTCTCCCCCGTGGGATTTAAAATCAAATAAGTAATTAAAACGGGGCTATGAGAACTCACCTCGAAAGGATGGTACAACGATGGTAAAGAAATCGGGACAATGAGGCGCGAACACTAGCCGCAACCTAAATGAATAATCGCGATCTAATTAAGATCAAGCCGTAATGAAATGAATGCACATGCACATGATACCCATACCACTCGTAATTTGGAAATACTTGTTATCGTCATAGTAAAATAGTTTCCATACTTAGGAAAAATAAGTCCATTTATAGAAGTATATAACTTGTCGTATTATCTCGTATAAAAATGTTAGCGTTAAATTCCTTGTATCGAAAACCTTGAAATAACGTCGTTAAGTCGTATAAATATTCTCTTGAGTCATACGTATTAATTTGATAAGAAAATAGTCCTTAGTAACATTTCTAGAAAATATACCGTTTAGCGCGTAAGTTATTATTTTTGTTTGTGACCATATATATATATATATATATATATATATATATATATATATATATATATATAGTTTGACGATGTTAAAACGGGTATAACTTGGTCGTTTTAAGCTCATTTTCCTTGTTCTTTATGTCCACGGATTCGTTTTTGTATATACTAATATATTTTTGATAACTCGGTTCCTCTAGGTTACGTTTAATGCCTCTATTTGTACGTCAAAATCTGCCAAACAGCAAGCAGTTTTTATAAGAAATAGTTTTCGTCGTTAAATTTGCAAAAATCATAACTCCTTCGTTATAAGCTCGTTTTAATCCATTCTTTCGCCTAAAGTTTCGTTTTGAAAGTATTTTCTAAATCTTTGGTCAAAACTTAACCACCATCTACTGATTTTCCCACGAAATAAAAATAGGGACAGGAGGTCAATATGTAGTTTCAAAAACCATTTTCCTAGTTTCAAACTTGTTCCAACTTCAACCAAACCACTTTCAATCACCACAAAGCTAGTCTAATCCTACCATACACCTTCTTAGGGTGTCATGCGTTCCTAAACATCATAACCAAGTAGATCTAACAAAGATCTAACCATAATCACTTTCTAAGGTTCAAAAGTTAAAAGTTTATAAAATAAAGTGGTGTAAATAACATATGCATGTAGATCTAGTATAAAAACCATATGGATCTTGTATAAACTTGGAAAAATTATAAAAATGAGTTTGGTTAACTTACTTGGAAGGTTTAAGGAGTTTAGATGATGAAAAACCTTCTAATCCTTGAGTTTTTATTTCAAAACTCCAACAAGGATGACTAAGTGAACAAGTTTACACCTAGATCTTGGAAAAATTTGTTGTTCTTGCTTCTTGATCACCCTAGGTCGATTCACACAAAGAAAGAAAATGAGAGAAAAATAGTTTACTTGAACTTTGAATGATAATTGTGAGAAAATGGATGAAAAGGTTTAATATATACTTAGGAGACAAATGTTTGGTAAGCATTAAAGTGAGTTGGTGAGATTAGCTCATTAGGACCAGGGGGGGGGGGGGTTGGCCGGCGCAAAAAGGAGGGAAAGGGAGGGGTTGTCTTGGGTTTTTATTAAAAAGTTAGTGGTAATGTGTTGTAGTGATAGTTTTAGGTTTTATCGGGTACCGGGTTTGTTAGAAATAAATTTTATTGAAGTTATTCGGGACATAATAAAGTCGTAAAAATTGTAAAAATGTGTCGGGTACAAGTACGGAGAGTTCGGGTGATTATTGTTTAATTTTTGTGAAAACCGTCGTTATTAAGTTAGACGTACAATACGTAATAAATAAATTTCCAAAATACCGGGTAAATTGATATTATAATTTTTATATTATAAAAATGAGTATAAAAATATATTGGGATAATAGTCGGGAGTGTCGGACATGTTAGTCACGTTTATAGTTCGCGTATTAGTGTTTATTTAAAATAAACATACGTAAATCGTTAATTGTACCAAAAGTATAAATTTAATTATCCTACGAGTGGAGTAGTATGCAAGTGCCCTAATGATGATATGCAGACTATTTCTAGTCCGTATGAAATGTCCCTGATAATAATGCATGAATTCGCCCCTGAACCAATACGGTTACGCAAATTTGAACACTCGTAAACTAAATTTACGACGACATGAGTAATGCACGTGAATAGTGGTTTTCTCTCGGAAATGAATAGTGTCAAGTGAATAGTAAAATTTCTGAATGTGTCTCGGAATGTCAAATTGACCTCAAAAACGATGAATAGTAAAACGATGAATAGTGATCGATGAATAGTAATTTGTGAATAGTAGAACGTCGAAGTTTGGAAAATGACCTGAAATTGTGGGTTGTGACAAATTCCCACGCATCACCTTGCCTTTTGGAAGGACTTCCCGAGTTAAAAGAGTGCTCCTTATGGGTTGATAAATGTCATCAAAACCCATAAGAAATTGCATCAATTTTAACAGTTTAGCATGATCATTCAATTCAGTCCTAGCTTCACAAGTGCAGTCAGGCAGTTTGGTAAGAATATCAAATTCTCTCCATAAAGAATTCAACTTATGGTAATCGTCAAAAACAGGCAAACCACCTTTTTTAAAACTGTTAATTGGTTGAAGCAAATTAAACACAACAGACCCATGAATTCTATCATATGTATCTTTTAAATCTTTCCAAACAAGAGCTGCATTATCAGAAAACACATAACCAAGATAAACATCCTGAGATAATGAAGATATAATCCAGTTTAACATAACTGCATTAGACCTAACCCATTGTGCTTCTAACAAGAGACTAGAAGCAAAAAAGTCCTAAGACAAGTACCATCAAGAAATCCCATCTTATTTTTAATCTGAATAGCGAATTTGATAGTACTAGCCCAAATTCTATAATTCTCCACACACCAGATAGTTTAACAGTCACAATAGATGCACAATTAGAATCATTAGGATGAAGATGCAGATGATTACTCTGATCCAAACTACTAATCATAATAGCAATAATGAACAATCAAGAAAACAAACAGATAATCACAACAGATAGAGCAAACAAGAAATAACCAACTAAACAAACAAATAATAGAAACAACAAACCACCAAAAACTCAACTTCCAAGACTTCCTAATTCCTAACCTCCTGAAATCTAGACTAAAAAACAAAACTAAAAACAAGAAACTAAAACTCTCACCCAGAGTTAACTTGGCCCAAGCCAGCAGACTGTGGATGGCTAGAGCAGGTATTCAAACCACTCAAGGTGGCAGATCAAGAAGTTAGCCAAACCATTTGCACCCACTAAACTTAAAACCAGTTAACCGTAAAGGAAGAAAAAAGGTACTTACAGTGCTATAAACCAAATGCAGCGGAAAACCACAATCAGTCACTCTAGATTTACTTAGTCTAGAGTAACTGAACCAAGATTTAGCCCATAAATCACAGATCCACAAGATTGCAAAAAAAAAACCCAAATTGCCAAATTAGGGTTTTCAATAATCGAATCAAGAATTAACAATTAACCGTTAATTCTTCAAGAAATAAACACCAGATACCTCTAATTAAACCAAAATAAAAAAACCCCAAAAACTGGGGTTTCAAGAAAAAACCCTAAATCTTCAATTAATACTCAAACCCTTCGATTAAACCAAGAATCAACGAGAAATCAACATCTAAGCATTGACTCGATCAACTCTACCCAAGAACCACAAGAAACCAACCCAATAAGAACCTAAGGCTCTGATACCATGTAAAAATGGTATCATATCAACTAACACAATATGTAATCACCCAACCAACCATCTCTTCGTGATCTATAGTTATTAATATAACAATATATATACATAGATGATATGTCCCCAATTGGGTGCCTACCTACAATACAAAGAAAACCAGATAGTCCCTCTATAAGGTGCTATCAACTAAACAAGACTCACACAACCTGAAACATAACCAAGACTATACCAAACTGTCAAGATCAAGAAGATCTTGATGATACAGAAAACCAAACTAAAAAATTAACAAACTAAACTTCTTCAAAATGATAATCACTGAAGGAGATCCAAACTGTGTGTGAGAAAACAGGAGAATGGATAATTGAGAAAATCCTAGATGATCTCAATCCCTATGTAGACCAAACTTATACTTTGCACCCTACACATAGAAAAACTTAACAAAAACAACTCAAAGTTAAGTACTAGTGAAAATAGGTATAAAATAATTACATAACTAACCCTTTAGTTTCATAAGTTTGATAACAGATGTTATAATTTTAACACAAATACACTATGATGAAATTAGATGTGATATTTGTTTTGAACCAGGTTAGCAACATATTGACGTGACTGGGCCTCAAAAGATTTAGCTAGTGACTTTAGCATAAATTATTACAAAATCATCGACATTTAAGAAAAGTAAGATTAAAATGTTGAACTTGAATAGTACGGACACATACATAAGCATATCAGAGGATCGTACCAAAGGCTTAGCTAATTGTAATGTACTAAAAATTGTTTATCTTTTTTATAACTCATACAGAATGTTGTATCAACATACTGATATCGGTTTAGTAGGAAAGGATTTTGCTCGATTTTCTACACTCATAATTTTTTGTATAATAAAGATAACATTCCAAATTTTTTAAAAGCTACTATGTATTTAAATGTCTAACAAGTGCGGATACCTGTTAAGATAGAAATACAAAGATAATTGATAAATTTAACTAATTTCTATTAAACACTTTTTTTAATTAAAAAAGGTTTTGTGCTTTATAAGTACACTTTAACAAAGAGTTTCCTGGCCACGCATTACATCGGTAATATATATAGTTATTAGAAAAGGTCAATAATATATTCATATATGTGAAAAAAGATATTTATATAAGTTCAAGTATAAAGTAAAAGCTAGATATAAGAGAAATTATTCTCATTCCAAACAAATATGTCTAATAGTATGCCTAATAATAAGATTTTGACACATGTCAAGATCAAAGATAAATGTTTGGAAAGAGAAAGCGGCAAAAACATGTGTCAGATAATAGATGGATTTGGCGTGTTTTTAGTCATGCATTTTTTTGTATTCATATCGTTGCTCGTGAAGCTAATTAGTAAAAGTTTAATGTAAACATAGTTTTTTATATATACATATATGTAGTAATAATAGTAAAGCAAAACAAACTTGAAGTGGTAAAAGTGAAAGTAAAATATAAAGTGAATAGTAAAAATTTTGAAAATTAATATTAAGGGGAGATGTAACAACTAGCTAAAGAAACATATTCCTTTGATATCAAGCAAAGGACTAGGGGTGGAAACGAGTCGAGCTAAGCTCGAGCCTGCCAGAGCTCGAGCTCGGCTCGTTTATATTTTAGAAAGTTCGAGCTCGGCTCGGTTCGAGTATTAATATTTTAGCTCGAGCTCGGCTCGTGGTATTTATATAAATGTCGAGCTCGGTTCATGTGTGACACACCTATAAAAAATGCTTGGCTTCTCGAGCTTACGTGTTCGAGCTTGTTCATATATAGCTCGTTTATTTGCATTGAGCTCGTTAGTATGCATACACAAAATGTACTAAAGCTCGCGAGCCTAGTCGAGCTTTGTATATAAATCTCAGGCTCGTTTATCAAATGAGCACCACTTTAGGCTTGTGCTCATTTAAGCTCGGCTCGTTCTAGCTTTTAACGTTCCGATCACGAGCTTTTCACGAGCAGCTCGGCTCATCTCCACCCCTACAAAACACTATTCATTACTATGCACTTCAAGTTTTACTTTTAACCTTTAACTTTTACACATTTTGACTTTAAACTATTTATTTATACAAATTTTAACAATAAAACATTAAGTGGGCTTTGCGGGTGAGCCTTTGTTTTTTAACCCGGCCTGCCTAGTTCCTTCGTAACATTTGGTTTCTCTTTCCTCGACCCGCACTATTCATCATTACTCACCATCACTCCCTTTGTTTGAGATCCGACTGGTACAACTTTAGGCGATAAACCCGTGGCCGATTTGATTCGACCAAATGGTTACTATTGTTGCCTGTGATAGGGGCAACAGTAATGCTAATTTTTTTAATACCGTTGTGTGGATGTGCAATCGCCATATGTTACCATGTATAGTGCTTACCTTTTTTTAGCCACATATGGTTTTGGTAGATGGAATGATTGTGTTTATCTAAAAAAAACATACACACTCATCAGGTAATTTTAGTAGTGTTTTTTTTTAAATTAAGTCAGGGTTCTTTTTGTGGTTTGTATCCATTCTGATTATTTGATAAATGATGATGGATTCTCTTTACTTTTTTTGATTTTTTCTTTTTTTTTTGTTAGCATATTACATTTGATTGCTTTGTGGATTTTTGTTTGGTTGAAGTTTCTACTTTGGCTTTGAACATGAGAGGTATGTTTATTTTCTCGAACTTGAATTTTAATTTTTGGTTTTTACTTTTTAGGATACGGGTATCATGTGAAGGTTTTTTTGAGGTTGAGAAAGAGGTTAGTGATAGATTTTTTAATTTAAAATAAGCACTTATAAGATGTTTTGAAGTGACCAGTTCTTTTAAAAAAAATACCTAATGAATCAGCTTATTTTGTAAAAAAAAATAGTTATACGGTTGCTTTTTTTGCTGGCGTATGGCCTTATCTGCCAATTTGTGTTGTAGGGTTTACGTGTAAATATTTGTTGTTCTATAATCACATATGAGTATATGACAATCTGATGGCAATAAGCGATTATATTTTGATTCCATCAGAAACATACTTATGCGGCATGAGGATTTGTTTTAATTTAGGTTTTTGTGAAATAAGTGATGTTTCGGATATGGATTTCGAAAGAGATTATTTGATTATACGAGGTGTTTGTGTTAGCTTATTTTCAAGCTTGATTGTATGTGGTTTGCTGTTTGAATGATGTGTTAACTGAAATCAAGTTGTGTATGAGGTTTTCATTGTATGTGGTTTGTAAAAGTTTGTAACTTTTACCGTGTTTGGTTTGTAGGTTGATGTTATGTCACTGCCATACGAGCTTTTCACAAAGATTTGTGGAATGTTCTCATTTTCATTTCGCAATCTGCTTAATGCGTTCTCAATGGGGTAAATAGCATGAGAACGATGGTGATATTCAATACAAGAGGCTATGATGAGTCTAAAGGGTCAAGGGATTGAAGGTGAGATGGTCCACATCTTGGTGGGGTAGGTTGCTATACTTGCAGCCATGGTGCGCGTATCCTCTTTTTTCGATCCTTACCAGACTTATTTGGTCTATGTGGTGACCAGTTTTATTTGCATTTATTTTGGGCAAAAATGTCTTTCGTTGCTTCATCCAGGGCTCTGATGATTAACCGCTCCTTTCTGAGACAAATGAAGTGGGTCGCCGAAGATTGGATCCGTAACTTGGCGGAGCAATTACTGGATGGTGCGATTGCATACTTGCTATTGTGCAACCGCGTTTATTTGCTGCCATGGCAGAGTTCTGATCTTTTTGACCATTTTCCAGTTACAAATCTGAGCCTAATGATCTGTTGTATCAGTTTTGTAGTTTCTATTTTTTTAACGGACTCTAAATATATATCATTGGTTTAGTGCGTGTGTTGATGACACCGTATGTTGGTTTAGTGCGTGTGTTCAGAGGGAGATACTCCATGGTGTGTGTTCAGCAAGTGTGGAGTCTATTAAGTTTGTGACTTGATCATCTCGGTTTAGTGCATGTGTTCACGGAACAGGTTCAGTGGGTGTGCTGAGGGTGTGTGTTCAGTGAGTGCGAAGTCTCTTAAGTGGGCCACTTGAGTGACTTAGTTGAATGTGTTGGTTCATTGGGTGTGTTCAGGGAACGTGTTCACAGAGGGTGTGTTCAGTAGGTAGGTTCACTTTAGCTGGCCATGGTTGGGTGGATTTGAATTATGCGAGTGACTGGTGGGATGTCGAAGAGGACATGGATGGATATTAACACATTAGCTATTTTATTTAAATGGCTAAAAAGGGTTAGAGGCATTCCACATCTATATGAAGATACTCTTTACTTTAAAGGTTTTTATTTTTTTAATTTATTTTTGATTTTTGAGTTGTTCATAACCTCAACCACGTTTATTTATCAAGCAGCTTGCAGCAACCTGCGGTTATTTTAGCCAAAATTTCAGGGTAATTAATTGGTTTAGGATAAGTAAGGTGATTTGCAGCTTCCTACAACAAAGACATGTCCTCACTTTAATCTATCGTAAATTGTAGTGAGGAGGCTACAAACATTGGTTGCATGTTAACTGAAATCATGTATGGTACAAGTTCACATTTTAACTATTGTTTGCTGGCTGTTATTTATTTTTTATTGCTTAATCACAACGACCAAATCAATTACTATACGGTTGATGTTTGGATCATAAAGTTGGAGTCTGCGAGTTTGGGGGCTGAAGGTGTTTAAACAGGGGCTGGAATCTGAACGTTGGGGGCTGAAATGGCTGGATTTGCGGACTGAAATGGGTGACTTTAAACGGCCAATAAATGGGTGAGTTTCTCTTTTGATTATCTTTCAAATTGTTTATTTTATTCCACATTTTAATAATGTTTAGAAAGCACCCAAATTGAAGCGAAGAAGGATTTTTAAGATTTGTTAATAAGGTGTGTTTTGTAAGTGTCTATGTACAACCGTGCTTAACACATTATTGGTGAAAATGCTTATAGAGTTTGGGTTCGTAGACACTATAAGCTTCACATAAGATCACTTTTGGTATCCAAACAACTTCTACTTATCTACTTATTTATAAGCAAAGAACCAGTTTTTTTTTCTTAAAATAGGCTTTTTGTTTGTTTGACCTATCATGGTTATGTATCTCGCATTGTGTTTTTATATATTTATAAGCTGATGATACTCGTATATCCTATTTAAATAAGTAATCATGAACATTGTTTACAAAAAAAGTTTGTAGTGTTTCAATAAAACAGTAACTATTTTTTATTGTCGTTGTGATTGTTAATGTAAACTTCTTATCAGATTATAAAAAACACAGGAGGCTGCGACAACTTTGTGAGATTGGGAGACTGAGATTATAAAGTAAACTTCTTATTAGATTATAAAGTGTGCGTAATTGTGGTCTTCTTTTGACTTAATTGCCTTTTGTTCCATGTTGTGAATGTGGTCTTTCTTTTGATTTACATATTTGAATGTTATGTTCTAGGAGGTTTTTAATCTAGAATGGCATTGTGGTATGTTTAAAGGGACTAATTGGGAATGGAATAGGAATGAGGAGCAAAAACAGGACAAAGGCAGGGTGGAAGAAGAAATATGGATTGATTCCTAAAATGATTACCCTGCGAGGCCAGTTGAGAGATCGAATGATGGTCCTAGATCAGGAGGACCTTTTACCACACTGAAAGAAAGGCCTAAAATTTTCACAGCGGATGAGCAAGAGATTATAAACGAAATTAAACCCATCATTAATTCTATGCGCGTCAGATTATGCATCAAAGCCGGTAATTTTTATAATTTGCTTTTAGTAATTCAGTTCATTTACGTACACCTTAGTATTTACTTGAAAACCAAAGGTCAAATGGACCGAACGGATTAAAACCTATAGTGATATGTACATTTATAGAGTTTAGAATAAGTTGTTTACAAGAATGATTTTTACAAGTCTAATTTTTACAAGTCTTAGTAACAGCGGTGAGATTTGTTTCATTGTTTAGAAGCTTGCTATTCTTTTATATGACAAAAATATCCTGATGAATTGTTTCATTGTAGAAACCGTCTTCTAATAAATATGATATATACAAAAGCCAAACTACACTGTTTTACTGTATACCTTTTGTTTTGTAATTGGTATCTACGGGGATGAGATAGAGATAAAAGAGAAAGAAATGGAGATACAGGAGGGGAAGGGAACATTCAGTTCTCAAAGAATTGTCTAAAACAAGCGGAAAATGACGTGCGGGATAAATAAATAATTTAGGGGCTTTGGCAAATATTGATCTTGGGATTGTTGAGAAAAGAATCAAGAAAATATATAAGGGTTGCTGAACTACTATTTGCCTACCTGCATAAGGTGCTGGAAACAAATGAAGAGCACTTCTTACAGGTGTGACAACAACAAAAGTCATTAATTTCACCTGCTCCAACCCTCATTTGCAGTATATGTGAATTCCATTTTTGTACCAACTTAAATTTTCCTACACTGCTCATTTGTTATTTTTTTCTTTTTGTTTTAGTGTCATAACCTGATCATATGTTGTGATTGTGCAGACCTATGAGCTTAGGAGGTAAAAATCCCAAAGGATTTTTAAGAAGAGGTAACAAGACAAGTTTCTGCCAATTAAGTATTTGAATTTATATGTCGTCACTCTATATTTCAACTGCTAATTTTCGTTAGTTTTATACCTGAACTGTTGACAATTCTGAATAATGCTCATCCGTTTTGAATTTTCAGGGTTGTTGGCCTTGCGATGCCAACTACTGAATTGCTGCTGCAGCGACTTATTTAATCGAACCACAGGTTAAGTTAAGGTATGATCACAGGCTTCCAAGCCCATGTAAAAGGAAAGACCCTCATGACATGCCATTTACTATAATTAACTAAATTTTATCGCCATCTGCATTAATATTTTTCTGATTAGCTAAATATATGGTTTTGACCTACAAACTTGAAATATAGATTGATTAAAATTGCTCTTTACTTGAGTGCAAAGGGTGTTTGGATTGTTCATATAAGTGCTTATTGCTTAATTTTAAGAGTTTGGACTTTGAGTGTTTGAATGAAGCTTTTGCTTCAATTGGTATTTATCCAGAATTTAGAAGATTCATATGGTAAAAAAATTTCAGAGTATGATTATACATTTAGGAGAGACGTTGTCCTACTTTTAGTCTAAATTTTTAAAGTATGATTATTAGTGGTTTTATGAGGGCTTTTGTTTTGCAGTAACGTTTGATAATGTAAATCAGTATGCTCGGTTTGAAGCATTGGAGCCAAGAAGACCGAGTTTCTTGCATACAGCTTATCTTGGGATAGTGAAATCTTTACATGAGCAAGTTGATTTGGCAAGGGTTCAAAACAGGTTAGGAATGTTTAATGTGATGCTGTAGAGAGGCACAATGCAACCAACTTAAAATTATAGTATTAACAATTGCATTATTGGTGAAGAATCAGATAGTGATTCGTAAACAGATTATGCAGTAAAGTAAGATTTGTATTCTTGTTTTTGAATGTATATACACACAAAGTATGCAAATTCTTTTGCTTTCTTTTAGTAAAAAATGAGTGCAAGTTTTGCCATTAATAAGCGATTGTTTGTTGATGTGTGCTTATTCACACATCCTTTTTAGACCCAAAATCAGATCAAAATACCAAATACTAACCAAATATGCCAAGAAAATATATGTTTTTTTATTTGTGTGTGTGTAGGTACGGATATGTGAAAATTAGACAAAAACAAAGCAAAACCGACAAAAACGAGCACGAGAATGGAAAAATGTCAAAAGCCGGAGCCGGGGAAGCTTAATGATCTAAGAAAGTTCAAAAAGTCAAAAGAAGTCCTCAAAGATTCATAAAGTGCCAAGATTAGTCCCTGGTCAAAGTTTAAAGAGTTTGGCAACATGAGTCCCTGTACTTTCACAAAATGACAAATTGGTCCCTTGAAGAAATAATTAAGGGAAAGTCAAACTTGGTCCTCCATAATTCAGAAAGTGACAACAAAGGCCCTTGGAATGAATTTTTGGAAATTATCAGCTTTGGTCCCTACAATTTCAGATTATACAGTTTTGGTCCTTATCATTAATATCTTATTAAACCTTAACTATTAAAATCGGATCCACTAATATCCTTAAACCCAAAAAAATACCAAAGCCCAAACATTACAAAGGCCCAACACCCTCCCTACCCTCACCCGATCCATCCTAAAAACCCAACCATTACCCAAGTCAACCCCTCCTAACCCGGTCAACATAATAATAAAAATAACCAAATACCTTCCTGCCCCAATTTTAACCCCAAACCCAGATTTTACTATTCACCTAGAACCCTAGAATCACCGTACAACAAAATTACCCCACCTCCTCATAATTACCCAATGATTGGGTGATTCTAGAAGATTGCGCATGCGCTAGAGGGGTCCGAAACACACGGAATGCCAGGCTGGCAATCCGTGTGAGGGCACATGATCCAAGGGCTACAGTGATTGCTTATGTTTAAAGCTAGATTGGATGGCTACGATTATAAGATTCAGAGTTCCAGAGGCT
Organism: Artemisia argyi; assembly: GCA_030686995.1. NCBI lineage: Eukaryota > Viridiplantae > Streptophyta > Magnoliopsida > Asterales > Asteraceae > Artemisia > Artemisia argyi. The sequence continues at coordinate 222,861,473 of CM060708.1, forward strand.
TCGACAGAAACCCTAGCATCCCCTCTCAGCCCCTATATATACCCCCACTCATTTCATGTAAAGTGTGTAGTTTTTCTGCAGTAGTTAAGCTTATTTTTCCTGTTTTTAATTACTTGTAATCCTTTTCAGTATTGTATACAACTTTTTATATTATTGAAATAGCTTATTTACTTTAATTTCAGCTTTTCTTAATTGTTCATAATTCCTAAATTACTCATTGTTTTAGTTACTGTTAGATTGTCTAGCTTACATTAATAATCTATTTTGCTTTTATATTCATCTGTTTTTTTTTCATTCTGTTTATTAAATCAAAAAGCAAAAAAAAAAAAAAAAAAAAAAAAAAAAAAAAAAAAAAAAAAAATCAGAAAATCTATAAAAAATACAAAAATAAGTTTTCAATTTCAAACTTAAGCTTCAATAAGCTTTGTTTCAGTTCAAAAAGCTCATTTAAGCTCTATATAGCTTATTGTGAGTGATTAATAGGTCAAAACTGTTCCAGTACTCAAAACTCAATAAAAGTCAACATAAGTCAACAGAAGCTCTAATAAGCTCTTAGCTTATTCAGAAGGTTAAATTGAAAGTCCAAGTGGAGTTTTGGAAGCCATTGGCCTATCTAAAGACAGGCAAGCATAGTGAACCCCCTCTGTTTGAGCTGAGGGCGAATTAAATTGTGAGTTTTCCTTTTTCATTCATAGTACAATCTGCATAAGTAGTATTAGTAGCTTAGATCTGTTTAGTGTTGATAATCTTTGCTTATCAGTAGTCTAAATTGCTTGCATTAATTGTTTAAATCATTTTATTATAGTTTGAATCAATTTAAGTGTCATTAGTTATTTACTGTTTCATATTTACTTGATTATTGTAGCCTTGGGCAGAATTGTTGTTTGGATATAATCTTTGTGTTTCTGTTTTGCTTTAAGTTAGTTTAATCATTAGTAGGACTGAACTGGTGGTTTGAATTGCTTTTGTGCTCATTTACTTGGTTATTTAGTCACATCAGATAGATTAAGGGTGGTTGGATCAGCTATTTTCTGTGCACTCTTGTTAGTTTGTGGTCATTCTTTCTGTTCTAATAAGTCACTTTAGGTTAGCATAAATAGATTATATCAATAAACAGTAGGCTTATAAGTAAATAGTCAAAGATCACTTTATAACTTCAATACTGCTAGTATAAGTTTGATTCTGAATCTGTGGCTTTGTTATTTTATAGATATAGGATAGGTTTAGGTATCATAAGTACTCTAGTAGCTTATAGTTACAATTAGAACAAGATTTGATTAGTTGAAATCCAGTTTAGTCAAAGTAGGATAATAACAAAAAGTCAAATTGGATATGAACTCAGATTTTGGTCAGTACTTTGAGAGCTCTTGTAGGATTTAATACTATTTGAAAATAGGTTTTGTTTGCTGAATTAGGGAGCCTAGCAGCTTAAGAATCATAATCAAAAGAAAAATTCAAGTTTGAATCTCATTTGCTTATCGAAATTTTGAATCAAAAATTGTCTGTTTGAACAAAGTACTCCCCTGCTCATCAGGTTTTATCAGCCTTTATAGGTAGCATTTATGTCATTAATTGAGCTTGTGAGTTAGTGTTTTTGGTGTTTCTAATATCTCAGTAGGTCAATAAAGCATTTGCCCCTTTTAGCTAGTACTTCAGAGCTTATTAGGACAGCTTATTTCTACCTACAAGTTAAGTGGTTTGAACCAGATCTGCTGAGTTTTAGTAGGCCTGCATTTGAGTTTTGTTGCTTGAAACTTGTGATTTATGGGTCATTTCAGTGCTTATAGCTGCTATTTTCATTGAACTTGAGCCTTTGGCTTATCCTGTTTGCATACTGCCTATTCCTTGTGCTTATTTATAACTGCTTATTGCTCTTAAAGTGGTTTCTGTGGTGCTTATTGGTCTGATCTCTTTGCTTTTGGGCTTATTTAAGTCTAAAATACTTTTGGTTAAAGTCTTACTCAATTTGGTCAGGAGTGCTTATCAATAAGCACTCTTTATAAGCTGTTTATAAGCCAATTAGCACTTCCTCATCTTATTTTTTAGATTTCAAATTTTTCCTAAGTTTCATATATTATTTTAGAATTTCCATAAAATTTTTAGATTTTTCTGAGTTATTTTACTATTTTTCTTATTTTATTTTAGTTTTTATTCAATTTTTAATTACTTTTATCAAAGAAAAATCAAATAAAAATCAGAAAAAGCAAAAAAATTTCCAAAAATATTTTAGAAAATAGTTTTTAGTTATTTTAGATTTTTCAAAATTAATTTTGCATTTTTCTCAATTAATTTCACTTTTATTTGAATTTTAATTACTTTTTAATTAGTTAAAATAGTTTTTAATTCATTATAATTACACAAAAAGCAAATATATATATATATATATATATATATATATATATATATATATATATATATATATATATATATATATATATATATATATATATATATATATTCAGTCTTAAAAATAGTCTTTAGTTATTTTAGATTTTTCAAAATTAATTTTGTATTTTTCTCACTTAATTTCTAATTTCTTTTAATTTTTATTAGTTAAATTAGTTTTTAATTCATAATAATTAAATAAAAAGTTAAAAAAATATTTTTCTTTTTCCTAAAATTTTCTTTTATCATTTTTAACTTTGGAAAATTATTTTCATACCTTTAGGATTAGTCTAGCTTCAAATTCACTCTTTGATTCGCGCGTTTACGTTTATTTTTACATTTTAGCTTACGGTTTTAATTCTACGTTACTTTTTAGGTTTGGTAACTTGATTTACTTGCTTAATTGGTTAATTGTGCTTCATTTTCATATTCATTAGTGTAATTCTCATTGAAATCTCTTTTCTTACTTTCACGACACTTTTCACGAACTTGGAATTTCAAATTTCATTCACACCTTCACACGGACTACGATCTCGGGATTTGTATTTCCTTCAAATCCTTCGGAGAAATATAAATACTCTATACTATATACTAATTTGAGCAATCATTTGTTCAACTCGCACTGCTATGGTTTCTGATGTGGGCTAAACAAGTCGGAAGTTGATAGAATATGAGACATGGTTGCTGCCACTTCCAGTTTGCAACACTTACTAAACGCAACATAAAATGCTTCTTTATCAAAATACCCCGCCGCAACGCACGGGTTTCCCACCTCGTTATATCTATTACTAAAAGATTTCAAATCCATATCGAGTCTTTATATTTTACGTTATTATCCTACAAATTTGTTTTAATCCCGAAAAGCAAAAATCTTGTTTAAAACAAATACTTCATTTTTTTGTACAAGTGTGTCACTATATCTCACATTTTAGGTCTTTATGTAAAGATTATATTTATAAGTGAGTTCCTCTTTTGAGTATGTTGGTCCCGTTTACTAGGTTAATAATTAACTAAAGAGTTAATCTAACCAAGTTCCATGGCTTTTTAACACATATATAAAAGATTAACAACAAAGATAAACATAAAGAAAGAGACACAATATTTTTCAACGTATAATTCTTATTAGAAGTTAATCAAAAGAATTATACCCAAGTGTTTGCGGAATAACACTTGGGATTGAAATGACAAGTATGATATGGACTCCTCACTAAACTCAAACAAAGTTTGAGTGACAACTAAAAGGTCACACTGAGCTATCTCAGGGACTGCGTTGTTCTTTAGGGGAGTAAAAGTGGTTTGTGAATGCTAAGCATTAAATGCACAAACTTGTCAACTTTTACTCCTCACTTATGCTACCTATTTATACACAAGTATTTTACAACGTTACTGATAAAGACAAAAAGATTACCTAACTAGTAGAGACAAAATAATTACATATTTTGTCTATGTTACAATAGACTATATTGGGTAAAAGACAATGTGCCTTTCTGATGCACAGTGATGACACCATCCTGATGTTATGTCATTCAGGGAAAGTTTGACTTCAAGTTGATAAGGACATCTATTGATGCGTTCAAACTTTCCCGCCTTGTCCCGCCCATACTTCAGTCTTCAGTACTTCAATAGTTGTTGAGGAGTCTTGGGGGTTCAGTGATTTATTGTCATCCTCACTCTAACTTAGATGCCACTCACTGAGTTCCGCCTCACTGAATGGTGAACCTTTCTTCGTAGACTCGTTCTAAGCATCCTGAAGATGACTCACTGAGATACTGTTCACTCAGTGACTTGTTTATGTTTACGGATATTAAACACTTAGGTTATTTTATGTTCAAATCCCAGTTAGAGGAAGATTGGGGAATTCAGTGACCCAACAGTCTCCCCTAATTTGGATATACAAATAGCCTAAGTGTTTCATGATTCAATGTGAGTTGGCATGGGTCTTCATCTCTCACTGAGTGTTAATGTAATTAGAGTAGGACACTGATAACTTAAAAGAACTTTAATGTTTATTAATAGTTATTACAGATCCTACTGATAATACAAAAACAAAAAGGGTAGTTGTTGTAGATTCAGATGTTTAGTTGGTTACCAAGAGCATCAAGCTCTGCCATCTTAGATCTCAGGAGATGTTTCTCAGGGTGCTCCTCAATCTTAGCTTTAAGGTCCATGCAGAACATCATGTTTTCAGCACACCTGACAGGGGAAGCCAGCATCAGGTACACAAGCATTGCCTTAATCTCTGCCCTGTCTATGTCTGACCATCTTTGGAAAGCACGGTTTCCATACTCATCAGTAAAGCACAGACCTCTTTCAGGAACTTCAAGCACCACATTGTTCATAAAGGTGATTTCTTCAGGAAGAGACCTGTCACAATCCAGTCCTGGGACCTTGATCTCAGGCTCCAACTCAATTTGCTTCCTCTTCCTTTTGGAGGCCTTTGGTGGAGCAGTTTAAGTAGATAGAGCAGGAAGCAGAGAGGGAATTCCAAGAGCTTCAGGAACGTTCATCAGTCTTTCATACCTTAGCTTCAGTGATTTAAGAGACTAGGAACCACCACATTTTGCTTCTTGGAGATGATTGGTCGAAGCTCATCCAGTTCGGAGATGCCAAAGTCAGCGAACCTGAATGGATCATGGATGTCCATTATTCTTTGATCTGGTCCCCTGAAGACAGTGACAACTGCAGGATTGGTTTTGCGATGGATTTGGATGTCAGTGATGGTTTCAGGTTTCAGTCTTTCTTACATCACCCATGTGTACCTCTCAATCCTGGTCTTTCTGATCTGAGCATCCTTCCTGAGCTTTTGTTCCCTTTCCTTTTTCATAGCACTCATCTCTTCTTCCTGAGACTTTTTGAAGACAGCACTAGCTTGCCCAGTAGCCAGTTCCTCAGTTGCCAAACCAATCTTCTCAGCCTCTTCATGAACAACCTTTATAAGTTTAGGTTTGCTCATCCTTTCTTCAACAGCCACCATTTTTAGTATTTCATCTCTTTCCAAATAGGGCTGAATTTGAGTATCAGTGAGGTGATGGATTACCCCATTGATCTCAAATGGAACTCTGATTGGTTCATCAGGGTCCTGTCTGACTATGGTGGAGGCAGGCTTCAGCACTATTTCTGGTACAGGTTTTGTAGCAATGCTTTTGCCTTTATCCTGCTGGTGAGATGAAGAGTCTGTTTCTTCTTGAGGTTTAACTGATGAGATAGGAGTGGCCTCAGTGACATGCTCCCCCTCAGTGTGAAAGGGATGTCCTCTTGAAGCAACATCGGTAGCTTCATTTTGGGCATCAGTATGAGGGGTATCAGTGACATTCTCCCCCTCAGCTGTTGCCTGAGCTGCAGTGATGGCAAGAGTTGGAGTAACTGATGCAGAGGTAGAGGAACCCTTGAAGGCCTGATAGATCTCAGTCATCATGGACTTGATGTCTGAGTTATCCTGCTGAATGGTTGATACTTTGGCTTCAAGGGATGCCTGAGCATTTTCCATTGCTGTCAATCGAGAACCAAAACTCCAAGCAATAGAGGCTGACTTCTGAGACTAAGCTGCCACTGAGAGATCCAAGGCAGCAAGGGAGGTTTTGACAGACTCCACTGAGCTACTGAGAGCCTGAAGATTAAAGGACTTCAGCAGGTTGAGTAGCTTAGTGAGATGCACTGAATTTAGCTGATAGGTCTCTGATGCTTGAAGAAGCTTCCTTGTGAGTTTAGGATCATCTTTAGCTGATTCTTGAATGGGCTGAACCCCTGTATTCAGCTTGGTGAGGGATTCAAGGAACTTGTTGAGGTGGGAGACCATCTGTGTCAGGGAGAAGGAGAGTGAGGCATTCTGTTCCCTGACATCGTCATTAAATTCTTCAACAACATCTGATGCGTAGGGATTGCACCAGGCTTTACCTCTCGAGGGATCTCGAGAAGCTTACAACCCCCACCAGGCAGTGTACCTGATCGATGTAGTATAGTATAATGACAAGTACCGGGGGATTGATCGTTCAGCTAGGAATAGTGTCGCTAGGATTAGAAAACCTAAAGACTAGGTCTAGAGATGAGGGATGATTCTTTTTGTATTTTTATATTTTTTAGAAAGCAATTAAAAATCTCGGTTTTGAAGGAGTTTGGTGGAATTAGTTGCTAGTCAACTAACCCAATACTAAGATGGAATCAAAATAAAATACTAGAAATGAAAATAAACTATATTATACTAAAGTTGTGAGCAATATGTGGGAAAATTGTGTTTACTTAGATTTCACTACTCCCTAGATATCTTTTACACATAAATTACTTATTATAGTTGCGTGGATGACGGATTGTATTCCTTAATACCATTCATGGGGTGGCGTACTTACTTCCCCAATCCTATGAGTGCCTACTTCACTCCTATGTCGAGCCGGCTAAGAAGCTCCTAACATGGGATCATTAGAATTTACTCATGCATTAAATACAACCAATAAAACCTAGTACACATCGGTTCATGTTTCCTAAGACGTTCAAGCATGTTACACAATGGAGATCTGCCAGTTTTCTTAAGCCTAACATTGAAATCATTCATCCAATACAACCATAAACAAGTAATCAACATATAATTAACATCTAGGTTTCATTAGATCTAAGCAAACACAAGATAAATCTAGCCTAGCATGTTGAAATCAAGACAAGTAAAAGATATAATCAACCAACACATAGACATATTGATTGAATTAAAGAGAAGACTTATCTCAATAGCACATGAAATGATTCAAGGGGTGAAAACCCTTGAAAGTGCTGTAAAATATGAACTAGGGTTTACAAAGTTCGGCCCTAGGTTTCTCCACACAAGTTCCTATTTAATGAATGAAAAATAGAAAACTATATATAGATTTTAGTAGGTGACGACGTCAAGAACAAAGGTTTGACGCCGTCATCTCGCCGCCAAATAGTTCCTCGGACTGCCTAGATCTGGATCTGACGCCGTCATGTAGTCTCCTTATGCAGGCCGTCACACATTTAACTCTTGAGGCCCTTGTTGTGACGCCGTCAGGTTTGCACTGGGTCGTCACCACTTTTACTCCTGACGCCGTCAGGGTCTTCCTCTTGACGCCGTCAGGTACTGTTCTCAGCATGGAAAATTAAGTCTTTGGCGTTTTCTTCACTTTTATGCTCCAAAAACGTCCAAATTGCTTCCTTTTCCAGATTTCACTCCCAAAGTACCTAAAATCACAAAAGGAACGATTTAGGGTAATATTTGATCAAATAAGTTCAATTCCGGGCTTAAATGACCCCCTAAAAGTGGTTCATTTTTCGCCTCATCATATACCCTTACACTTGAGATTTGCTTGTCCTCAAGCAAATGCGCTTTTATTCTAATCAAAATACAAGTTAGGGGTCATTTAACACTAATATAAAAGTAATTACAACAAATAATCGTTCAACTAAAGACCAAAGACAAGCACGGAGGTCATACACTAGCACCTCACAAATAGTGTTTAGATACTTACATCTCTCAGGTGTAATAAAGTAATATCACAATATGGAAACGGAAGATATCTCTCACTACCTGTCATAGCAAAATAGATTACCATAGGCTTGGGAAAAGATCAAACCTCCACCACATGGTGTAAGCACCTAGGATAAACTATCAAAGAGGTCTTTTTAAAGGGTTGTAACGTTAGGTGTAGGGATATGGAATACACGGTTTTGTTGGATATAGGCAGTCTTTACTGGTGGCGAGTTAACAATCTTGGTTAATTACATGCACAATATGGCATTGCTAAGCCAAGAATAGACTCGACTTAAGCTAATAAATGAAAAATAACAAAAACATAAAATAAATATAGAATGAAACGGGATGGTAGTCCGTATGTTTTTTTCTCTTTTCTTTTTCTATTTTTTTTTTCTTAATTTTTTCGATTTTTTTTCCCAAAATAATACATCATAGGGGATGAACATTCCCCTTACACTTGAATTTTTACATACTTTACAATAAACTAATCTAATGACTCGAATTAAGAAAATCAAAACACTTGGAGTACTTTTAAGATTAACGTACATATGGGGGTAATATATTATGTTCTTCCCCATTACTCCATAAAATAAGTACTTTACCCATGAGTCCCAAACGTCCCAAAACAATATGTACAAGGATATGACTCAACTTAGCAATCATGTAATCAAATAGATAATTTACTTAGGGTTTAACAAATAACAATAATGCACTAAAGATGAATGCATACACTGAAGGCTAAGGCGATTTGGGTGTACATTTAAGTGGGGTGTAACAAATTCTTCCTTTAACTAGGATGCTAAAAGTTAGAAACGAAAAGATAGGCTCGGAGGGGTGTACTAGGGGTTTCGTGTACTAAAAATGAGTACAACGCTAATGGTGTGGGAAAAATTAATTGACTTAACTAGCCAAGTAATATGACTTAAATGGTCAAGTAATTATAATACGGGTTTAACACAAGGGTGATCCAAATGCCTCTTATCATGTAGTAAATCCTACTACACGAATGTAGTCTCCCTAGCTGTCTCGGGATGCATCACTAACGCAAGTTCTAGAATCTAAATGCTACTGGTAGACTCATAAGCACTAATAGTAAATGCTTTTCCTATCAAATCTAAAGGCGAACCTCACATATTTGGGTGGTAATTTTTTTTGAATGGTACGGTTTTGTGCTAGTCATACAATCTCCTATCCATAAGAGGCTTGCTATGGCTAAAGTTTCACTCCTAAATGTTAAAAATTTAAATTCGGCGCTAAAATTGCACTAGCAAGTATTTCTCATAGTTTTATTACACATCTACTATCAAGCAAACAAACTCAAGCGAAAGTGTATTTGTAAGGTATCATCATTTTACCCTCCCCTTACACTTAGGATGAACATTGTCCCCAATGTTCATGTAAAGATTGTAAAAGTGAAATAAGTAAAAAGAATGAAATCAAATACTCCCCTGATTCGCTCGGTATGGATAATAAGGTGGCCAGGTTAGATCTTCCTCTAAGAAAATGAACAATCAAATATTCCCTTCAAGAATATAAATCATCTTCTTGTCATACATAACCTGTAAAACCTGAGAAAACAGACAAGGCAACCTCGCATAAAATCGGCGGCAATCTACATATGCTAATAAATCCTAGAAAACAGATAAGATATAATGCTTGTGGAATGATGTTTGCAGATTTCCTGGAGATTATAAAACTAATAATTCAACAAAAACTTTAAGAATCCGTTAGAAAAACAAAACTGGTAAAATTTCCAGATTTTTACACGTGACGCCGTCAAGAGTAAACTCGTGACGCCATCAGAAGTGACCTGCAGAAATTTTTATTTTAAGTTTCTGGAAAATTTTTGGAAAAACTTATGTCCTACTTCCTGGAAAATCCAGCAAAACATCATTATGACTTGATACAAGCATTTGACTCTAACAAATACAAATATACATGTTCACTTAATATTGTGGAGAATCATGATCGGTTTTGTTTCTTAAAAACATATTTGGGGTTTCCCCTTACACTTATCTTTTGCAAAAATACCTTTGGGTGAAGTTAAGACTAGGCCAAACAACAAAGTAAAGTATTTCCACTTTTTAGTTTAGAAACATGATCTACCAACAATAAAAATAAAGCATGCATACGGAAGCAAATAATAAACAAACAAACTAAAAATAACATAAAACATGGGTTGCTTCCCAAGAAGCGCTTTTCTTTATTTACGAGTCTTGTAGCTAGACTCAAGGTCATGAGTTACTACGTGACCTCATCGCTTGAGATGATGTACCCCATGTAGTTGTGATCATTACTATTGTGGTGGTAGTGCCTCAATTTGTCGATACTTGCAATCACCTCTCCACCTACTTTACTTCTCAGGCTAGCCATCCCATCTTGGCTCATGCTTTCAATTATGAAAGGCCCATACCACCAGGGACTCAGTTTATCGGGTGGTATCGTTGTTTCCAAGTGTCTTAAGAGTACTAAGTTCCCTTCCTCGAATGGTACATGGCTTTCTGCTGGTCGATTGTGTTCGAACTCGACATGAACTTCATTGCTTTTGCTTCTTTCATGTTTAGCCTCCTTGTAGCTTTTGATTCTTGCCTCCCATGCAAGTATTTTCTCTTGAACATGAATAGGTGACGTGTCAATGTTGTTTTTGAGCTTTCTCCAACCCAAACTCTCATGCCCACATCGCGGGGTCATGGGGAAGCTAATCTTTCTTTTTCCTGATTTAAGCTCAATTTTCCTACCTTCATAATTATTGGCAGCTCTAGCGGTGGTGAGGAATGGTGCTCCAAGGATTATTGGCATGCACCCATCTCCCTTATCATTGATGATCATAAAATCAATGGGGTACATGAACCCGGCGACATTAACCAACACATCTTCTGCAATTCCTAGGGGGTATACGTAAGAGTGTCCAGCGATGGATAACCTAACACGAGTGGGGGCTGGCATTTTTGAGGTTAGTTGGATGTAAATAGTTAGGGGCATAAGGTTTACCTCCGATCCTTGGTCGGCGAAAGCACTAAGATATTTCAAATCCCCGATGCTACCTGTTATCTCAAAGTTCCCACACGCCATCTGCTTAGTAGCCACTTTTTGTACCAATAGTTTCTCGAATATTGGCCCTCCAGGTAACGCATCATACTCATCTTTTCCCCCTTCCTCCTTTTTAGAACCCTGTTTGGAAGATTGGTTACACCCATCACCCTTTATCCAATTTGTTATAGTGTTTTCGTTTATATCATGTTTCAGGTAGTAACTTAGAGATTTGGATTTGGGTGGCTCTTCTATGGTTTGTTCAGTAGGGGTTTCTACCTTCTCATTATCCTTGTGGACAATTGCGATGGAATTAACAAACCGGGTAGTGGGGATGACGCTTTCTTTCCTTAGTAACATCCTTTCGAGGGTTCTCTGGTTGGCATACTCTTCCATCAGGCTCATCACCTCATTCATTTTTTCTTGCATCTCCTCTTTTTGCTTATAAACTGCTTCCTCGAATCTAGCGAGCCGATCTGAATGAGTTGCCATGTATTCTCTCATTCTAGCTTCAAACTCCGGGCTAAGTTTCTTGGGAGGGGAATAAGGTGAGGCATAGTTTTGAAAAGTCTCGGCATACTCTCTAGAGGGTGACTCTGATAACGGTGTTGAAGTTGTTTTCGAGACAGAATTGGAAGTAGCCCGCCTAGGACTCAGGCGTCTCCTTTGCCTTTCCTCAAAATAGTCAACTTTTGCCTCGAGTTTGCATAGGAGTTCATCAGGGATTTCGGTAGTCCCTTCAGGTGTTGAGATTGCATTGATGGCCACTTTTATAGTATGATTAAACTCCCATATCTCTTGATTATCGGTGGCAAGCTCTTCAATAATTGCCCAGGACTCCTCGGTGTTCTTATCACGCAATCTACCTCCCGTTGCCCTATCGATTGTACGTTTAGTGTAATAGTCGACATGATCGTAGAAAATTTGGACTAATAACCAAAGGTTTATACCATGATGAGGGACCTTGTGGAGGAGATCCTTGAAACGAGCCCATGCTTCGTAGAAAGTTTCACCCTGATGTTGTTCAAACATCAAAATGTCATTTCTAAGCATCGTAGTCTTCCCTGGTGGAAAGAATTGGGCAAGGAAGCGAGTGGTGAGATCATCCTATGAGGTGATGGATCCCGCGGGTAATCGCTCAAGCCATTAGCTAGCTTGATCACGTAGAGAGAATTGGAATAGGCATAATCGGGTTGACTCTCTAGTTGTAACATCAAGGTCTATAGAATCTACGATTTTTAGGAAGTCCTTGAGGTGTTGGTTTGGATCTTCGGAACAAAGTCCATGGAATGCACATCCGCTTTGCACCAACTGGATGGTGTCGGATCGCAAGGGGGTCACATTGGCTCCGGTGAGCTCAATGGTGTTTCGGTAGCCTTGGTGGCTAGGTCAGGAATACTCTCCTAAGGTACGAGGCCTAAGAGGTTCTAGTGGTGGGTTTTGTTGAGGTGGGATGACGGGTTCAAAGATGTTCCCATCGTCCATGATGTCGGGTGGTGAAGAGTTACGAACAAAAACACAAAGAAATAAGATAGACTAAAGAGATCCTAAAAATAAAAATAAAATCTTACTAGAAAGGAATCTAGCAAGTAGACCTAATATAAAGAGATTCTAACCTAGACAATAACTATTCCCCGGTAACGGCGCCAAAACCTTGATGCGTAGGGATTGCACCAGGCTTTACCTCTCGAGGGATCTCGAGAAGCTTACAACCCCCACCAGGCAGTGTACATGATCGATGTAGTATAGTATAATGACAAGTACCGGGGGATTGATCGTTCAGCTAGGAATAGTGTCGCTAGGATTAGAAAACCTAAAGACTAGGTCTAGAGATGAGGGATGATTCTTTTTGTATTTTTATATTTTTTAGAAAGCAATTAAAAATCTCGGTTTTGAAGGAGTTTGGCGGAATTAGTTGCTAGTCAACTAACCCAATACTAAGATGCAATCAAAATAAAATACTAGAAATGAAAATAAACTATATTATACTAAAGTTGTGAGCAATATGTGGGAGAATTGTGTTTACTTAGATTTCACTACTCCCTAGATATCTTTTACACGTTAATTACTTATTATAGTTGCGTGGATGACGGATTGTATTCCTTAATACCATTCATGGGGTGGCATACTTACTTCCCCAATCATATGAGTGCCTACTTCACTCCTATGTCAGGCCGTCTAAGAAGCTCCTAACATGGGATCATTAGAATTTACTCATGCATTAAATACAACCAATAAAACCTAGTACACATCAGTTCATGTTTCCTAAGACGTTCAAGCATGTTACACAATGGAGATCTGCAAGTTTTCTTAAGCCTAACATTGAAATCATTCATCCAATACGACAATAAACAAGTAATCAACACATAATTATCATCTAGGTTTCATTAGATCTAAGCAAACACAAGATAAATCTAGCCTAGCATGTTGAAATCAAGACAAGTAAAAGATATAATCAACCAACACATAGACATATGGATTGAATTAAAGAGAAGACTTATCTCAATAGCACATGAAAAGATTCAAGGGGTGAAAACCCTTGAAAGTACTGTAAAATATGAACTAGGGTTTACAAAGTTCGGCCCTAGGTTTCTCCACACAAGTTCCTCTTTAGTGAATGAAAAATAGAAAACTATATATAGAGTTTAGTAGGTGACGGCGTCAAGAACAAAGGTCTGACGCCGTCATCTCGCCGCCAAATAGTTTCTCGGACTGCCTAGATCTGGGTCTGACGCCGTCATGTAGTCTCCTTATGCAGGCCGTCACACATTTAACTCTTGACGCCCTTGTTATGATGCTGTCAGGTTTGAACTGGGTCGTCACCACTTTTACTCCTGACGCCGTCAGGGTCTTCCTCTTGACGCCGTCAGGTACTGTTCTCAGCATGGAAAATTAAGTCTTTGGCGTTTTCTTCACTTTTATGCTCCAAAAACGTCCGAATTGTTTCCTTTTCCAGATTTCACTCCCAAAGTACCTAAAATCATAAAAGGAACGATTTAGGGTAATATTTGATCAAATAAATTCAATTCCGGGCTTAAATGACCCCCTAAAAGTGGTTCATTTTTCGCCTCATCATATACCCTTACACTTGAGATTTGCTTGTCCTCAAGCAAATGCGCTTTTATTCTAATCAAAATACAAGTTAGGGGTCATTTAACACTAATATAAAAGTAATTACAACAAATAATCGTTCCACTAAAGACCAAAGACAAGCACGGAGGTCATACACTAGCACCTCACAAATAGTGTTTAGATACTCACATTTCTCGGGTGTAATAAAGTAATATCACAATATGGAAACGGAAGATATCTCTCACTACCTGTCATAGCAAATAGAATACCATAGGCTTGGGAAAGGATCAAACCTCCACCACATGGCGTAAGCACCTAGGATAAACTATCAAAGAGGTCTTTTTAAAGGGTTGCAACGTTAGGTGTAGGGATATGGAATACACGGTTTTGTTGGATATAGGCAGTCTTTACTGGTGGCGAGTTAACAATCTTGGTTAATTACATGTACAATATGGCATTGCTAAGCCAAGACTAGACTCGACTTAAGCGAATAAATGAAAAATAACAAAAACATAAAATAAATATAGAATGAAACGGGATGGTAGTCCGTATGTTTTTTTCTCTTTTGTTTTTCTATTTTTTTTCTTAATTTTTTCGACTTTTTTTCCCAAAATAATACATCATAGGGGATGAACATTCCCCTTACACTTGAATTTTTACATACTTTACAATAAACTAATCTAATGACTCGAATTAAGAAAATCAAAACACTTGGAGTACTTTTAAGATTAACGTACATATGGGGGTAATATATTATCTTCTTCCCCATTACTCCATAAAATAAGTACTTTACCCATGAGTCCCAATCGTCCCAAAACAATATGTACAAGGATATGACTCGACTTAGCAACCACGTAATCAATTAGATAATTTACTTAGGGTTTAACAAATAACAATAATGCACTAAAGACGAGTGCATACACGGAAGGCTAAGGCGATTTGGGTGTACATTTAAGCGGGGTGTAACAAATTCTTCCTTTAAGTAAGATGCTTAAAGTTAGAAACGAAAAGATAGGCTCGGAGGGGTGTACTAGGGGTTTCGTGTACTAAAAATGAGTACAACGCTAATGGTGTGGGAAAAATTAATTGACTTAACTAGCCAAGTAATATGACTTAAATAGTCAAGTAATTATAATACGGGTTTAACACAAGGGTGATCCTAATGCCTCTTATCATGTAGTAAATCCTACTACACGAATGTAGTCTCACTAGCGGTCTCGGGATGCATCACTAATGCAAGTTCTAGAATCTAAATGCTACTGGTACACTCATAAGCACTAATAGTAAATGCTTTTCCTATCAAATCTAAAGGTGAACCTCACATATTTGGGTGGAAAATTTTTCTGAATGGTACAGTTCTGTGCTAGTCATACAATCTCCTATCCATGAGACGCTTGCTATGGCTAAAGTTTCACTCCTAAATGTTGTAAGAAATTTTAAATTTGGCGCTAAAATTGCACTAGCAAGTATTTCTCATAGTTTTATTACACATCTACTATCAAGCAAACAAACTCAAGCGAAAGTGTATTTGTAAGGTATCATCATTTTACCCTCCCCTTACACTTAGGATGAACATTGTCCCCAATGTTCAAGTAAAGAATGTAAAAGTAAAATAAGTAAAAAGAATGAAATCAAATACTCCCCTGATTCGCTCGGTATGGATAATAAGGTGGCCAGGTTAGATCTTCCTCTAAGAAAATGAACAATCAAAGCTTCCCTTCCAGAATATAAATCATCTTCTTGTCATACATAACCTGTATAACCTGAGAAAACAGACAAGGCAACCTCGAATAAAATCGGCGGCAATCTACATATGCTAATAAATCCTAGAAAACAGATAAGATATAATGCTTGTGGAATGATGTTTGCAGATTTCCTGGAGATTATAAAACTAATAATTCAACAAAAACTTTAAGAGTTCGTTAGAAAAATAAAACTGGTAAAATTTCCAGATTTTTACACGTGACGCCGTCAAGAGTAATTCGTGACGCCGTCAGAAGTGACCTGCAGAAATTTTTATTTTAAGTTTCCGGAAAATTTTTGGAAAAAACTTATGTCCTACTTCCTGGAAAATCCTACAAAACATCATTATGACTCGATACAAGCATTTGACTCTAACAAATACGAATATACATGTTCACTTAATATTGTGGAGAATCATGATCGGTTTTGTTTCTTAAAAACATATTTGGGGTTTCCCCTTACACTTATCTTTTGCAAAAATACCTTTGGGTGAAGTTAAGACTAGGCCAAACAACAAAGTAAAGTATTTCCACTTTTTAGTTTTGAAACATGATCTACCAACAATAAAAATAAAGCATGCATACGGAAGCAAATAATAAACAAACAAACTAAAAATCACATAAAACATGGGTTGCCTCCCAAGAAGCGCTTTTCTTTATTTACGAGTCTTGTAGCTAGACTCAAGGTCATGAGTTACTACGTGACCTCATCCCTTGAGATGATGTACCCCATGTAGTTGTGATCATTACTATTGTGGTGGTAGTGCCATAATTTGTCGATACGCAATCACCTCTCCACCTACTTTACTTCTCAGGCTAGCCATCCCATCTTGGCTCATGCTTTCAATTGTGAAAGGCCCATACCACCAGGGACTCGGTTTATCGGGTGGTATCGTTATTTCCATGTGTCTTAAGAGTACTAAGTTCCCTTCCTCGAATGATACATGGCTTTCTGCTGGTCGATTGTGTTCGAACTCGACATGAACTTCATTGCTTTTGCTTCTTTCATGTTTAGCCTCCTTGTAGCTTTTGATTCTTGCCTTCCATGCAAGTATTTTCTCTTGAACGCGAATAGGTGACGTGTTAATGTTGTTTTTGAGCTTTCTCCAACCCAAACTCTCATGCCCACATCGCGGGGTCATGGGGAAGCTAATCTTTCTTTTTCCTGATTTAAGCTCAATTTTCCTACCTTCATACTTAATGACAGCTCTAGCGGTGGTGAGGAATGGTGCTCCAAGGATTATTGGCATGCACCCATCTCCCTTATCATCGATGATCATAAAATCAACGGGGTACATGAACCCGGTGACATTAACCAACACATCTTCTGTAATTCCTAGGGGGTATACGTAAGAGTGTCCAGCGAGGGATAACCTAACACGAGTGGGGGCTGGCATTTTTGAGGTTAGTTGGAGGTAAATAGTTAAGGGCATAAGGTTTACTTCTGATCCTTGGTCGGCGAAAGCACTAAGATATTCCAAATCCCCGATGCTACCTGTTATCTCGAAGTTCCCACACGCCATCTGCTTAGTAGCCACTTTTTGTACCAATAGTTTCTCGAATATTGACCCTCCAGGTAACGTATCATACTCATCTTTTCCCCCTTCCTCCTTCTCAGAACCCTGTTTGGAAGATTGGTTACACCCGTCACCCTTTATTCAATTTGTTATAGTGTTTTTGTTTATATCATGTTTCAAGTAGTAACTTAGAGATTGGGATTTGGGTGGCTCTTCTACGGTTTGTTTAGTAGGGGTTTCTACCTTCTCATTATACTTGTGGACAATTGCGATGGAATTAACAAATCGGGTAGTGGGGATGACGCTTTCTTTCCTTAGTAACATCCTTTCGGAGGTTCTCTGGTTGGCATACTCTTCCATCAGGCTCATCACCTCATTCATTTTTTCTTGCATCTCCTCTTTTTGCTTATAAACTGCTTCCTCGAATCTAGCGAGCCGATCTGAATGAGTTGCCATGTATTCTCTCATTCTAGCTTCAAACTCCGGGCTAAGTTTCTCGGGAGGGGAATAAGGTGAGGCATAGTTTTGAAAAGTCTCGACATACTCTCTAGAGGGTGACTTTGATAACTGCGTTGAAGTTGTTTTCGAGACAGAATTGGCAGTAGCCCGCCTAGGACTCAGGCGTCTCCTTTGCCTTTCCTCAAAATAGTCAACTTTTACCTCGAGTTTGCTTAGGAGTTCATCAGGGATTTCGGTAGTCCCTTCAGGTGTTGAAATAGTCAACTCCCATATCTCTTGATTATCGGCGGCAAGCTCTTCAATAATTGCCCAGGACTCCTCGTCATTCTTATCACGCAATCTACCTCCCGCTGCCCTATCGATTGTACGTTTAGTGTGATAGTCGACATGATCGTAGAAAATTTGGACTAATAACCAAAGGTTTATACCATGATGAGGGACCTTATGGAGGAGATCCTTGAAACGAGCCCATGCTTCATAGAAAGTTTCACCCTGATGTTGTTCAAACATCAAAATGTCATTTCTAAGCATCGCAGTCTTCCCTGGTGGAAAGAATTTGGCAAGGAAGCGAGTGGTGAGATCATCCCATGAGGTGATGGATCCCGCGGGTAATCGCTCAAGCCATTAGCTAGCTTGATCACGTAGAGAGAATTCGAATAGGCATAATCGGGTTTACTCTCTAGTTGTAACATCAAGGCCTATAGAATCTACGATTTTTAGGAAGTCCTTGAGGTGTTGGTTTGGATCTTTGGAATGAAGTCCATGGAATGCACATCCGCTTTGCACCAACCGGATGGTGTCAGATCGCAAGGGGGTTCAAAGATGTTCCCATCGTCCATGATGTCGGGTGGTGAAGAGTTACGAACAAAAACACAAAGGAATAAGATAGACTAAAGAGATCCTAAAAATAAAAATAAAATCTTACTAGCAAGGAATCTAGCAAGTAGACCTAACAAAAAGAGATTCTAACCTAGACAATAACTATTCCCCGGCAACGGCACCAAAAACTTGATGCGTAGGGATTGCACCAGGCTTTACCTCTCGAGGGATCTCGAGAAGCTTACAACCCCCACCAGGCAGTGTACATGATCGATGTAGTATAGTATAATGACAAGTACCGGGGGATTGATCGTTCAGCTAGGAATAGTGTCGCTAGGATTAGAAAACCTAAAGACTAGGTCTAGAGATGAGGGATGATTCTTTTTGTATTTTTATATTTTTTAGAAAGCAATTAAAAATCTCGGTTTTGAAGGAGTTTGGCGGAATTAGTTGCTAGTCAACTAACCCAATACTAAGATGCAATCAAAATAAAATACTAGAAATGAAAATAAACTATATTATACTAAAGTTGTGAGCAATATGTGGGAGAATTGTGTTTACTTAGATTTCACTACTCCCTAGATATCTTTTACACGTTAATTACTTATTATAGTTGCGTGGATGACGGATTGTATTCCTTAATACCATTCATGGGGTGGCATACTTACTTCCCCAATCATATGAGTGCCTACTTCACTCCTATGTCAGGCCGTCTAAGAAGCTCCTAACATGGGATCATTAGAATTTACTCATGCATTAAATACAACCAATAAAACCTAGTACACATCAGTTCATGTTTCCTAAGACGTTCAAGCATGTTACACAATGGAGATCTGCAAGTTTTCTTAAGCCTAACATTGAAATCATTCATCCAATACGACAATAAACAAGTAATCAACACATAATTATCATCTAGGTTTCATTAGATCTAAGCAAACACAAGATAAATCTAGCCTAGCATGTTGAAATCAAGACAAGTAAAAGATATAATCAACCAACACATAGACATATGGATTGAATTAAAGAGAAGACTTATCTCAATAGCACATGAAAAGATTCAAGGGGTGAAAACCCTTGAAAGTACTGTAAAATATGAACTAGGGTTTACAAAGTTCGGCCCTAGGTTTCTCCACACAAGTTCCTCTTTAGTGAATGAAAAATAGAAAACTATATATAGAGTTTAGTAGGTGACGGCGTCAAGAACAAAGGTCTGACGCCGTCATCTCGCCGCCAAATAGTTTCTCGGACTGCCTAGATCTGGGTCTGACGCCGTCATGTAGTCTCCTTATGCAGGCCGTCACACATTTAACTCTTGACGCCCTTGTTATGATGCCGTCAGGTTTGAACTGGGTCGTCACCACTTTTACTCCTGACGCCGTCAGGGTCTTCCTCTTGACGCCGTCAGGTACTGTTCTCAGCATGGAAAATTAAGTCTTTGGCGTTTTCTTCACTTTTATGCTCCAAAAACGTCCGAATTGTTTCCTTTTCCAGATTTCACTCCCAAAGTACCTAAAATCATAAAAGGAACGATTTAGGGTAATATTTGATCAAATAAATTCAATTCCGGGCTTAAATGACCCCCTAAAAGTGGTTCATTTTTCGCCTCATCATATACCCTTACACTTGAGATTTGCTTGTCCTCAAGCAAATGCGCTTTTATTCTAATCAAAATACAAGTTAGGGGTCATTTAACACTAATATAAAAGTAATTACAACAAATAATCGTTCCACTAAAGACCAAAGACAAGCACGGAGGTCATACACTAGCACCTCACAAATAGTGTTTAGATACTCACATTTCTCGGGTGTAATAAAGTAATATCACAATATGGAAACGGAAGATATCTCTCACTACCTGTCATAGCAAATAGAATACCATAGGCTTGGGAAAGGATCAAACCTCCACCACATGGCGTAAGCACCTAGGATAAACTATCAAAGAGGTCTTTTTAAAGGGTTGCAACGTTAGGTGTAGGGATATGGAATACACGGTTTTGTTGGATATAGGCAGTCTTTACTGGTGGCGAGTTAACAATCTTGGTTAATTACATGTACAATATGGCATTGCTAAGCCAAGACTAGACTCGACTTAAGCGAATAAATGAAAAATAACAAAAACATAAAATAAATATAGAATGAAACGGGATGGTAGTCCGTATGTTTTTTTCTCTTTTGTTTTTCTATTTTTTTTCTTAATTTTTTCGACTTTTTTTCCCAAAATAATACATCATAGGGGATGAACATTCCCCTTACACTTGAATTTTTACATACTTTACAATAAACTAATCTAATGACTCGAATTAAGAAAATCAAAACACTTGGAGTACTTTTAAGATTAACGTACATATGGGGGTAATATATTATCTTCTTCCCCATTACTCCATAAAATAAGTACTTTACCCATGAGTCCCAATCGTCCCAAAACAATATGTACAAGGATATGACTCGACTTAGCAACCACGTAATCAATTAGATAATTTACTTAGGGTTTAACAAATAACAATAATGCACTAAAGACGAGTGCATACACGGAAGGCTAAGGCGATTTGGGTGTACATTTAAGCGGGGTGTAACAAATTCTTCCTTTAAGTAAGATGCTTAAAGTTAGAAACGAAAAGATAGGCTCGGAGGGGTGTACTAGGGGTTTCGTGTACTAAAAATGAGTACAACGCTAATGGTGTGGGAAAAATTAATTGACTTAACTAGCCAAGTAATATGACTTAAATAGTCAAGTAATTATAATACGGGTTTAACACAAGGGTGATCCTAATGCCTCTTATCATGTAGTAAATCCTACTACACGAATGTAGTCTCACTAGCGGTCTCGGGATGCATCACTAATGCAAGTTCTAGAATCTAAATGCTACTGGTACACTCATAAGCACTAATAGTAAATGCTTTTCCTATCAAATCTAAAGGTGAACCTCACATATTTGGGTGGAAAATTTTTCTGAATGGTACAGTTCTGTGCTAGTCATACAATCTCCTATCCATGAGACGCTTGCTATGGCTAAAGTTTCACTCCTAAATGTTGTAAGAAATTTTAAATTTGGCGCTAAAATTGCACTAGCAAGTATTTCTCATAGTTTTATTACACATCTACTATCAAGCAAACAAACTCAAGCGAAAGTGTATTTGTAAGGTATCATCATTTTACCCTCCCCTTACACTTAGGATGAACATTGTCCCCAATGTTCAAGTAAAGAATGTAAAAGTAAAATAAGTAAAAAGAATGAAATCAAATACTCCCCTGATTCGCTCGGTATGGATAATAAGGTGGCCAGGTTAGATCTTCCTCTAAGAAAATGAACAATCAAAGCTTCCCTTCCAGAATATAAATCATCTTCTTGTCATACATAACCTGTATAACCTGAGAAAACAGACAAGGCAACCTCGAATAAAATCGGCGGCAATCTACATATGCTAATAAATCCTAGAAAACAGATAAGATATAATGCTTGTGGAATGATGTTTGCAGATTTCCTGGAGATTATAAAACTAATAATTCAACAAAAACTTTAAGAGTTCGTTAGAAAAATAAAACTGGTAAAATTTCCAGATTTTTACACGTGACGCCGTCAAGAGTAAACTCGTGACGCCGTCAGAAGTGACCTGCAGAAATTTTTATTTTAAGTTTCCGGAAAATTTTTGGAAAAAACTTATGTCCTACTTCCTGGAAAATCCTACAAAACATCATTATGACTCGATACAAGCATTTGACTCTAACAAATACGAATATACATGTTCACTTAATATTGTGGAGAATCATGATCGGTTTTGTTTCTTAAAAACATATTTGGGGTTTCCCCTTACACTTATCTTTTGCAAAAATACCTTTGGGTGAAGTTAAGACTAGGCCAAACAACAAAGTAAAGTATTTCCACTTTTTAGTTTTGAAACATGATCTACCAACAATAAAAATAAAGCATGCATACGGAAGCAAATAATAAACAAACAAACTAAAAATCACATAAAACATGGGTTGCCTCCCAAGAAGCGCTTTTCTTTATTTACGAGTCTTGTAGCTAGACTCAAGGTCATGAGTTACTACGTGACCTCATCCCTTGAGATGATGTACCCCATGTAGTTGTGATCATTACTATTGTGGTGGTAGTGCCATAATTTGTCGATACGCAATCACCTCTCCACCTACTTTACTTCTCAGGCTAGCCATCCCATCTTGGCTCATGCTTTCAATTGTGAAAGGCCCATACCACCAGGGACTCGGTTTATCGGGTGGTATCGTTATTTCCATGTGTCTTAAGAGTACTAAGTTCCCTTCCTCGAATGATACATGGCTTTCTGCTGGTCGATTGTGTTCGAACTCGACATGAACTTCATTGCTTTTGCTTCTTTCATGTTTAGCCTCCTTGTAGCTTTTGATTCTTGCCTTCCATGCAAGTATTTTCTCTTGAACGCGAATAGGTGACGTGTTAATGTTGTTTTTGAGCTTTCTCCAACCCAAACTCTCATGCCCACATCGCGGGGTCATGGGGAAGCTAATCTTTCTTTTTCCTGATTTAAGCTCAATTTTCCTACCTTCATACTTAATGACAGCTCTAGCGGTGGTGAGGAATGGTGCTCCAAGGATTATTGGCATGCACCCATCTCCCTTATCATCGATGATCATAAAATCAACGGGGTACATGAACCCGGTGACATTAACCAACACATCTTCTGTAATTCCTAGGGGGTATACGTAAGAGTGTCCAGCGAGGGATAACCTAACACGAGTGGGGGCTGGCATTTTTGAGGTTAGTTGGAGGTAAATAGTTAAGGGCATAAGGTTTACTTCTGATCCTTGGTCGGCGAAAGCACTAAGATATTCCAAATCCCCGATGCTACCTGTTATCTCGAAGTTCCCACACGCCATCTGCTTAGTAGCCACTTTTTGTACCAATAGTTTCTCGAATATTGACCCTCCAGGTAACGTATCATACTCATCTTTTCCCCCTTCCTCCTTCTCAGAACCCTGTTTGGAAGATTGGTTACACCCGTCACCCTTTATTCAATTTGTTATAGTGTTTTTGTTTATATCATGTTTCAAGTAGTAACTTAGAGATTGGGATTTGGGTGGCTCTTCTACGGTTTGTTTAGTAGGGGTTTCTACCTTCTCATTATACTTGTGGACAATTGCGATGGAATTAACAAATCGGGTAGTGGGGATGACGCTTTCTTTCCTTAGTAACATCCTTTCGGAGGTTCTCTGGTTGGCATACTCTTCCATCAGGCTCATCACCTCATTCATTTTTTCTTGCATCTCCTCTTTTTGCTTATAAACTGCTTCCTCGAATCTAGCGAGCCGATCTGAATGAGTTGCCATGTATTCTCTCATTCTAGCTTCAAACTCCGGGCTAAGTTTCTCGGGAGGGGAATAAGGTGAGGCATAGTTTTGAAAAGTCTCGACATACTCTCTAGAGGGTGACTTTGATAACTGCGTTGAAGTTGTTTTCGAGACAGAATTGGCAGTAGCCCGCCTAGGACTCAGGCGTCTCCTTTGCCTTTCCTCAAAATAGTCAACTTTTACCTCGAGTTTGCTTAGGAGTTCATCAGGGATTTCGGTAGTCCCTTCAGGTGTTGAAATAGTCAACTCCCATATCTCTTGATTATCGGCGGCAAGCTCTTCAATAATTGCCCAGGACTCCTCGTCATTCTTATCACGCAATCTACCTCCCGCTGCCCTATCGATTGTACGTTTAGTGTGATAGTCGACATGATCGTAGAAAATTTGGACTAATAACCAAAGGTTTATACCATGATGAGGGACCTTATGGAGGAGATCCTTGAAACGAGCCCATGCTTCATAGAAAGTTTCACCCTGATGTTGTTCAAACATCAAAATGTCATTTCTAAGCATCGCAGTCTTCCCTGGTGGAAAGAATTTGGCAAGGAAGCGAGTGGTGAGATCATCCCATGAGGTGATGGATCCCGCGGGTAATCGCTCAAGCCATTAGCTAGCTTGATCACGTAGAGAGAATTCGAATAGGCATAATCGGGTTTACTCTCTAGTTGTAACATCAAGGCCTATAGAATCTACGATTTTTAGGAAGTCCTTGAGGTGTTGGTTTGGATCTTTGGAATGAAGTCCATGGAATGCACATCCGCTTTGCACCAACCGGATGGTGTCAGATCGCAAGGGGGTTCAAAGATGTTCCCATCGTCCATGATGTCGGGTGGTGAAGAGTTACGAACAAAAACACAAAGGAATAAGATAGACTAAAGAGATCCTAAAAATAAAAATAAAATCTTACTAGCAAGGAATCTAGCAAGTAGACCTAACAAAAAGAGATTCTAACCTAGACAATAACTATTCCCCGGCAACGGCACCAAAAACTTGATGCGTAGGGATTGCACCAGGCTTTACCTCTCGAGGGATCTCGAGAAGCTTACAACCCCCACCAGGCAGTGTACATGATCGATGTAGTATAGTATAATGACAAGTACCGGGGGATTGATCGTTCAGCTAGGAATAGTGTCGCTAGGATTATAAAACCTAAAGACTAGGTCTAGAGATGAGGGATGATTCTTTTTGTATTTTTATATTTTTTAGAAAGCAATTAAAAATCTCGGTTTTGAAGGAGTTTGGCGGAATTAGTTGCTAGTCAACTAACCCAATACTAAGATGCAATCAAAATAAAATACTATAAATGAAAATAAACTATATTATACAAAAGTTGTGAGCAATATGTGGGAGAATTGTGTTTACTTAGATTTCACTACTCCCTAGATATCTTTTACACGTTAATTACTTATTATAGTTGCGTGGATGATGGATTGTATTCCTTAATACCATTCATGGGGTGGCGTACTTACTTCCCCAATCCTATGAGTGCCTACTTCACTCCTTTGTAGAGCCGGCTAAGAAGCTCCTAAAATGGGATCATTAGAATTTACTCATGCATTAAATACAACCAATAAAACCTAGTACACATCGGTTCATGTTTCCTAAGACGTTCAAGCATGTTACACAATGGAGATCTTCCAGTTTTCTTAAGCCTAACATTAAAATCATTCATCTAATACAACCATAAACAAGTAATCAACACATAATTAACATCTAGGTTTCATTAGATCTAAGCAAACACAAGATAAATCTAGCCTAGCATGTTGAAATCAAGACAACTAAAAGATATAATCAACCAACACATAGACATATTGATTGAATTAAAGAGAAGACTTATCTCAATAGCACATGAAAGGATTCAAGGGTTGAAAACCCTTGAAAGTACTGTAAAATATGAACTAGGGTTTACAAAGTTCGGCCCTAGGTTTCTCCACACAAGTTCCTCTTTAATGAATGGAAAATAGAAAACTATATATAGAGTTTAGTAGGTGACGGCGTCAAGAACAAAGGTCTGATGCCGTCATCTTGCCGCCAAATAGTTCCTCGGACTGCCTAGATCTGAGTCTGATGAGGCGAAAAATGATCCGTTTTTAGGGGGTCATTTAAGCCCGAATCCGACTTTATTTGATCAAATATTGCCCTAAATCGTTCCTTTTGTGATTTTAGGTGTTTGAAGAGTGAATTCTGGAAAAGAAGCCATTTTGGAATTTTTGGAGCATAAAAGTGAAGAAAACGGCAAAGTATCAATTTTCCATGCTAGAAGCACTAGGTGACGGCGTCAAGAGTTACACCTGACGGCGTCAGATAGCAAGAATAAAATACCGTAGGTGGTGACGGCGTCAAAATCCATCCTGACGGCGTCAAAGTCCCAAGAATAAAATACCGTAGGTGGTGACGGCGTCACATAGGCCGTCATAAGTAGATCAAGGCCGTCCGAGGAAGTATTTGGCGGCGAGGTGACGGCGTCACATGCTTGTCTTGAAGTCGTCAGCCCAGTTTTCCTATATATAGTTTTCTAGTTTTTTACATTTAAAGAGAGAAGTTTTGGTGAAACCCTAAAGACGAATTTGGTGCCTCTTTTACAGGTTTTTCAAGGGTTCCAAACCCTTGATACCTTGCATTGTAATTGAGATAAGTGTTCTTCTAATTCAATCAATATGTCTATGTGTTGGTTGTTTATATCTTGTTCTTGTCTCAATTCCATTATGCTAGGCTAGATCTCTCTTGTGTTTGCTTAGATCTAATGAAACCTAGATGTTGATTATGTGTTGATTACTTATTTATTCTTGTTCTTGGATGAATGATTTATATGTTAGGCTTAAGAAAACTGGCAGATCTCCAAATGGTAACATGCTTGAACGTCTTAAGAAACATGAACCGAGGCGTACTAGGTCTTTATTGGTTGTATTTAATGCATGAGCCACTGTTTACAATCCCTATAGTTGTGCTGGGTCATGGTGTAGGAGGAGATAAGAGCTCATAGAGTTGGGGAGTTATGTATGCCACCCCACGAATGGTATTAAGGAATACAATCCGTCATCCATACAAGTATAACAAGTAATTAACGTGTAAAAGATATCTAGGGAGTAATGAAGTCTAAGTAAACACATTTTCTCCAATTACTGCTCACAACCTTAGTATAATTAGTTTAATTTCATTTTTATTATTTTATTTTGATTGCATCTTAGCTTTGGGTTAGTTGAATAGCAACTAATTCCGCCCACTCCTTCAAAACCCGAGATTTTACTTGCTTTCATAAAAATATAAAAAGACAAAAATAATCATCCCTCACCTCTAGAACTAGTAATTAGGTTTTCTAATCCTAGCGACACTATTCCTAAGCTGAACGATCAATCCCCCGGTATTTGTCACTATACTATACTACAACGATCAGGTACACTGCCTGGTGGGGGTTGTAAGCTTCTCGAGATCCCTCGAGAGGTAAAGCAAGGTGCGATTCCCACGCATCAAGTTTTTCGCGCCGCAGCCTGGGGAATAGTTATTGTCTAGGTTAGGATTTCTTTTTATTAGGTCTACTTGCTAGATACCTTTCTAGTAAGATTTTATTTTTATTTTTAGGTCTTTTTAGTCTATCTTATTTCTTCGTGCCTTTGTTCGTAACTCTTTACCATCCGACATCATGGAAGGTGGTAACATCTTTGAACCCGTCATCCCACCACAACAAAACCCACCATTAGAACCCCTTAGGCCCCGAACCTTAGGAGAGTACTCCCGACCTAGCCATCAAGGCTACCGAAACACCATTGAGCTCACCGGAGCCAATGTGACCCCCTAGCGATCCGACACCATCCGGTTGGTGCAAAGCGGATGTGCATTCCATGGACTTCGTTCCGAAGATCCAAACCAACACCTTAAGGACTTCCTCAAAATCGTAGATTCCATAAACCTAGGTGTTGAAACTAGAGAGACTACCCGTTTACGCCTATTCCAATTCTCTCTACGGGATCAAGCTAGTCAATGGCTTGAGCGGTTACCCGCGGGATCCATCACCACATGGGATGATCTCACCACTCGTTTCCTTGCTCAATTTTTCCCACCGGGGAGAACTACTAAGCTTAGGAATGACATCTTGATGTTTCAACAACGTCAAAATGAATCTCTTTATGAAGCATGGACTCGTTTCAAGGACTTACTCCAAAAAGTCCCTCATCATGGCATAGATCTTTGGCTCCAAGTCCAAATCTTCTATGACCATATCGACATCTCCACGAGGCGAACCATTGACCAATCGGCCGGTGGTAAGCTACGTGATCTTAGTGTGGAACAATCATGGGAACTCATAGAAGATCTTGCTCTCTATGACAACGAAAGTTGGAATGATCCCCGTGACTTGAACAAAACGGTCAAGGCAATATCTTTGCCTTCGAACAATTCTAGCACTCCCGACCGTAGGATCATGGAACTTGAGGACCAAGTCAAGTTTCTCATGAAATCTTACGAAGCTCCGAAGCCTTCAAGCCAAGTGAACAAAATCACTTCTTCATGCGAATTATGTAGTGGTCCCCATGACACTCGTGATTGTGTGGAACTCCCCGGAACAGCTTTTGCGGATTACGCATCCACGCGTACCGACGAAGCGGGAGATAAGTGGTACACTTTCAAGCCCGAGCCAAACACATACGGTGATTCATACAACCCCTCATGGAAAAATCACCCAAACCTTAGGTGGAAACAAAATCAACCCAATTCATCCAACCCACCTAATCGTTACCAACCAAACGGTCCACCATCCAACCGTACCTTCAACAACAATCCTTCTAACAACTATGGTAGTACAAACAATCTTGAAGGATTGATGTCAAAGTTCATGGCATCTCAAGAAGCCCGCATAGCTAGGTTCGAAACCGAATTCAACCAACAACAAACGGAGATGACCAACAAGATTGACAACTTGTTGAAAGCCCTCAACAACCAAACATTAATCACACCTAGGAAGGACACTAGGGACACCAATAGTGGAATCCAAACTAAGGACCCCTCATCATCCAAACATGTCCACTTTGTCAATGTTGTCACCATTAAGCCGATAGATAAGGAGATAGAGGAGAGTGACAAGGATGAAGTTAGAGCAGAAGCCGATAGTGAGGATGAGAGTAGGGAAGTTGAGGTTAATAAGGATGAGGAATTAGAGGAGGTAGAACCTATAGAGGAATACTTTGATAAGTTGCCAACCGAGGAAGAACGGGAATACCATAAGGATTTATTCGATAGTCCCGAGAAAACATATATCTTTGGCGACCCCCTTATCAAAATGGGAGACCCCTCTAACATTAACATCCCATGCAATATTGGGCACATGCATATATGGAAAGCTTACATCGACCTTAGATCCCCCGTGAACATCATGACTAGGACTTTTTACAATTGAGTGATGAAGAAGCAACTTAATTTTAGGATGACGCCCGGTAAAAATTGGATAAGTAATTTTGTAGGGAGAATTAAGGGATTACATGTGATCATAGGGAATCTTACCTATGAGATTGATTTTATGATAGTGGAAGACACTCGTCCGGTGATAGATGCTTGCCTAAGTCAAATAATATTTGGGAAACCATTTGTTGAGGCCACTAGAATGAGTTATGGTCCGACTTTAGGGATAGTTAGATTCAAGGAAGAGAATGATGAGGTTGCTTATCAAATGCCCTACAAGATTGAGCAATACCGCCTTCTCTCTAATTTCGAAAAGGAACGCAAGCAAGCGGCTTATTATAGGAATGAGGAGGATAGACGTAGAGGAGTAGAGTATGTTAGAAATAGGACGCTTGGTTTCTACAAAGAGTGCTTGCAACTAGGTCCGGAATACAAAACAGGTTTAGAAGACGACCTAGAGAGTGGAACCAATGATGAGATCACGTAGTAACCCATAGCCTTGAGTCTAGCTACAAGACTCGTAAATAAAGAAAAGCGCTTCTTGGGAGGCAACCCATGTTTTGTGTGATTTTATATGTTTGATTGTTATTTGCTTCCGTATGCATGTTTTATTTTATTGTCGGTTGATCATGTTTCTCAATTAAAATGTGGAAATACTTTACTATGTTGTTTGGCCTAGTCTTAACTCCAACCTAAAGGTATTTTTGCAAAAGATAAGTGTAAGGGGAAACCCCAAATATGTTTTCAAGAAACAAACCGATCATGATTCTCCACAATACTAAATGAACATGTATATTCGTATTTGTTAGAGTCAAATGCTTGTATTGAGTCATAATGAAGTTTTGCAGGATTTTCCAGGAAGTAGGACGAAGTTTTTCCAGAAATTTTCCAGAAACTTAACATAAGAATTTCTGCAGGTCCATTCTGACGGCGTCAGAGTATTACTCTTGACGGCGTCAGAAGTTAAAAATCTGGAAATTTTACCGGTTTTGTTTTTCTAACGGAGTCTTATGGTTTTTGTGAATTATTAAGTTTTATAATCTCCAGGAAATCTGCAAACTTCATTCCACAAGCATTATATCTTATCTTGTTTTCTAGGATTAGTAACTTATATAGGATGCCGCCGATTTTACGCGAGGTTGCCTTGTCTATTGTTGTCAGGATTTACAGGTTATTTTTGACAAGAAGATGATTTATATTCTGGAAGGGAAGCTTTGATTGTTCGTTTTCTTGGAAGAAGATTTAACCTAGCCAACCTAAAATCCATACCGAGCGAATCAGGGGAGTATTTGATTTCATTCTTTTTACTTTTTCACTTTTACATTCTTTACTTGAACATTGGGGACAATGTTCATCTTAAGTGTAAGGGGAGGGTAAAAAGATGATACCTTACATATGCACTTTCGCTTGAGTTTGTTTCGTTTGATGGTAGATGTGTAATAAAACTACGAGAAATACTTGTTAGTGTAATTTTAGCGCCAAATTTAAATTTTTTTACAACATTTAGGAGTGAAACTTTAGCCATAGCAAGCGTCTCATGGATAGGAGATTGTATGACTAGCACATAACCGTATATTCAGAAAAATTTTCCACCCAAAAATGTGAGGTTCGCCTTTAGATTTGATAGGAAAAGCATTCATTATTAGTGCTTATGAGTGTACCGGTAGCATTTAGATTCTAGAACTTGCGTTAGTGATGCATCCCGAGACCGCTAGTAAGACTACATTCGTGTGGTAGGATTTACTACATGATAAGAGGCATTAGGATCACCCTTGTGTTAAACCCGTATTATAATTACTTGACCATTTAAGTCATATTACTTGGCTAGTTAAGTCAACTAATTTTCCCCACACCCTTAGCGTTGTACTCATTTTTAGTACACGATACCCCTATTACACCCCTCCGAGCCTATCTTTTCGTTTCTAACTTTAAGCATTTTACTTAAAGGAAGAATTTGTTACACCCCACTTAAATGTACAACCAAATCGCCTTAGCCTTCCGTGTATGCACTCATTTTTAGTGCATTATTGTTATTTGTTAAACCCTAAGTTAACTTTCTAATTGATTACATGGTTGCTAAGTCAAGTCATATCCTTGTACATATTGTTTTGGGACGATTGGGACTCATGGGTAAGTACTTATTTTATGGAGTAATGGGGAAGAACATAATATTATTACCCCCATATGTACGTTAATCTTAAAAGTGCTCCAAGTGTTTTGATTTTCTTAATTCGAGTCATTAGAATAGTTGAATGTAAAGTATGTAAAGATTCAAGTGTAAGGGGAATGTTCATACCCCTATGATGTATTATTTTGGATGGTAGGGTAAGAGTGTATGTAAAAAAAAAAAAATAAAAAAAAAAAATAAAAAAAAAAAAAAAAAAAAAAAATCAAGAAAAAGAAAAAAAAATAGAAAAAGAAAAAGAAAAAAAGAAAAAAAAAACATACGGACTACCATCCCGTTTTTATTCTATGTTCATTTTATGTTTTCGTTATTTTTCATTTATTAGCTTAAGTCGAGTCTAGTCTTGGCTTAGCAACGCCATCTTGTACATGTAATTAACCAAGATTGTTAACTCGCCACCAGTAAAACTTCCTTTATCCAACAAAACCGTGTAATTCATATCCCTATACCTAACGTTACAACCCTTTAAAAGACCTCTTTGATAGTTTATCCTAGGTGCTTACGCCATGTGGTGGAGGTTTGATCCTTTCCCAAGCCTATGGTAATCTATTTTGCTATGACAGGTAGTGAGAGATATCTTCCATTTCCATAATGTTATATTACTTTATTACACCCGAGAGATGTGAGTATCTAAACACTATTTGTGAGGTGCTTGTGTATGACCTCCATGCTTGTCTATTGGTCTTTAGTGGAACGATTATTTGTTGTAATTACTTTTATATTAGTGTTAAATGACCCCTAACTTGTCTTTTGAGTAGAAAAAAAGCTCATTTGCTTGAGGACAAGCAAATCTCAAGTGTAAGGGTATATGATGAGGCGAAAAATGATCCGTTTTTAGGGGGTCATTTAAGCCCGAATCCGACTTTATTTGATCAAATATTGCCCTAAATCGTTCCTTTTGTGATTTTAGGTGTTTGGAGAGTGAATTCTGGAAAAGAAGCCATTTTGGACGTTTTTGGAGCATAAAAGTGAAGAAAACGGCAAAGTATCAATTTTCCATGCTAGAAGCACTAGGTGACGGCATCAAGAGTTACACCTGACGGCGTCAGATAGCAAGAATAAAATACCGTAGGTGGTGACGGCGTCAAAATCCATCCTGACGGCGTCAAAGTCCCAAGAATAAAATACCGTAGGTGGTGACGGCGTCACATAGGCCGTCATAAGTAGATCAAGGCCGTCCGAGGAAGTATTTGGCGGCGAGGTGACGGCGTCACATGCTTGTCTTGAAGCCGTCAGCCCAGTTTTCCTATATATAGTTTTCTAGTTTTTTACATTTAAAGAGAGAAGTTTTGGTGAAACCCTAAAGACGAATTTGGTGCCTCTTTTACAGGTTTTTCAAGGGTTCCAAACCCTTGATACCTTGCATTGTAATTGAGATAAGTGTTCTTCTAATTCAATCAATATGTCTATGTGTTGGTTGTTTATATCTTGTTCTTGTCTCAATTCCATTATGCTAGGCTAGATCTCTCTTGTGTTTTCTTAGATCTAATGAAACCTAGATGTTGATTATGTGTTGATTACTTGTTTATTCTTGTTCTTGGATGAATGATTTATATGTTAGGCTTAAGAAAACTGGCAGATCTCCAAATGGTAACATGCTTGAACGTATTAAGAAACATGAACCGAGGTGTACTAGGTCTTTATTGGTTGTATTTAATGCATGAGCCACTGTTTACAATCCCTATAGTTGTGCTAGGTCATGGTGTAGGAGGAGATAAGAGCTCATAGAGTTGGGGAGTTATGTATGCCACCCCACGAATGGTATTAAGGAATACAATCCGTCATCCATACAAGTATAACAAGTAATTAACGTGTAAAAGATATCTAGGGAGTAATGAAGTCTAAGTAAACACATTTTCTCCAATTACTGCTCACAACCTTAGTATAATTAGTTTAATTTCATTTTTATTATTTTATTTTGATTGCATCTTAGCTTTGGGTTAGTTGAATAGAAACTAATTCCGCCCACTCCTTCAAAACCCGAGATTTTACTTGCTTTCATAAAAATATAAAAAGACAAAAATAATCATCCCTCACCTCTAGAACTAGTAATTAGGTTTTCTAATCCTAGCGACACTATTCCTAAGTTGAACGATCAATCCCCCGGTACTTGTCACTATACTATACTACAACGATCAGGTACACTGCCTGGTGGGGGTTTTAAGCTTCTCGAGATCCCTCGAGAGGTAAAGCAAGGTGCGATTCCCACGCATCAGAGTCTGACGCTGTCATGTAGTCTCCTTATGCAGGCCGTCACACATTTAACTCTTGACGCCCTTGTTGTGACGCCGTCAGGTTTGCACTGGGTCGTCACCACTTTTACTCCTGACGCCGTCAGGGTCTTCCTCTTGACGCCGTCAGGTACTGTTCTCAGCATGGAAAATTAAGTCTTTGGCGTTTTCTTCACTTTTATGCTCCAAAAACGTCTGAATTGCTTCCTTTTCCAGATTTCACTCCCAAAGTACCTAAAATCACAAAAGGAACGATTTAGGGTAATATTTGATCAAGTAAATTCAATTTCAGGCTTAAATGACCCCCTAAAAGTGGTTCATTTTTCACCTCATCAACATCTTTGAGGTTGAAGTAATGAACAGCTTGTTCAGTGTGCATGTCAAAAACTTGGTCAGTGACTCCCCTGAATAAGACATTGGTGGCCCTTTTTATGAACTTTGTAAAGTACTTCCCAGTGAGAGGAGCTTGATCATCTCCTGAGGATTCTGATTCGGAGTAAGATTCAGCAGCTTCATGGTCAGATGATTGAGGAGACTGAGAGGTTTGTTCAGGGACTGTCTCCTCAACCTCCATGTCATCTCCGGCTTCAAAAACCTCCTCATCACTGTGAAAGTCATCATCTGAGAACAAGGCTGCCTGAACATCAGCCATTGACTGAATCTGCAAAATAAGGTTATTCGGCTCCTCTTCATAAGAAGACTTACCTTCGTTACGGCCAGGTCCTGACCCTTCTAATCCAGCAGACTGGGTTTTATCTGCCTGGTCCTTAGAGCCAGTTCCCAAGTTGTGGGCACCTCCATGAGTGGGTTTGGGTTCCATATCATCGGGTGGTCTTTTTCCCTCTAAATCTGTCTCCCGTGATCCTTTCAGACACTAATGAGCGTTTCCCAGTGTCATCATGAGGAATCATGATTGTTGTGTCCCTATCAGCGGGTTGTAGAAGTCCCTCTAAGTCTTTGGGAAGAGTTGTTGTGCCCTCAAACAAAAGCTCTTATTTGCGAACATCCTCATCAGGCACCTGAGTGGGTTTGCCCCCTTTCCAACAGGCTTGCGCTGGCCTGTTGAAGATTTAGGGGCGTTGACTCCCTGATTCTTGGGTTGTGGTTTACCCGAGCCTTTAGCAGGATGTGAAAGGGTTTGGGTCCCCTTCTCAGTGGAGTAGTGCTGCCCCACCGAGGATTTAGGACCCCTTGCTCCCTGAGACCCTGGTTGTGATTTGCCAGAGCCTTTAACAGGATGTGGAGGTTGGGTTGATTCCAACTCCACTGACTTTTTTATGTCAGCAGAGCCTTTGGGAATGGGTTTGCCCGAGGACACTGAGTGTGATGTCTCAGTGCCCTCCGTTGGCGGTTGTTTTGGGGTCAAAGATTTGGTTATGATCCTGAGGGTGTCAGCAGTCAGGGTCTGTTGTTGTTATCCCCTTTTGTCAGGCTTGGGAACAGAGGTCTCAGTGGCGAGTGACTTGGTTGAGCCACCTTCCTGGACCCTTGTCCCTTCTTCCTCTTCACCTTCTTGGTGGGAGAGGGAACAGGTGAAATCTTGTTGTCACCATGGATAGCAGTAAGCATATGTGTGGTCAGTGCAACATGTGTAACCTCAGCAGGGTCACGAGAGTAATTTTCCTTATGTAGGACATCAGGCTCAAAGCCTACGGCATCAGGCTTAACATACTCGGACCCCAGCAAGTCTTGCAGGGTGTAGGAAATGAATCTAGGGTATGACATAAGTTTTTGCCTAGACTTCCCACCCAATTTTGCAATGAGGTCCCTGAAGATAATTTCTCCAAGGTCAATTTTTGTACCGTCCAGGAGATAGTACACTATCATTGATTGAGTAGTGTTTAGTTGCTCAGTGGAGGATTTGTTTCCCCCAAGGACCTGAATGACAAAGATCATCAGGATCCTCCAGGGGGCAGGAAACCAGGTTTTGATGATTGAGGCTTTGGATATGAGGGCCCCTAGAGTTACCTCAGGGCGGTTTTTAACATAGGGCCCTAGTTCCAGCAAAATTGCCTTCACATCCTCTTTAGTGGGTTGGGCAGCAAAGGTCTAAGCATAATCAAGGCCAGTGGTTTTGATAAAGGTCTTCTAGTTTAGAGTTAGGAACTTTGTTCCATTCTATACTGAGAACCTTATGGTGGCCTCCTTTGGTGCATCAGGGTTTTCAACCACCGTTGTGCACCAGAATTCCCTCAAATAGTCATGATAGATGACAGAGGGGGTTTTAGTGAATGTGGTGGTGAGGAAACAGTTTTGAAGAAACTTCACCACATCTCTGTATTCAGGGAACCCTTTAGGGTAGGCGAAGTTTCCCACCATATTATTCTTGGTCAGGTCTATGCTTTCCACTTGGAAATCCACATTGGGAGCGTATTTGATGACTTTAGAAGAAGCCATTGTGAGAGAAATGGTCTGGTTTTGAGAAAAAAAATTGATCAAAGATGGGACACACACAGTTTGAAAAACAGATTTGTTCTTGAAATAAATTTTCCAAGAGTTTTGTTATGTTTTGAAAGCGCGTGTGTGTTTTTCTTTGTGGAGGTATTTATAGGGAATGAATTAGGGTTATGCTGTTGCGGATTCAAATGGTGTTCTAAAGCATTTTTTATATCCGCATTAATTAGCACGATTCCCATTACCCCATTTTTCTCGCAACATGATTAGAGGAACAGTTGCGTGGCTCTGCGAAAGACGATTTTGCAGAGTGATGTCATCACACAAGTATTTATATGAGAGAGAGCATTTAATGCTCAGTGGTATTGGTAAGATAGGTGTGGGGGCCCGAGATGTGGATGCCAGTTGTGTAAGAAACATATATTCCTATATTTAATAGGAAGCAGTTACCTACCTGGGACATTTACTAACTAAGTACTTAGAGCATTTAGTTAGGGTATTCAGTGCCATTTGATATCTTGAGCCCCCTGAATGAATTATCATTCAGTAAGTTAATGATCAGTGATGAGGTGTATATCACTGAGAAATGGATTTATTTAGGGACCTAGGAGAATTTACATCAGGTTGGAATAATTTTCATTAGTTGCCTGATTCAATATCCAACATGCCCAACTCAGCTTTCTGTCTGGTGAAAGTGGGTTCATCCAGGGGTTTGGTAAAAATATCAGCTAGCTGATACTCAGTGGAGATGAAATGTAATTCAATTTCTCCATTCATGATGTGGTCCCTGATGAAATGGTACCTAATGTCAATGTGTTTGGTTCTTTGATGAAGCACTGGGTTATTAGAGATGGCTATGGCACTGGTGTTGTCACAAAAGATGGGTACCATCTTGTACTGAATGCCATAGTTACTCAGTTGGTTCTTCATCCAAAGTACATTTACACAACACCCTGCACAGCCACATATTCAGCTTCAGCTGAGGACATGGCCACTGACTGTTGTTTCTTTATACTCCAACACACAAGTTTACCACCAAGAAATTGGTAGGATCTTGAGGTACTTTTTCTATCCATATTACCGCCTGCATAGTCTGAATCAGTGTATCCCTTGAGATCAAACCCTGAACATTTGGGGTAATACAAACCAAGGTTGGGTGTACCCTTCAGGTATCTGATGATTCTCTTTACAGCGGTGAGATGAGACTCTTTTGGTTCAGACTGCTATCTAGCACAAAGGCAGACTGAGAATTGGATGTCAGGCCTTGAAGCAAGTAAGTACATCAGTGACCCTATCATTCCTCTGTATAAGGTTTGATTCACTGATTTTCCAGTGAGGTCAGGACCAAGGTTATTTGGAGGAACCATGGGGGTTTTCACTGAAGAGCAATCAGAGAGATCATACTTCTTCAGTAGGTTCCTAATGTATTTTTCTTGACAAATGGATATGCCTTTGTTAGTCTGTTTGATTTGAAGTCCAAGAAAGTAAGTGATTTCACCCATTACACTCATTTCAAACTTTGTGGTCATGAGTTTTTCAAACTGTTTGCAAAGTTTGTAACTTGTTGAGCCAAAGATGATGTCATCAACATACACTTGAACAAGGATGACATCACTTTTTGTTCTATAGATGAACAGGGTGTTGTCAATATTTCCTCTGACAAACTTGTTTTGGATCAGGAAGGCTGAAAGTGTTTCATACCATGCCCTGGGTGCTTGCTTTAGTCCATAAAGGGCTTTGTTAAGCTTGTAGACATGGTTAGGAAATTCACTGCTTTCAAAGCTAGGAGGTTGTTGCACATAAACATCTTCTTTAATTTTACCATTCAGGAATGCACTTTTTACATTCATTTTGTAAACTTTAAAGTTCATGTATGTTGCATAGGCTAGGAAGATCCTGATGGCTTCCATTCTAGCAACAAGTGCAAAGGTTTCCTCATAATCAATACCTTCCTATTGGTTATATCCTTTTGCAACAAGTCTAGCCTTTTTTTTTATGACTGTTCCATTTTCATCAGTCTTGTTCTTGTAGACCCACTTCATTCCAATGACTATAACACTACTGGGCATTCAACAAGGGTCATGACATCATTCCTGTCAAATTGTTCCAACTCTTCTCTCATGGCCTGAACCCAGCTCTTATAAGTTAAAGCTTCTTTAACATTTTTGGGCCTTGTGTCAGAAAGACAATCCACATAGAGATAAACATTGGCTGAGGCTACCTTGAGTTTGGTAGCCATGCTTCTGGTAAGCATGCCTTCAGTGGGCTCATTAATGATGTTTACAAGCTCAATTGTTTTGGATTTTGTCCAGCTATCCTGAGGTCTAGGATAGGAGTTAGAGCTTGTAGAAGCCTGATTTGTTGGAGTGGGTTCAGTCACAGGAACCTGAGGTAACTCAAGATTTTGGTCTTCAGTGACCTTAGTGTGAATGGCTTGGTTTGAGGGTTCCTAAACAATTGGTTCAATGGTAGTGGTCTCATTGGAGATTTGTGTTTCAATGACTTCACGGATGGTTGGTTGGGGTAGATTTTGAGGGATGATGTAGTATGAGACATCAGCATCAGCTTGGTATTGATTTGAAGTATGATTCTCAGGGAGATACTCATTAGGAGGATACCTTGATGAATCATCAATACCAATCTCTTCAACTGAGGAACTGGAGAACCTGATGGATTCAGTGCTCTCATCAACTGTTATATGATAAGTTTCCTCAGTTTGTTGTCTCCTTGTGTTAAACACCCTGTAGGCTTTGGAAACCAGAGAGTATCCCAAGAAGTATCCATCATCAGATTTAGCATCAAATTCACCCAAGTGATCATTGTGATTATGAATAAACACAGGATACCCAAATACATAAAAGTAGCTGATGTCAGGGATCCTTCCTTTGAATATCTCATAAGGAGTCTTATTGTGTCTTTTCACAATAATGGACCAATTTTGAGTGTAGCAGGCTGTTTTGACTGCCTCAGTCCAGAAGTGTATTGAGAGGACTGAGCCATTCAAAATTGTCCTTCCTGCCTCAATGAGTGTTCTATTTCTCCTTTCAGCTACTCCATTTTGTTCAGGAGTATAGGGAGAAGTGAAATTCTAAGAAATCCCTTACTCATCACAGAAACACTCATGGTCATGGTTTTTGAATTCAGTGCCATTGTCAGTTCTAATTTGATTAACTTTGACATCATTTTGATTTTCAATGTTCCTGACAAATGACATGATTGTGTCAGCTGCCTGACTCTTTTTGGTTAGGAAGTAAACCCAAGTGTATCTTGAGTATTCATCCAAAATAACCAGAGTATACTTCTCATGATGAATAGACATGGGACTGACCGGTACAAACAAGTCCATATGGAGAAGATGCAGGCAACTTCTGATTGAGAATGATTGTTTGGTTTTGAATGACGCCCTATTGTGTTTTCCTTTCTCACAAGCAGAACATGGCGTGTCTTTGGTATACACTAGGGATGGAAGGCCATGAACTTTGTTCTGTTTGGCCAGGTTGCTGATGTTTTTGAAATTAAGATGAGAGAGTCTCCTATGCCAAAGCCAGTTGATTGTCTCACTTTCCTTAGAGAAGAGGCAAGTCCCATTTTGAGTAAGGGATGACATGTCTAATACATAAACATCATCCTTCCTGGGAGCAATCAACACAACTTCCTTGTTGGCATTGAAGATGGTCCCTCTCTTATCATCAAACTGAACTATGTATTTTGCATCACATAGTTGACTCACACTTATCAGATTGTACTTGAGACCATTGACATAAGCTATTCTTGTAAAAACTATACCATTGCAGTTTACTGAACCATAACCTTCAGTGGGAGCTGATGAGTTATCACCAAATACTACTTTGGGTCCTGGTTCTTCCACATATTTGTGCAGATAACTCTTCACACCAGTCATACTCCTTGAGCATCCACTGTCGAGGTGCCAAGCAAGATCCCTGATGTGTTTCTGCACAAATAGTAAACTAGGTTAGTTTTTTCTTGTTACCCCACCTCTTAGTGGGCTTAGTCCTCGTGGACTTTTTGAACTTAGCTAAAGAGGCATGGTCTAGAGTAGAGTGAACTGAGCTTCCACAAGTTTTACATTTTGTGGTAGTTGAAGACTCAGTCGACTGAGAAGTGCTTGAATAGGTGTTTCTTCTGGCTTGAATGATCTTTTCATGTCCCTTGTCATCATGTGTGGGGTCACCACAGATGTTGCAGCAGTTGTTCAACATGCAATCATCAGGGAGATGATCATTGAACCCATAGTGAGGACATGGCAAGAAAGGCTTAGCCTTTTGTATTTGTTTGGAAGATGAGGCATACTGATAGCCTTGTGTTTTGTAAATACCTTGTGCTTTTAGAGAAGCAATGTGAGAGTTGTGATCAGAAGTCTTGTGGTCTTCTTGTTTGCATATCATGCAGAACAGGATTCTAAAGCAATTATCAGTGGAGTTGTTTTGATGATTGCAAAGTTCACATCTCACAGAAGATCTGGATGAGGGTTTTGGTTTTGAGGAACTTGAGGAAGTTGCTGGTTTAGATTTTGAGTTAGAGTGTTTCTTAGTGGACTCAATCTTTTCACTCAACTTCCTGACAAGTTTAGCTAACTGGTCAAACTTTGAATCAGTGCTTTCAGGTTTTACCTCAGTGGATACTGAAGGTGTGTGGTTTTTATGAGGTATAGAGGTAGGTATCTTCAGGATGGTTATTCCTGGATTTGCTTTCTCCTTTGGAGAGTGAGGTTGATAAACTGATGGTGCAAGATCTGAACTGGGTGCTGCTCCATGAAGTTGTTTCAGTAGAGGGAGTGGTGATTGTGAATCTGACTTAGACTCAGTGATGGACTCAGTATGATTGGGTTCATCTGTAACTGCTAGCAACTCCTTAATTGCCTGACTTTCAGGCTCTAGAATTCTTCCAGTGTTGAAGTTTGGCAGTTTATTGTCAGGATTGACTCTTTCAATCCAATCACTGGGTTTAGGAGCAAGTTCTTTGCTAGAGAGTATGTTTGCTGACAGAAAGGCTGTTGAATGGCTACTCTCCCCAGACACTTCAGTGAGTTGATCTTCACCCAGAGCAGCCTTTTTTGTGCTGGGTGTGAGACTTAGTGTGTCAAAAAGTTTGGGGTTCTTCTAAGTCCATTTCTAAATGACAGCCTTTTCTTTCTTAAGTTCTTCTTGAAGAGCCTGATTTTATTTTACAAGTTCAGAATTTTGAATTTGAAGTGTGACACTTTCAAGTTTAGCTTGTTTTAAAGCAAGAAGTTCATCTCTACACTGATTTAATTCAAAACTCAGTTTGTTAAATTTTGAAAACAAATTTAGCCTCTACTCTTCAACATACTTAAGATCAACATTAATATAATCTAAGTAAGATTTCCAATCAGCATCATCATCCATAGAAAGTAAGATGTTTACCTTTCTCATTGTGATGTTCACCCATTCTCCATTCCTGGCATGACCTTTTCTCACAGCAAGCTTGTTGTCTTCTGAGAGAGCCATCAGGGCACCGATGTGAACTTCTTCATCATCAGAAGACACTTCAACCTCATCCCAGTTAGATGTTTCAGCAACTAGCCCTTTGTTTTTAGCCTAAGCTTGTTTAGGAGCCTGAGGTGGCTGAGTGAATGAGGAAGCATACTCAAGAAGAGCAAGTTTGGCCTTTGCCATTTTATATTTGGCTTCAAAATCTTTTTGAGGAATTTTTTCAATTTTGTTTTGAACAAACTGACTTGATTGAAGCAACTTAGGTTGAAACTTGCTAGTTCCTGAAGAGAAATTGTTTCCTGAGAATTTGTAAGATGGTTCTGAGGTTGTTTTTAAGAAACAAACTTTTACAAAATAACCCTTTTTGCCACATTTAAAACATTCAGAATTGTCATTTGCCTTTGAGTTAGAAAAAATTTTATTTCTTTTAATAAACCTTCTTGAGTTTGCAAGGAGTGCCCTTTCATGAAATTCACTTTGTTAATCATTCAAATACTCCTCACAGGTTCTTTCATCAACCTCATCATCAGATCCATCTTGAAAATCCTGCACAACACCATTTGAATAGAAAGCAGTGGATATGGGTGAGGAGGTCAGAGTCTTTTTGGTCTCCTGAGCTTTACCAGGGTATCTCCTGGTAATAAGATTGTCTTCATAGACAAACTTCCCATAAATTTCAGGGAGCTCAAGATTCTGGATATGGTTTGCATTTCTCAAACCCTGAGAGAAGTTTAACCATTTCTCAAGGAGACTGTTGATAAAGCCAACATTCATTTCATGCTTTGACAGGGTGGCACCATCATTGGTCAGCTCATTCAGGAGGGTCTTATACCGGGTATAGGTCTCTGAGAGACTTTCAGAGTCTTTGGCCCTAAAAGTATTGTACTCAAGTTTCAGGTCCATGATCCTATTTTCCTTGGTATCTGAGGGACCCTCATAGCTGTGAACCAAGTCAGTCCATGTCTGCTTAGCAGTAGGAAAATTGATGACTGATTCCATTATATCGTCAGGAAGACAAGATATAATGATGCTTTTCAAGCGTTGGTCTTGATTGACCACCCTCCTCTCATCAGGAGTCCACTGAGCTTCAGGTTTGACTAAACCTTGGGCAGTTGTTGGGACATATGGACCATCATTAATCAGCTTAATGTAATATGGTTCCATCCCAGTCAAGTAACAAAGCATTCGCTTTTTCCACTTGTTGAATTTTCCAACATCAAGTCGAGGGGCAGTAGCTGAATAACTTCCACTGTTGGGATCATACTTTTGTATTTTAGTCAAGTCTCGGTCATTACCTTTTGGAATAGGTTGCTTAGTTATTTATTTTACTATGTTTATGTTACAAGGCTTAAGTATGAAAGTCCATGGGCCATGAAAGCCCACGTCTAAGTAGTAAGAGGGAGGAAGGGAGTGTTGCCCTACTCCTCCCTTATAAATACTAAGCTCATGTAAACATTATTCTTGTTGGTTATTTGAATACATTAAGGAAACTCTTGCAATTACTCTTCTCTCATTTCTTATAATCAACCATCTCTCATTCTCATCTCATTTCTCATACTTGTGTTTAGAAAATGGTGACCTAACAAGTGGTATCATTCGCCTAATAGAGATTGAAGTGTGTTTCTTGGAGTTAACGTGGGATTTAGGGTGTTATTTTGCTTCTTTTTGCTTCTTTCTTTGTTTCTTACACTCAAATCTTGAAGCTTGGATAAGTTTTAAGGTTAATATAGTGTTTAGAAGCTTAGATTTTGCATAAAGTTTTGATTTTTAAGGTTTTTTCTACTCAAAATCTTCAATAGTTAGTGTTTTCTAAGTATTGGTGAAGTTATTTGATCAAAAGTACCTTATTTCTAAGCATTTTTCTTCAAAAATTTGAGATTTTTCAAGTTTCTGACCTCCTTACGCGTAAGTTTCGTGAACAGTATGATTCAAAACTGTCTACAGTACTTTTTGTCCCTTCTACGCATAAGTTTTGGTCAAAACCCCTTTCTTACGCGTAAAACTGGTCAAAACCCTGTTTCTACGCTTAACTTGGTCTTCTACGCCTTAATCCTACGCGTAAGTCTATTTCCTACGCTTAAGTCCTACGCTGAAGTTACATCCTACGCAGAAGTTGCCTTTTTCTACGCAAAAGTTCAATCTTACGCATAAGAGTTAATCTTACGCGTAAGTTGCCAGAATCTACGCTTAAGTTTCATCAAAGGTCTTCTCCTTGTGTTACGGTGACTCAGTACTTCCCTAGCTTGGATAAGTTAGTTGAATACTTCGACTTCGGACATCTTTCAAGCTTGGATAAGTTTGAAAGATTTGTTTGGTTGTTTAACCTTACGCATAAGTCTAAACTTACGCATAAGCCAAAGCTTACGCGTAAAGAGGAAACTTACGCATAAACTCATTGTTTACGCATAAACTACTCTTTACGCATAACCTAAAGTTTACGTGTAAGATTATTGTTACGCGTAAGATTTCAACTTACCCCAGGGATTTTGTACTTAACCAAAGGAACGTGCATTTCAATCTTCTACTAAGATCCATTACTACACAAGTGTTCAAAGATGTCTCAACCACCACATTAATAATTCTCTAATCCTCAGCAACAACATCAGCAGTATCAGCAACAACAATACCATCAGCAACAATCATATCAACAACCTACACAATCACACTTTCATCAACAACCGTTTAATCCACAACCACAATATCTCATGATGCAACAACATCAAATCATTCCTCAACAACAA
Organism: Artemisia argyi; assembly: GCA_030686995.1. Classification (NCBI taxonomy): domain Eukaryota; kingdom Viridiplantae; phylum Streptophyta; class Magnoliopsida; order Asterales; family Asteraceae; genus Artemisia; species Artemisia argyi. The sequence continues at coordinate 222,905,733 of CM060708.1, forward strand.
CCATATCAAATGTCACAGCAAAACACTCAGTTTTCCTCCAAATAACCTCACTGGTTTGATAGAATGTGCGAAGTTATTACAACTCAACAATCCAGACATGAGGCGGGATCACTTGAAACACCTCCAATGTTAACACCTGGGAACTATGTTCAATGGTCAAGTCGATTCTTACGATTTCTTGAACTGAAGAAACCTCATGGGAAATTCTTGAAACAAGTGATACTTGAAGGACCATTTGAGTGGCCAACAAGATTTGAAATTGGTGATCCAACTGCTGATCTTCCTCGTCCTCCTGGTGATAGACCTCTTCCAGAATCTCAACTCACAGAAGAACAGAACTTACATCGTGAAGCTGATGAGTATGCAATGGCTTATATACTTCAAGGTATACCTAATCCAATTTATCGAAGTGTAGATGCTCAGAAAACAGCCAAAGCTATGTGGGAACATGTTCATCTCCTTATGGAAGGTACTCAATTGAACAAAGATGATATGGAATCTAAACTCTACATGGAATACACTGACATCGCAATTGAACCAGGAGAGTCACTTGAATCCTACTATCATCGTTTCACAAATGTGGTCAATGATCTAGAACGTCACAAAATCACAGTACCAAGGATCGCAGTGAACTCCAAATTCGTTGGAAGTCTTGGCCCAGATTGGCATAAATATGTGACATTTGTTCGACAAACCAAAAATCTTCATGATGCACCATATGGTTTGTTGTATGATTTTCTGAAACACCATGAACCTGAAGTGGAAAAAGATCAAGCTCTATGAGGAGGATACACACCAACACCAACACAAAATTCTTTGGCACTCGTAGCTCAATCTCACTATGCTCCACCACCAATGTCAAATCATGCATATGTTCAAGAGCAAAACTACTTCAGTTATCCACAATCTTCTACCTCGAACAAAATGGTCCCTTATGATTCATCTCCACAAAATACTTCTACTCAACTTGTTCCATTAAACAACAATGATGCAGTGTATTACTCCAACTCCAATGAAGATGACGATGATGACTTTAATACGTTGAATCAGGGACTTGCTCTTATTGCTCGTGCTTTTAGCAAATTCTCTAACAAAACAAACAACCGTCAACGTTCATCTTCTAACACAAGGAATCAAGCTGTTGTCAATGATGGAAGTTCTTCAGGAAATTTTGGGAATGGTCAGAGGTTTAATAACAATGGAGGGTTCAGCAACAACTCGGGCTCTTCTCAGCAAAGGTCTGAACCAGTTGCAACTAGGAACTCAACCTCAGGGAATGCAGTGTGGTGTTATAACTGTAATGAACAAGGTCATATAGCGACAGCATGTCCCAAACCGAGAACTCGGGGTAGTAAGTTTCACAAGCAGGCATTACTCATGGCTCTTCAAGATGAAAAAGATAGACATTTCCCTGAACAAGATAACAACTTCATGGCAAATGTGAACAATGATGATGACATGAAAGATCTGGAAGCCAATGCAGCTGTGATGCTTATGGCCAACATGCAGGAACTTCAGTTTAATGATTCAGGTCCAGTGTATGACACTGACGGCTTGTCTCAGGTACATGACCAAAAAGCATGCCTAATACATGAAATAGCCTCACCTTCTGCTTCTGAATCAGATATGGTGCAAGTTGTTCCATCTGACTCATCTTCATCTTCTCAAACAGATGAACAAATAAGCACAGTTGTCATATTTGATGATGACACAGTTGTTTCATTTGATGATCCTATTGAGAATGATAAACATGATCATATAGAACAACATGAACCATCATTTGATCCAGGCCCTGACCTCATATTGTTATCTAAACAACTGAATGCTCAACAATTGCAAATCATAAAATGCAACGAGAAAAACAAAGCTTTAAAAGAAACAAATGCGTCACTTGCAAGAGATATTGAGTGTTATAAAATTCAACTTTCAAATCAGCAAGACAAGATTAAACATGCAAAAAGTTTTGAAAAAGCTTTTCAAGAATCTTACAACAAAGAGCAAGATCTTCAGCACAAAATGCAAGATTTAATTGAGTCAAATGGAAAGTTGATTTCTAAACTTGAAAGTGAAAAATGTGAACTGAAAATGCAAGTTGAACGTCTTCAAAGAGAACTTTCAAAAACAGAAACAGAATTGTCCAGTTGCAAAAAGGATTTTTGTGAACATAAAATACGAAAAAGGAAGTATATAGATAACTTACTCGGTGAGATTGTTGATCTTGAAAAACAACTCAAAGAATTTCGTAATATTGTTTACAAACACGGGAACTCTGTCACAACAATTCAGAAATTTACTTTAAAACCGAGACCCGATAAAGGATTTGCACTTGGCGATTACAAATCAATGTTTCTTCACATGGCATTCAAAGAAATTCCTAAAATTTACAATATGGACCATTTGCTTGATAATACGATTGTGCTTGCTGTTGTTTTTAATACTGAGGAAGAGGAAGAACTTGAAAAAGAGAGTCGATCAAAAATGAGTTATGTTCAATATTGGACACCATATGATTATTCACAAGCTCCACATATTTCTAAATCTTTTGTTCCTCAAAAGGAATTACCTGAGAAATCATGGTATGTCACAGAGTCATATGTTTCATCCTCTAATGCGGCCCCTGTCCAAACTGTAGCACAAATAAATGGTCATTTACCATCATCCGGTGAACTTACATCTCTACCGAAAAATTGTCGTGTCTTAAATTATTACAAAACTTTTATGGAAGACATCGAAATTTTGGAGGAAACAATTGAACGTAATTCTGAAATAAAAATTGAAACTTTTCAATCCGCTTACGAGCGAGAAAAGAGAGATATTTTTCAAAAACAAATGTTGCCAATTGTCAAACACCTCCGTCTCTGTGCTACACGTTGGGAACAGGAACTTCAAAACGAGGTCAAAACTATGATAAACGTTTTCAACTCAACTGAAAATGAGATTTTGGTTCAAAAGCAAAGAAATAGAGTTTTAAAAAATGATGCTGATCGACTCTTGGAACAAATTCTCAATGCTGATATTTATTCTGTTATCATGAATGATCTCTATAAATCTGGTACTTCTATGCTTGTGGATGATCTTTGTGTTGATAATAACTTGTTGAATGTGGAAATTGAGACACTTAAACATGATAATGACAAGCTGAGAATTAAGAATGATGATGTGACAAAACAATTTTCAAAAGAAATTTGTCAACTCAAACAAAGGCTTGAATGGTGTCAAGCTCAAAGTATTGAAATGGAATTGAAACTTCAAAGTCAAAATATTTCAAACTCTTGTCTGCTTTGCAAAAACAATGAGTCTTTAAAAAGTCTGTGTCTCAAATACGAGAAAGAAATTGCGGATTTAAAAATTGAAAACATCGAATGGCAACAAAACCGCGATGACATTAATTATTGCAATGTGAAACTTGAGTCTGAAATTCAGGATAAAAATCACATCATCATTGATTTGAAAGAGAAAATTAAGCTACTTCAAAAAGGAAAGATGGTTGACACCACGGTGATAGCACCAGGAATGTATCAATTAGACAAAACTGCTAAAGGAAATGTTGTTCAAAATACTAATGTTGATAACTCCACTTCTACAGGACTAGTCTCCACTAATAGCGTTAGCAGACCCAAGCGAAAAAGTAAAAAGAAGAATAGGCTCTGGCAACGTAAAAGAGGACCACTAGAAGCTCAAGAAGTAGAAGATCAACTTAGGAATTTGAATAAAACTCATGTTGCATCAGATTTAGATTCTAATCTGGCAAATTGTAATCAAAATCTAAATGTAACGAATGATGAACCTTTGAATGTTTTGAATATTAATGCATCTTGTGTGTTTTGTCGCAAAAGCGTATCATCTGGTGATCATACTAAATGTATAGCTAATTCTCTTCTTAATCCTCATAAGAAATGTAGGACACGCATTCCTTCTAGACCTACTACTTCCTCTAAGTCTATCTTAGGAAAGCCGCCTTCTACGGTTTCTAATGAAGTTGAAGTTACCCCCATAAGTGCCGAGAACAAATATAGGAATAAGCCAGCTACTAGTAAATTCACCATTAAGAAAGCAAGAACTAGTTGGAATTGGCAACGTTGGTTACAACATAAACCAAACTTTAAATGGATTCCTAAATTGTTGAATACATGTGCTTCTAACCAACAGGAACCCGCACTTTCTTTGGGTTCCACCCTTACTTCTGTTCCATCCGTGTCTTCTTCTTATGATGCAGGTGGTATAGATTGTTCTCTGGATTGTTGATAGCGGATGCACCCGACATATGACAGGCAATCTCAAACTGTTACACAACTTTGTCTCAAAGTTCATTGGTACTGTCAGATTCGGGAATGATCATTACGCTTTAATCATGGGATATGGTGATTATGTCAGTGGGAAGATTGAAATCAGTCGTGTTTATTATGTGGAAGGCCTTGGACACAACCTTTTCTCTGTTGGTCAATTTTGTGATGGGGATCTAGAAGTTGCATTTCGTGAGAAAACTTGTTTCGTTCGTGACTTACAAGGAAACGATCTAATGTCTGGCTCATGTGGTTCCAATCTTTATACAATATCAATGTCAGATATGATTGCTACATCCCCGATATGTCTTCTCTCTAAAGCAGAATCGATTAAATATTGGTTATGGCACAAACGTCTTTCGCACTTGAATTTCAAAACTATGACTGACCTTGCTCGTCACAAACTTGTTGATGGATTTCCAAGATTCCGATTTACCAAAGATCACTTATGTTCAGCCTGTGAACAAGGAAAAAGTACTCGGGCTCATTTTCCTTCTAAATCTGAGAACAGTACGAATCATGTTTTACAATTGCTTCATATGGATTTGTGTGGACCGATGCGTGTTCAAAGTATCAACGGTAAACGCTACATCCTTGTAATTGTGGATGATTACTCCAGATGGACTTGGGTTTATTTTTTACGAAGTAAAGATCAAGCTCCTTCAATGATCATCACCTTTCTCACTAAAATTCAAGTTCAGTTACGCAACACGGTACGAATAGTCAGAACTGACAATGGAACTGAATTCAAGAATCAGACACTTCGGTCATATTTTGAAGTGGGAATTGAACATCAAACATCTATTCCTAGAAGCCCAGAACAGAATGGAGTTGTTGAAAGATGCAACAGGACGTTAGTGGAAGCTGCTAGAACTATGTTGATTAATGCTCAATTACAGGATTACTTATGGGCAGAAGCTATTTCAACCGCATGTTATACCCAAAACCGTTGCATGATCACAAAACGCCATCGCAAAACACCTTATCAAATTGTTCACAAAAGAAAACCGAACATCGATTACTTTCATGTATTTGGAGCACTTTGTGATCCGAAAAATGATCGTGATGATTTAGGTAAACTCAAAGCAAAGGCTGACATCGGAGTGTTCGTTGGATACTGTGAAAATTCAAAAGGTTTTCGGATATGGAATCGTCGAACAAGAGAAATTCAAGAAACCATTCACGCTAATTTTGATGAACTCACACAAATGGCTTCTGAGCAACACAGCTTAGGACCCGAATTCAACCGTCTTAACTCTCCGGACTCTTCGGCTGAACCATTGCCAGTCAACCGCAAAGAATTGGAAACCTTGTTTGCTCCACTGTTTGATGATACAATTGAATACTGAGGTCTCACCCAATTCCGCTGCTCAATCTGATAACATTCCAGTACCAGACTCACCTCAACAAACTACTACAACTGTTGAGAAAGACGGTCCTCCAATTGCATCACCATTTACAGCAGAACAAACTGTTTCTAACTCTCGCCAATCAGCTGAAGATCCTATACCACAATCAGTTACACAACCCGCAGAGCATGATCCTGATGCGTTCTTTAACCCATTTGCACCGGCTCCTACATTTCCTGAAGCAGCTGAGTCATCCACACGCAATTTGGATCCTGTTAACATGCGAGATACTTATCAACTACACCCTTCAACATACAAATGGACTCGAGACCACCCACTAGTTCATATTATTGGCCATCCAGATGCACCTGTAATGACAAGACAACGACTTCACACTGATGGAGAAACTTGTATCTATGCACTCACAGTTTGTCACGAGGAACCAAAGAACATTAAAGAAGCAATGACTTATGACAACTGGATTGAATCTATGCAAGAGGAATTTCAACAGTTCATACGATTAGAAGTCTGGGAATTAGTTGAAAGACCTGACGGAGTCTTTGTCATCGGGTTAAAATGGATTTGGAAAAATAAGCTAGATGCTGAAGGTACTGTCATACGTAACAAATCATGCCTGGTAGCGAAAGGTTACTCCCAACTAGAAGGACTTGATTTTGCTGAATCCTTTGCTCCAGTGGCTAGACATGAAGCTGTTCGGATCTTTTTGGCCTTTGCTGCAGACAGGAACATGGTTGTTTACCAAATGGATGTGAAAACAGCATTTCTTAATGGAGAACTCCGTGACGAAGTGTATGTAAGCCAACTAGACGGCTTCGTTGATCCTGAGCGTCCTAATCACGTTTACCGACTCAAAAAGGCACTCTACGGACTTAAACAAGCCCCACGGGCGTGGTATGATAAACTGTCCACTTTCTTGCTGGCCAATAAATTTTCTAAAGGATCGGTGGATCCAACACTATTTACAAAAACCTACGAGGAGGACTTACTTGTTGTTCAAATATATGTCGATGACATTATTTTTGCCTCAACAAAAAGAAGTTACTCTAATGATTTTGCAAAATTAATGAAAGATAATTTTGAAATGTCCATGATGGGTGAACTTTCGTTCTTTCTAGGACTACAAGTTCATCAATCACCCCGTGGAATTTTTATAAATCAGTCCAAATATGCTATCGAAATTTTAAAGAAACATGGAATGATGAGTTGTGATACCTATAATACACCAATGGGCTATACCACAAAACTAGATGCTGACTTACATGGGACACCTGTTGACCCTACCAAATACCGAAGTATGATTGGGTCCCTCATGTATCTCACAGCTAGTAGACCTGATATAGTATTTGTTGTCTATATGTGCTCTCGCTATCAGTCCAAACCAACTGAAAAACACCTCAGTGAGGTCAAAAGAATCCTTCGATACATAAAGGGAACCATTAACTTGGGAATCTGGTATCCGAAGGATTCTGGTTTTGAACTAATTGCTTTTTCAGATGCTGACCATGCAGGATGTTTAGACATACGCAAAAGTACATCTGGTGGATTACAGTTTCTCAGAGATAAACTTGTGTCACGGCAATCAAAGAAGCAGGACTGCACATCACTGTCGTCAACAGAATCTGAATATGTAGCTATGTCTGCTTGTTGTGCTCAAGTCATCTGGATGAGATCACAACTTAAGGATTATGGCTACGTGTTCAACAAGATTCCAATCTACTGTGATTCCAAAAGTGCCATTGCTATCTCCTTCAACACAGTTCATCACTGCAAATCCAAACACATCGATCTCCGATATCACTTCATCAAAGAGCATGTTGAAAAGGGTACCGTTGAACTGTATTTTGTTGGGACTGAGTACCAATTGGCGGACTTACTTACCAAATCCTTAGCACCATCAAGGTTTGCTAGTCTAGTTCACCAAATTGGTATGCGATGTTTGACTCCAGATGATCTGGAAAAGTTTTTAAAACACAATTGATCGTCAAACATCAAAACTATCATTGTAAATATTTTTCAAAAACAAAATACAAAAATATAAAACCAATCAAAAACACAAAAAGGTTTTTTTTGTTCTTTTTTCAAAAAAAAAAATGCAAGTATATACCACCTTTCTTCAACACTATTTTTTGTAAAATGTCTTCAATTATTAAAAACAATTGTTGAGGGGGAGGAAAAGTAATTTTTTAAAATTTCTCAAAATATTTACTTTATACTTGCATTTTACCAAAAATATTACGTTTTTATCATAAGTGATGCTTCAAATGTTTTTCGGGATACTTTCCTTGACCATTATTATAAATTTTAAGTTGTTTAAAAGACTACGGTCTAAGGTCGAGGGGGAGTAAAATTCCACAAGTTGTTCTTGTCATAGACTTGGTGTAGTTAACAATAGTTAAATGTGAAAGTTAATTTGGGCATTAAGTTTGATTTGGAAACTAAGGTTAAGGGACTACATGTGTCAATATGTGAAACTAATTTTAACCTTGGTCAAAATGCCTAGTTGACCACTCATTTACTACACCTGAAAATATTACTTACACACATTTAATATCACACCAACCATCATCAACGATCCATAATCAATCTATTAAACCGATCATCAATCTTCAAATCTGTAAGTACCACAACGTTTTGATCATGATTCTAAACAAGGGTTTTAAATTGTATCTTAATCCAACGGCTAAATTTGTCTTAATCATTAAAATTGATCTTGGGTTTTGCGTAAAAATTGAACCCAGAAACTTGTTGTGATAAATGTTCTTATGATGATAATAAACATGTTTGTTAACTCTAATCGTGCCCAGAAACTCCAATTGATTAATTTGTAAATAGGGTTCATACGAGTTTTTTTTTGGGATTTCTGAGTTTGTGTGTTTTGATTGGAATTGTTGATGGGGATAGTGTTTATACATGCCTAGGAACTCAATATTGTGATTTAATTGCTTCAATTACAACTAATTGTTCATGAATCTAGGATTTAGGGCTCGTTGACACGAGCAGCTTTGATCTTTTGATTTTGTGGATATTTGTTGTTATAATTTGGTCCACTTGATCCTTAGGGTGTATGTTACATTTGCCCTAATCCAATATTAACCCAGAATCATGTTTGAATATGTTTTGTGATTATGTGTTCATACTATCCTATGCGTAAGATAGGATTAAAGCATGATTACGCGTAAAATTGTGTGTATTAAGTGTGTTGGTATGTATATTGATCAGTGGTTGTGTTGTACACTTTCAGGAATCAAAAGACATGATTTTTCAAAAGGTGATTTACGTCAATAACGTTTCTACGCATAAGATGTTCATCCTACGCGTAAGATTGATTCTTACGCGTAAGATTCGACACGCTTGAAAAACATTGTCTTGGATAAGACAATGTTTACACATAAAAGATTAACTTGCGCATAAGTTGTTTCTTACGCATAAGTCATGATCTTACGCATAAGTCAAAACCTACGCACAAGTTATATATTACACATAAGGTTCAATCCTTTGCATAAGCTCTAATCTTACGCATAAGATATAATCCTACGCGTAAAATTAAGCCTACGCAAAAGATTGAACTTACGCGTAACATATAAAGTTATGCGTAGACTTTGCACCTACGCTTAATATCATTTCTTACGCATAAGAAATGTTACGCGTAGGTTTCCTATCTTACGCGTAACATTGTCAAAATTCATGAAATTGTCTAAGTGTTGTAAAATTTCTAAAGTGTAAACTCTTGTAATAGTTAACTCATGTTGTGATTAGATTGTTATAAGTTTTTACTAAGTGTTAACTTCCAAAAACACAAGTTTATCATATTACAACAGTTTTTTACACACAACACCCACTGATCAATTCAATAATCTGCACAATCATGTAATTGAATGTCTGAGCTAACAAAGCATATCATTGCTATGTTTGTGTTGGTTTATGATCAATTCAGATGGCAGAACACAATGACATTCCATATGGACCAGAACCTGAACCAAAACTCTCATGGGAAGAAACCTTTCCCGAAGATTACACCAGGAAGATAGGCAAGAACAACTTACGAATCAACTTCAACAAAATCACATGCAATGAATCATCATGCATTGTAGCTGTGGATGCTCTCCTCTATCACCCAAACAAGATCCTGTTCACTAAGTCTGCTTCAGTGGCCTGCTTCTACATACACCAATTCTGGCATACACTTCAGCTAGACCTTGGCGAAGAATCCTTCACTTGCACGCTTCATAACAGACAGGTTACTATGGACATAGATACACTTAGGAATGTTCTTGGGTTACCCGAACTTGGCCCAGATGAAGAATACGATCCAGTACCTAACGAGGACGAGCTGATAGATTGGTTACGGGACATTGGTTATGATGAATCAGATGAAGTAGTGACTAGACACTCTAGGGTCAACATCAGATATCTTCCACAACCCTGGAGAACACTTTACATTCTGATTGCTAAGTCCTTATCTGGCAGAGACATGGGTCATGAACATCCCCAACCTTCAACACCTATCTCAATACTCCTTGATCAGGCACCCGGCATTTGGGTTCACATACCGCAGTGTCAACGGTCGTAACTGCTTCATGGGCTATGAAGAAATACATAAGTTCTGTGATGAAACCTTGAAGTTCGTCAGAGATGGAATCAAAAGCAGATTAGATGACATAGCACTGGGTAAATCCAAAAGGTGGAACACCGATGAGGCCAGGGAAGCTCGCAGATTTATTTCAAGGATTGAGAACTGGTTGAAGCGCAGGGATCAGTTTCGGAGATTGGAAAGCTATATTGGAGGCAGACCAGGATTTCCGGTGTTGACATTTCAGAGACCTGAATGGTAGAAAGTTGTAAGAATTTGATTTGATTTGTCAATATTATACTTCATTATGGCTTGTGTACGCATTACAGTGCACAACCCAAACTTGTAATGAAAGGACCCTGAGGTACGCATCAGTGCCTCAATCCTAATATAAGGAGCGAAGGCTTCTTACTTTTGAGTAGAATTAATCAAATATTTTCTGATTTTCATAATTCTGCTCAAAAGGACAAGTATTTCACCTCAATAAGACCTAATCACTTGTTGAGGGGGAGCACTTGTCAAAACAAAATACTTTGTTCTAAATCAAAAGTTCTTGGTGAATCTCCCCAGAAGACTCAAAAAGGCATATTTTAATCTAAAAGATTGTCAAAAACATCATGTTATATGCTATTTTTGAGGGGGAGAAAATGAAAAAGTAAGTGATTAAAATATAATTAGCCAAAAGGCTAAAAGTTGTATCATGTGCGAGCTAGACTCAGAATTGACCCAGGAATTGACGAGACAATAAAAGTTAGTAATATCGAAAAGACTTATCCTCGACGGGTAATAACATCAAGTTAGTTACTGGAGCTAGTTGTCACCTAAAAGCTGACAATGGAACTCTTTAACTAACCACGTAAGCGTGTCTCGAAAAGGATTTGTCTTAGTAGAAATGTACCATCTCGAGAAACTTTATGTGGACTTGACCAGGCCGGGTAATAACTTCAAGCTAGTCTAACTAGTGATGTAAGCGTGTCTCGAATCGGTCTTGTTCACAGAAAGTGGATCAATTCAAAATGCTTGCTCCTCCCGCATGTGCAAATTTATTAAAGAACTCATGAGCACATGTGAAGGGGGAGCCCTTCAAAAGTGTACACAAAACTCTCAAAGTGTTAACCAAAATATTTGATTATCACAAAACACTTTGAGAGATTTTCAATCAAAGGTTTCTTGGCTACTGTCGGAGTTATAAGATGATTAAGATAGGAATAACCGTCCTATGATCCGCCAGAGCCGGAGGGATCTACCCAAGGACATCTCCCATAGTTAGAATTAGAAGTCCTCAGGTATGATACGAAAAAAAGGAGAAAAGAATGAAAGGGAAAGAAGGAGTTGAAGAATTAAAAATAAAAGTAAAGAAAAGGGTGAAAAGAAATAGCCCTCCATATGTTCAACCTTAGGGCAGACACCGGGTTCAATACGTATGCTAATGGTTGTTGCAAAAGACAACACCGGTATTGAAGATAAAGTCGTCATGGACCCAGTGACGCAATGCACTAAACCTTCTTAACCACTCAAGTTCTCTTAAAAGAGCTTGTTTCATTCTCACGGGGAACCTGTGTAATCTATCGACTTATCTCTTAGAGATAGTTGATATTGAAGCAGGAGACCCCTCCCTAGTCTCCGCATAGGAAACCTAAGTGTGCACTTATAGAGTCTAGAGCCTTGAGATACATCAAAGATCTCTTAGGAACACTTAGTATTTCTACAACTGGTGTTTCTACATCAATGGACACCAGCTGTAAATTATCAAGTCCTTCGCAGATCTTAGCAATCTGCCGAGAACGTTTATGAGAGGATTACAAATGTATTTCTCAATGATTGAACGGAAATTCCTTCCAGGGTCAACATCAAGCAGCCCTGACAGCAGGTCACTTCGGTAACCCCACAAGGGTTACGCTTAGTGTTTGCGGTGGTTCCATAGCGGTCTACAGTCGTGGAGTGATCCCCAGCGACTCACCCAGTCATTGAGCTACTTAGTAGGTCTCGTAAGTTCCTTCAGGAGTATCTGATATGGGAACGGCCTGGATAAGGTTTAGAAGGAGTCTTCACAATATGCTGTTGATGAGCTCTAATTCCTTATCTGTAAGTACCGGTTATTTATTGCTAACTGTTTACTCGCAGGTACCTCACTTCCATGATGGTAGATTCCTACATGCTCATACATACATCTTGAAGCAAATGATAGCTCCCCCAAAGATCTTAGCACCACAAAGTTCAAAGAAAGATTCTACGCCAATAAGCAGAATCTACAAAGTATAAAGACTAAAGATCTCAGAGTATGAAAAGGAACTTCGTGTACGTGAAAGTCAAAGTCCAAAGATGTATAAGTATGTTGGAATGGCAGACAACCACCACAGGCGCAGGAGTGACGAATGGCAGACTACTTCATAACACAATCACTACAGCATCACCAAAGAACAAAGACATATAGCAAAGTGCATTTATCATTCAACCATTTTGAAGACGCCTAAAGTTTTACATGTCACAAGTCAACTACAAAGATGAAGACGTCAAGCAACCGTGATGACCGACCCTTAGGGGGAGATTGTTGGGATCATACTTTTGTATTTTAGTCAAGTCTCGGTCATTACCTTTTGTAATAGGTTGCTTAGTTATTTATTTTACTATGTATATGTTACAAGGCTTAAGTATGTAAGTCCATGGGCCATGAAAGCCCACGTCTAAGTAGTAAGAGGGAGGAAGGGAGTGTTGCCCTACTCCTCCCTTATAAATACTAAGCTCATGTAAACATTATTCTTGTTGGTTATTTGAATACATTAAGGAAACTCTTGCAATTACTCTTCTCTCATTTCTTATAATCAACCATCTCTCATTCTCATCTCATTTCTCATACTTGTGTTTACAAAATGGTGACCTAACATCCACCCTTTTTATCGACAAGTTGGGGAACATCTGAGTCAGCCATGGTGGGATCTTGATTTTAAAAACTTTTGAGCACTCTGGAGTTTTGAAAATAGATTTAGAGAAGTTTTACAAATCAGAGACTCTGATACCACTTGTTGGTCCCGTTTACTAGGTTAATAGTTAACTAAAGAGTTAATTTAACCAAGTTCCATGGCTTTTTAACACAGATATAAAAGATTAACAACAAAGATAAACGTAAAGAAAGAGACACAATATTTTTCAACGTTTAATTCTTATTAGAAGTTAATCAAAAGAATTATACCCAAGTGTTTGCGGAATAACACTTGGGATTGAAATGACAAATATGATATGGACTCCTCACTAAACTCAAACAAAGTTTGAGTGACAACTAAAAGGTTACACTGAGCTTTCTCAGGGACTGCGTTGTTCTTTGGAGGAGTAAAAGTGGTTTGTGAATGCTAAGCATTAAATGCACAAACTTGTCAACTTTTACTCCTCACTTATGCTACATATTTATACACAAGTATTTTACAACGTTACTGATAAAGACAAAAAGAGGACCTAACTAGTAGAGACAAAATACTTACATAGTTTGTATCTGTTACAATAGACTATATTGGGTAAAAGACAATGTGCCTTTTTTATGCACAGTGATGACACCATCCTGACGTTATGCCATTTAGGGAAAGTTTGACTTCAGGTTGATAAGGACACCTGTTGATGCGTTCAAACTTTCCCACCTTGTCCCGCCATACTTCAGTCTTTAGGTCTTTAGTATTCAGTACTTAAATAGTTGTTGAGGAGTCTTGGGGGTTCAGTGAGTTATTTTCATCCTCACTGAACCCATCACCTTCTTCTTGGCTTAGATGCCACTCACTGAGTTCCGCCTCACTGAATGGTGAACCTTTCTTCATAGACTCGTTCTAAGCATCCTAAAGACGACTCACTGAGATACTGTTCACTCAGTGACTTGTTTGTGTTTACGGATATTAAACACTTAGGTTATTTTATGTTCAAGTCCTAGTTAGAGGAAGATTGGGGAATTCAGTGACCCAACAGAGTAACAATTTTATACTTTCTATAACCTAGACTCTTCTCTTTGGTCCTAAACAAAGCCGCTAATCAGTATTCCGGCAAGTGAGATTTATACTATATATCATGTTTGAACTTCAGGCACAAGACTATAGGATGAGTACTATCAAGTGTGATTCAGTGATGTGTAACAAAAAAATGAACTATTTTTTTTTTTGCTTTCAATTGCGAGTAAATAAAAGAGCAACACCTGACTTATATACATAAAGAGATGCACTTCATCATATATCTGAAACCAGAACCAAACATACAAAAGTACATCTCAAACTATGCTTCGCGGTAAGAGACACCCAACCGCAAAGCAGATTATTATCATAGCATCATACATACACGATAACACATCTATATATGCCTTATACATGTGTGTGTGTGTTCAACTTAAACAAACACATGGATTTACTGGTTACCCCCTCCTGGCATCTTGTCCGTAATCTTGCCCACGAGTCCCTTCTTCTCATGTCCTTCCTCTCCTACATTTCCATATTCACCACCGCCTATGTTAGCATTAAAGAAATATATAATGAAGTGATGGTCATTCTAGATTAGGAACTTTGTTATGTGTCGTAGAATATATAATTGAATAGTTAATGGGCTCATGGATTGGGCTAAACTAATAGGTTAGTAGCTTATGTAATATTGGCTTTGTATCTTTACGTAATCAACAAGCCCAATCTACTCCATGAACAAGCCCATGGCAAAGCCCATGTGGCTTATGCTAGGAACTATATAAGCCTCAACAGACCTCATTTGTGAGGGTGCTTGAGTGTGTGGATATGTGTTTTTCTCTAATAACAAAGTTCTCTTCATCACTTTATCATATACACAAGTCGACATACATATTACTTAAGTCACCATACAAGCTTATATAACATGATAGATGATGAGGCGAAAAATGATCCATTTTTAGGGGGTCATTTAAGCCGGAATTGGAATTTATTTGATCAAATATTGCCCTAAATCGTTCCTTTTGTGATTTTAGGTACTTTAGGAGTGAATTCTGGAAAAGGAAGCATTTTGGACGTTTTTGGAGCATAAAAGTGAAGAAAACGGCAAAGTCTTGATTTTCTTTGCTGGGAACAGTACCTGAAGGTGTCAAGAAGGATTTTATGATGGCGTCAGGAGCAAAATGGATGACGGCCCAGAGAAAACGTGACGGAGTCAGAACAAGGGCGTCAAGAGTAAATTTGGTGATGGCCAGGAGCAGAAATACACATGACGGCGTCAGATATAGATCTAGGCAGTCCAAGAACTTTATTGGCGGTGAGATGACGGCGTCATAATTTTACTCTTGACGTCGTCACCTCATAAAATCTATAAATACTTTTCTAATTTTCATTCATTAGAAAGGAACTTGTGTGGAGAATTCTAGGGCTGAACTTTATAAACCCTAGCTCGTTTGTAATAGTATTTTCAAGGGTTTTCACCCCTTGAAACCATTCATGTTCAATTGAGATAAGTTTTCTTTCAATTTATTCAATATGTCTATGTGTTGTTTGAATATATCTTATGCTTGTCTTGATTTTAACATCCTAGGCTAGATCTTTTGTGTGTTTGCTTAGATGTAATGAAACCTAGATGTTGATTATAGGTTGATTGCTTGTTTATAGTTGTAAAGGATGAATGATTTCAATGTTAGGCTTAAGAAAACTAGCAGATCTCCATTGTGTAACTTGCTTGAACGTCTTAAGAAACATGAATCGATGTGTACTAGGTTTTGATGGTTGTATTTAATGCATGAGCAAATTCTAGTGATCCCATGTTAGGAGCTTCTTGCAGGCTCGACATAGGAGTGAAGTAGGAGCTTATAGAATTGGGGAAGTAAGTACGCCACCCCATGATTGGTATTAAGGAATATACCCGTCATCAACGCAACTGTAACAAGTAATTAACCTGTAAAAGATATCTAGGGAGTAGTGAAATCTAAGTAAACACAATTATCCATATATTGCTCATACCACTAGTTTAATTTAGTTTATTTATATTTTTTGTTATTTTATTTTGATTGCATCTTAGTTATTGGGTTAGTTGACTAGCAACTAATTCCACCCACTCCTCTAAAAACCGAGATTTTTAATTGTTTTCATAAAATATAAAAATACAAAAAAAAGAATCATCCCTCACCTCTAGACCTAGTTTTTAGGCTTTCTAATCCTAGTGACACTATTCTTGAGTTGAACGATCAATCCCCCGGTACTTGTCACTATACTATACTACAACGATCAGGTACACTGCCTGGTGGGGGTTGTAAGCTTCTCGAGATCCCTCGATAGGTAAAGCCTGGTGCAATTCCCACGTATCAAGTTTTTGGCGCCATTGCCGGGGAATAGTTATTATCTAGGTTAGGATTTCTTTTTATTTGGTCTACTTGCTAGATTCCTTTCTAGTAAGATTTTATTTTTATTTATAGGTCTTCTTTAGTCTATCTTTTCTTTGTGTCTTTGTTTGTAAAAACCTTTCCATTGACTATTCCGTTAGCCATTATGGAGAACGCGAATCCACCATACTACCAACCACGTAATTTACCCACTCCAAATGACATCTTGATGTTTAAACAACATGAGGATGAACCTATCTATGATGCATGGGCTCGTTTTAAATATTTACTCCAAAAAGTCACTCATCATAATTTTGATCTGTGGTCCCAACAAATTGAAATATTTTACTATCGTGTCGACCACTATACCAAAATGGACATTGACCATGCCGCAGATGGGGACCTTTGGGGATTAAGTGCTGATGAAGCATGGGAAACCATAGAGAATTGTTCCATACTTACCAAAAAAATGGACAACCCAACAAACGTTGTTACGGATCAATTGATAGCAAGTTTAAGGGAACAAGCAAGAAGATTGTTTGGGGATAAACCTATAGATGAGATAACTTGGTGCACGGGGTGGTTTGATTTCACCACAATACAAGCTAAGCACATTGGTAATCTTGATAGATAGAGTTGAAAATTTAAGCCCACCAAGTTCCCCACAAGTCCTACCATCATTTGAAGCATACACACCTCCCGTGACTTATTCGGACGAAGTAGATGAGACTATAGGAGCCCCGATTGAGGTAGAACCCTTGTACCAAACACAACTAGAGAATATAGGTTTGAATACTTGTAGTCACAACCTTTCTCTTAGTTCTAAGGAAGTTCCTAGTTTTGATGAACCGGAGCCTCAACCAAAACCGTTCTAAGGGTAGAGTCAGGCTCGTGACTCGAACAAAAACAAGCGCTTCTTGGGAGGCAACCCATGCTTTGTGTGATTTTTAATTGTTTGATTGTTATTTGTTTCCGTATGCATGCTTTATTTTTATTGTTGGTAGATCATGTTTCAAACTAAAATGGTGAAAATACTTTATTTTGTCGTTTGGCTTAGTCTTAATTTCATCCAAAGGTATTTCGCAAAAGATAAGTGTAAGGGGAAACCCCAAATATGTTTTTAAGAAACAAAACCGATCATGATTCTCCACAATATTAAATGGACATGTATATTCGTATTTGTTAGAGTCAAATGCTTGTATCGAGTCATAATGATGTTTTGCAGGATTTTCCAGGAAGTAGGACAAAGTTTTTCCAGAAAGTTTCCGGAAACTTAACATAAAGATTTCTGCAGGCCACTTCTGACGGCGTCAGGAAGAAATTCCTGACGGCGTCATGTGTAAAAATCTAGAAATTTTGCCAGTTTTGTTTTTCTAACGGAGTTTTAAAGTTTTTGTTAATTCTTTAGTTTTATAATCTCCAGGAAATCTACAAACATCATTCCACAAGCATTATATCTTACTTTGTTTTCTAGAATTTATTATCATATATAGATTGCCGCCGATTTTACGCGAGGTTGCTTTGTATGTTTTCTCAGGTTTAACAGGTTACGTATGACAAGAAGATGATTTATATTCTGGAAGGGAAGCTTTGATTGTTCATTTTCTTGGAGGAAGATCTAACCTTGTTACCATACTATCCATACCGAACGAATCAGGGGAGTATTTGATTTCATTCTTTTACTTATTTTACTTTTACATTCTTTAATTGAACATTGGAGACAATGTTCATCCTAAGTGTAAGGGGATGGTAAAATGATGATACCTCATAGGATACACTTTTGCTTGAGTTTGTTTGTTTGATGGTAGCTGTGTAATAAAACTATTAGAAATACTTGTTAGTGCAATTTTAGTGCCAAATTTAAAATTTTTTACAACATTTAGGTGTGAAACTCTAGCCTTAGCAAGCGTCTCATGGATAGGAGTCGTATGACTAGCACAAAACCGTACCATTCAAAAAAATTTTCCACCCAAATATGTGAGGTTCGCCTTTAGATTTGATAGGAAAAGCATTTACTATTACTGCTTATGAGTGTACCGGTAGCATTTAGATTCTAGAACTTGCGTTAGTGATGCATCCCGAGACCGCTAGTGAGACTACATTCGTATGGTAGGATTTACTACATGATAAGAGGAATTAGGATCACCCTTGTGTTAAACCCGTATCATAATTACTTGACCATTTAAGTCATATTACTTGGCTAGTAAAGACAGCTAATTTTTCCCACACCTTAGCGTTGTACTCATTTTTAGTACACGAAACCCCTAGTACACCCCTACGAGCCTATCTTTTCATTTCTAACTTTAAGCATCTTACTTAAAGGAAGAATTTGTTACACCCCACTTAAATGTACAACCAAATCGCCTTAGCCTTCCGTGTATGCACTCATATTTAGTGCATTATTGTTATTTGTTTAAACCCTTAGTTAATTATCTAATTGATTACATGGTTGCTAAGTCGAGTCATATCCTTGTACATATTGTTTTGGGACGATTGGGACTCATGGGTAAAGTACTTATGTTATAGAATAATGGGGAAGAACATCATTTATTACCCCCATATGTGCGTTAATCTAAAAAGTACTCCAAGTGTTTTGATTATCTTGATTCGAGTCATTAGATTAGTTTATTGTAAAGTATGTAAAAATTCAAGTGTAAGGGGAATGTGCAGTCCCTATGATGTATTATTTTGGAAGGTAGGGTAAGAGTGTATGCAAAAAAAAAAAAAAAAAAAAAAAAAAAAAAAAAAAAAAAAAAAAAAAAATTAAGAAAAAGAACAAAAAATATAGAAAATAGAAAAGAGAAAAAACATAGGACTACAATCCCGTTTCATTCTATGTTTATTTTATATTTTTGTTATATTTCATTTATTAGCTTAAGTCGAGTCTAGTCTTGGTTTAGCAACGCCATTTTATACATGTAATTAACCAAGATTATTAACTCGCCACTAGTAAAGATTGCCTATATCCAACAAAACCGTGTATTCCATATCCCTACACCTAACGTTACAACCTTTTAAAAAGACCTCTTTGATAGTTTATCCTAGGTGCTTACGCCATGTGATGGAGGTTTGATCCTTTCCTAAGCCTATGGTAATCTATTTTGCTATGACAGGTAGTGAGAGATGTTTTCCATTTCCATATTGTGATATATACTTTATTACACCCAAGAGATGTGAGTATCTAAACACTATTTGTGAGGTGCTAGTGTATGACCTCCGTGCTTGTATTTGGTCTTTAGTGGAACGATTATTTGTTGTAATTACTTTTATATTAGTGTTAAATGACCCCTAACTTGTATTTTGATTAGAATAAAAGCGCATTTGCTTGAGGACAAGCAAATCTCAAGTGTAAGGGTATATGATGAGGCGAAAAATGATCCGTTTTTAGGGGGTCATTTTAAGCCGGAATTGGAATTTATTTGATCAAATATTGCCCTAAATCGTTCCTTTTGTGATTTTAGGTACTTTCGGAAATTTTGGACGTTTTTGGAGCATAAAAGTGAAGAAAACGGCAAAGTTTTGATTTTCCTTGCTGGGAACAGTACCTGACGGTGTCAAGAAGGATTTTATGACGGCGTCAGGAGCAAAATGGATGACGGCCCAGAGAAAACGTGACAGCGTCAGAACAAGGGCGTCAAGAGTAAATTTGGTGACGGCCTGGAGCAGAAATACACATGACGGCGTCAGATATAGATCTAGGCAGTCCGAGAACTTTATTGGCGGCGAGATGACGGCGTCAGAATTTTACTCTTGACGCCGTCACCTCATAAAATCAATAAATACTTTTCTAATTTTCATTCATTAGAAAGGAACTTGTGTGGAAAATTCTAGGGCCGAACTTTATCAACCCTAGCTTGTTTGTAACAGTATTTTCAAGGGTTTTCACCCCTTGAAACCATTCATGTTCAATTGAGATAAGTTTTCTTTCAATTCTTTCAATATGTCTATGTGTTGTTTGAATATATCTTATGCTTGTATTGATTTTAACATGCTAGGCTAGATCTTTTGTGTGTTTGCTTAGATGTAATGAAACCTAGATGTTGATTATAGGTTGATTGCTTGTTTATAATTGTAATGGATGAATGATTTCAATGTTAGGCTTAAGAAAACTGGCAGATCTCCATTGTTTAACTTGCTTGAACGTCTTAACACTACTAGAAAAAGGTATATCCTTGACTCGCATTTTATGACACACGCTACAAGATGACGCGCAAATAGCAAAGTCATAAAATAAGAGTCATAAAGAGTAAATGTTTTATTGAGGATGACTCGTTTTCAGAAGCGTCATAACATAGGGTCATAATCACAAGCGCGCTCAAATTTTCCCCAAAAGTTAAACCTTATCCTTTCTTTCCCCCTCAAAACCCCAAAACCAGATCTCATTTTTACACTCTCCCCAAAATTAACCTACTCGCTTCTTGCTCGACCTAAAGCTCCACTCCAACCCCTTCGTTGTTTTGGTCAAGGTTAGTATGTATTCACTCTTTTCTAGAACAATTTTGACATGTTTATCTTGAAGTTTGACCTAATTTAATATTCTGTATATTATGAAACAATATATGGTTACTTCTTTAATTAAGGGTAATATCTTTGGTTTTTTAAGTTCTTTTTTTCTTTTCTTTTTTGGGTTTTTGTTGCAACTGGTAGTTAACTAGTTAAGGAACAACTTAAACTTTTCCAGGTTTGTTTAATTGAACAACTATATTGTTTTTGGTTAATAAGGTGTATGTATGTTCTAGTAAGAACTAAGAAATGACTCGAACTGACATTTCTTCATCTTTTAATTGTTTATTGTTGTTATTGTATTTAAGTTAATAATTATATGTCTAAGGGTTCTTACTTAAAGTAATTTTTTGGAAGTTTTGTAGTTGTTGAATTTGTCGACTAACATAGAGCAGGATGTACCAAATGAAAAATAAAGGTAAATATTCTATTGGAGATGGACCCGAAGGTAAAGATTCTACTGTAGTTGTTTGTTATGTTGTTGTTTTTGTTGATAGTCGTTTAGATATTAGTATTGACTATGTTGATTGTAATGACTATGTTTAGCGGATCAATGTGGAGTCATTTCTAGCTTATTTTTCTAGCTTATAGCTTATTTTGGTTTAGTTTGGTTAAGCTTATTGTAGTTTTATGGCTTACTTGTTTGTGGTTGGACTCAGCTGGAAACACAAACTCGCAAAAGGGTGTTGTTTGGTTTGTTTGTGATCCACCACAGCAACCCACGTAGGGTGCGTGTGGCTTGGGTTTTGGTCCACCAACGCAGCCCGCAAGGGTGTGCTTGGTTTGTTTGTTCTTGCTTCTGTTTCGATCCAACAGACCACCCAACAAGGGGTGTTGGTCTTGGTTTGCTCGGCTGGAAAACACACCCACAGAGGGTGTTTGTTTTTTGCAGTTTGAACCACCATCAAACTCGCAAGGGTGTGGGTTGTTTTGTTTGCTTAGTTCTGTCCAACACCAGCCCCGACAGGGGGTATTTGATTCGTCGAGTTACAGCCCTTAAGGGTGTTTGTATGTTGCAACACAGCCCCAACGAGGGGCGTTTGTTTGCTGAAACGCAGCCCCAACAGGGGACGTTTATTTGCTGCTATACCGCCCCAAAAAGGGTGCGTTTTTCTTCTAATTTTCTGCACAAACGGGTGTGCTTGGATCTGCTTATTACAACACCCAAATGGTACGTTTTTCTTGCTTATTTTCTGCACAAAGGGTGGTATTTGTTTGCCTCGTTCACCACAACACCTGAGTAGGGTGTTGATTGGTTGTGTTCGACTCACATGAGACAACACCCGAGAGGTAACATAGATAATAGGTGAGAAATAGATAATTGTGATTACAACTTAAAACTGAAACAACTTGTCATCACCACTTTCTTGTTTTTTGGAAGTTTGTCACGTTTGGGTCTTGAGAATCAAAGGTAAGGCGAGTTAGTGAATGGGATTAGGCTAGTTAGAGCTTATGGTGATGTATATTGCGAAAATTGAAGTTTGAAGGGGTTTAAAGCTACCCATTTTAGACCAGAAAGTTGAGGCTTGTTTCGCCTAGGTTGAAATTTTTGAAACTGATTTTTGTCTTTTGAATATGATAGAGGATGTTAATATGAACGTTTTGATATAAAATTCGGCTTCTAACTCTTAATAACGAACGTTTGGCGGTCATTTGAAATTTAGAAAAATTATAAATTTCCAAACAGCACTTGTATAAAATTTATTTGCTGTCAAATCTGAATAAGGGCATTTACGTTATTTTCTGGCCCGTTTCGGCCTTCGGCCGAAACACGAAAGTTGTTCGAAACAACGTTTTTAGTCTACCGCGAGGAATTGGGGTGTGAAAGTGCGAAAATGAGGGTGATTTTGATTAAAAATCAGCACTAAAAAGGGTGCGTTTGCTGCAGATTTTCTGCACTAAAAAGGGTGCGTTTGCTGCCGATTTTCTACACTAAAAAGGGTATGTTTGTTGCTGATTTTTCTGCGCAAAAAGGTGCGTTTGGTTTGGTTGCTGTCACACAGATAAGCGCCCCATCCAACAGGCCTAGCTAATTGTTTGTTTGTTGGTCTATTTGGTGTGAAAAAGGAACCCAACAGGGGCGTTTTTTTTATGTTAGAATTGGTGTGCAACGGGTTCATGTAAGTTCTGAAACCATGACGGCAAGGACAGGTGACCATCTCTTTTGTTTTCTGTTGCTTCACTTTAACACACGTTTCTTTCTTATCTACAAAAAAAAAATTAATGCAGGCTCATATTTCTATAAAATGTAAAAAAAAAAATTGACGAAAGATGTTGAACACAAATGCTACGGTAACAGAGGGGTATGTGTGCCAATTGTGCAGGTGACGGTAACTGGTGCAGGCAGTGAAGCTGAAGCAGCAAAGATAGCACGCTCAGTGGCATCTTCATCACTTACCAAGGCATGATAATGTGGACTTATGTATCTGATATGAACTCTTATTTGTGTTTCATTGACTTTGATATTTGACATTTGTGTTTTTAATTTTGTATTATCAGGTTTTTAATATATGAAATGCGTTATTTTGATATTTGTATTTTTAATTTTGTATTATCAGGTTTTTAATTGTCATTTAATAGAAAATTAGGAACTGAAAAAATTAATTTTTTTTTTTAAAAAAATTAGGTTATGACTCGCAAAAAAAGTCATAAAACGTGGGTCATAAGTGCGCGTCAGAGAGGGATGACGCACAAATGCGAATCATGAAGATTTATGACTGGTCTTTCCTTGACTCGCATTTGCGCGTCATAAGACCTCTTCTTGACTCGCATTTGGAGTCAAGGATAGCCCTTTTTCTAGTAGTGTAAGAAACATGAACCGATGTGTACTAGGTTTTTATGGTTGTATTTAATGTATAAGTGAATTTTAGTGATCCCATGTTAGAAGCTTCTTGCAGGCTCGACATAGGAGTGAAGTAGGAGCTTATAGAATTGGGGAAGTAAGTACGCCACCCCATGATTGGTATTAAGGAATATAACTTGTCATCCACGCAACTGTAACAAGTAATTAACCTGTAAAAGATATCTAGGGAGTAGTGAAATCTAAGTAAACACAATTCTCCCATATATTGCTCACACCACTAGTTTAATTTAGTTTATTTACATTTTTTGTTATTTTATTTTGATTGCATCTTAGTTATTGGGTTAGTTGACTAGCAACTAATTCCGCCCACTCCTCTAAAAACCGAGATTTTTAATTGTTTTCATAAAATATAAAAATTCAAAAAAAGAATCATCCCTCACCTCTAGACCCAGTTTTTAGGCTTTCTAATCCTAGCGACACTATTCCTGAGTTGAACGATCAATCCCCCGGTACTTGTCACTATACTATACTACAACGATCAGGTACACTGCCTGGTGGGGTTGTAAGCTTCTCGAGATCTCTCGAGAGGTAAAGCCTGGTGCAATTCTCACGCATCAATAGAGTTGATATATTAGGTCCTAACAGCCTACGGTGGTAGGGGCATGAGTCGTGTGCTCATTCGCACCATGATCACCGCCAGGCACCTTCTCCTTGATCTTCTCCGCCACACCTTCCCTTCACAACCATGACCACCTCCCTTCCCCATATTGGTTCCAGTACCTCCAATATTTTGACCAGTCGTCATGGCATGAGTCGTGTGCTCATTTGCACCATGGTCACCAGCAGGCAGCTTCTCCTTGATCTTCTCCACCACACCTTGTTTCCCTTCTTTACAACCGCGACCATGGTCATCAGTCTTGTGACCCTCTTGCTTCATGTATTGTTCTCCTCCGTATTTCGCCATTCTTAAGTTAATTGGTTTGAATTACAAGTGATTATGCAAAGCGTATAAGTAGTACGTTACCAATAATTTTGTATGTGAAGGCAGAAGGATGATGCATGAGATATATGATTGGATTAAAGGGGAGTTAAATAGAGAGATTGGAAACATGTTACGTGGAAAATTGAAGATGCATGGCATGAAAGACCACCGTACACGTGCAAGATTGTATATTAACACAATCCAGATTAGCGTATTAAAGATTAAACTCTTCTCATAATCTTTACATAAAGAGATCGACAACCTAGCTTGTCGGCCGATATTTTGGAGTTGGTTTTCTAGATAAGGCCGGTTTGTACAACAGGTGGATCTATGGATATTTTTATGTCGACACTAAAGAATTTCCTAAGGTATTTGGTGAGTTTGTTCATGAGTTTCTTATACTCAATAACTTAATTTAATAAGTTGTGTCTAAAGATTAATGAATAAAAAGATACATGTAAATGGATTATAATGGCGCACTAAAAAAATGGTATGAAACACTACACGATATATTCTAATAGGAATAGTAATTGTGAGAATATGATTATTCAAAAAAACAACATCATATGTGTACCTTGTTATTTAGAGAGGAGGTCAATCACAGAAACAAGAAAATCAATAGTATGATCTTATTCACGGCTAGCCCATATTAACACTCAAGAAACTTTAGTAAGATGCTAGTGCTTGATCTTGTGAACTCCACAACAACAATCGGGTTATTTGAAACGGTGGTGAAAACGGATATAAAACTGAATAAAATAACATTTCTGGGAGTTCTCTTTGCATGTAGCCATACGGGTTTAGTATAACAAGGTCGGAATGTTTTTTCTGCAATGAAGTAAGACAATGGTGCACCACGAGTCGTTGACAACTATACATGTATGGTTCACCTTCTTGGAAAAGCAGGACTCATTGAAGAGGCCAACAATGCTATCAAAACTATGCCACATCACCCCATGTTGGTGTCTAGTAGGGATGGCAACGGGGCTGGTTTTAGGCGGGCGGCCATCCCCATCCCCAAACCCGATTACCAAAGTTCTCCCCAAACCTGCCCCGATCCTCATCGGAAATTTAATCGGGGCGCGATGCTCCTCCAACCCCACCACGTATTAATCGGGGATCTTATAGGGGTTTTCTCTTTTGGGGCAATTCTCAATGGTGCACCATTTCACATTTAATATTATTTTTAAACCGTTAACAATAACTTAAATATTTAAGAACCTATTAAAAATCAATTACAAGCAAACCTTATTAAGTTACAAGGATAGTATTATACATAAATAGTGATAAATTATACCGCCGAAAATTAAAACTTAAAAATATGTTACTAAACGAGTTTCTATAATCACAATTTTGCAATCTTACAAAGATTAAAAAAAATAATAATAATATTAAAGTAATGTATTTTTATTACGTAAATTCTTAAAAAAAAAAAAAAAAAAAAAAAAAAAAAAAAAAAAAAAAAAAATCCCCTCTCAGCTCCAAACCCGCTCTCAGCTCCAAACCCGATTAAAATCCCCTTTTAAGCCCCAAACCAGCCATACAACCCGATTAGCATGACCCGTCCCGCCCCAATTATTTCGGCTTTCAAATTTCCCCGTCAGGTTCAGATTTTTTTTGCCATCCCTATGTCTGGAGAGCCTTGCTCAGTGCTTTTCTTTTCTATGGAAACCCCGACATCGCTGAAATAGCCATTACATACTTATTTGAACTGAAACCAAATGCTATATGCGACTACATACTACTCTCAAACACATATATGCTTCTGCAAGAAAATGGAATGATGTTTTAAGAATTAGAGAATTGTTTGGATCAAAGGGCATAAAGAAGAACCCTGTAAGTAGTTGGGCTGAAGGGAAAAAAGGGCATTTTATGAGTTTTTTGCTGGTGATATATCCCATCCAAGGACTTTTGAGATTAAGAAAGAGTTGGAGGATCTTCTTTGTAAGTTATTGTTAGATGGGTACTCACCCGTTTTGAGCTCTGTGCCATATGATGTGAGTGATGACGAGAAGGAAAGAATTTTGACGGGGAATAGAAAAGCTAGCACTGGCATATGGGTTGCGGGTTGATCGATTGTGTTACTATCAAGATCACGAAGAATGTGAGAATATGTGAAGATTGTCACGTGATTATGTGTGGAGCTTGTAAGATTACTAGTAGAGAGATCATTCTAAGGGATAATATGAGATTTCATCATTTCTATGATGGTGTATGTTATTGTAATAATTTCTAGTGAATTGAAGAAGTTTGGGAGACTATTCATTTCAAGTTTCATTTTTAATCTTTTATTTTTAGGGCAAATAATTAAAAAAAATATTATACTTGCCATCATTTTTTCGTGGGTAGCGAACAAAAAATTTTGCTTTTGTGGGTACTTTTGTTTCAAATTCATCTTTTTAAGGTATTTTGCGAAATTTTTGGACATTTTTTCCTCTCTTATCTAATAGAAAAATTTTTTCTTCCGAATGTCAAAAATGTCACATAATACCTTAAAAAAATGAATTTGGAAAAAAAAATACCCATAAAAGCAAAAGAAAATTATTCGCTGCCCGCAAAAGGAAGTTATGACAAATATAATATTTTTTTTAATTATTTGCCATTATTTTTATACCTTTCTAACTTTAAACAGTTTCTTTGTACAAATTATATCTATTCCTAATATAAGTAAGATTTCAAATCCATATCTAGTTTTTATAATTTACGTTCGTACAAATTTAATTTAATCCTGTCCCAACCAGAAAAACTAAAATCTTGTTTAAAACAAATACTTCATTTATGGTACAAGTGTGTCACTATATCTCACCATTTTGGTCTTTTATTTAGTTCCTTTTATGAGTAACAATTTTTTATAGAGGAGTGATATGATAAAAAAAAAAAAAAAAAAAAAAAAAAAAAAAAAAAAAATCTCATAAAGTGATGTGGTGGCGTGTCATTTAAGTTTCTTTCCTCCCATTGAATGAATCACACTACGCCACATCAGTTTGTGAGACTTCTGTGAAAATTTTTTTTGATCATATCACTAATCTTTTTTAAATTCTATAACCAATATTTAGAAAATTAAGTAGACTCTTCTCTTGGATCCTAAACAAAGCCACTTATCAGTATTCCGGCAAGTGAGATTTATACCTATATACTGTATCAAGTTTGAAATTCAAGCACAAGACTATATGATGAGTACTAGCAAGGGCGATTCAGTGTGTGATGTGTGACAAAAAATGAACGATTTTTTTTTTTTTTTTTTTTTTTTTTCTCGAGTAAATAAAAGAGCAACACCTGAGTTATATTCATAAAGAGATGCACTTCATCATATAACTGAAATCAGAACCAAACATACAAAAGTACATCTCAAACTCTGCTTCGCGGTAACAGCCACCCAACCGCAAAGCAGATTATTATCATAGCATCATACATGATGCATATATAAATACATACACGATGACACATCTATATATGCCTTATACATGTGTTTGTGTATATATTGAACCTAAACAAACACGTGGATTTACTGGTTACCCCCTCCTGGCAACTTGTCCTTAATCTTACCCCCGAATCCCTTCTTCTGATCATGTCCTTCCTCTCCTACATTTCCACATTCCCCACCGCCTACGGTGGCAGTGGCATGAGTCGTGTGCTCATCCACACCATGATCACCACCGGGCAGCTTCTCCTTGATCTTCTCCACCACACCCTGTTTCCCTTCTTCACAACCATGACCACCTCCCTTCCCCATATTGGTTCCAGTACCTCCAATTTTTTGACCAGTCTTCGTGGAGTGGACGTTGGTTCCAGTACCTCCAATATCATAACCATGATCACCACCAGGCAGCTTCTCCTTGATCGTCTCCACCACACCTTGTTTCCCTTCCTTGCAACCGTGGCCACCTCCCATCCTCATATTGGTTTCAGTACCTCCAATATTTTGACCAGTCGTCGTGGCATGAGTCGTGTGCTCATTCGTACCATGATCACCGCCAGGAAGCTTCTCCTTGATCTTCTCCACCACACCTTGTTTCCCTTCTTTACAACCATGATCAGCAGTGGTGGAGTGAAGTTGGTTTTGAACATGCTCATCAGCCTGGTGACCCTCTTGCTTCATGTATTGTTCTCCTCCATATTGTGCCATTTTTTGAAATGAAAAGTATAGGTTTGATATACAAGTACGTGAAGATGCACAATGTATAAGTAATTAAAAAGATTTTGTTTGTGAAAGTTGATGAAATTAGATAGGATTTAAGGAGTTTATATAGAGATGAACTGAGAATTAAAAATAAGGTACGTGGAAAATTGAAGATGCATGGCATGAAAGACCACCGTACACGTAAGAGGTCTTATAATCGCATGCCACATTGTCCTATTAAAGGCTTCCGTACACTTTGTCACAAGAAGGTCGACGAGTGTAAGCCATATGTCGGTCCCATATTATGGAGTTGGTTTCTTGATAAGGGTGGAGGGTGTGTCGACTCAGCTCAACTTTCGCTTTTTCTCATTCGTAAAATTTTCTCTAAACTTTCTTTAACTTTTGTAACATATTCTTTGCCATCCATTCATTGTTTATCGTATTTATTAATACCAGAGTACCAGACGAGTATCCAGGATTTTATAACGGTCGATAATTTTTGTGATAAATAAAGTTTATGAGTTATAAACGAAAAATAATAAAAGTTTGATTATTTGAGGATTAGACATAATGTTTTGAAACCCGATTCGATCGGATGATTCAACCGGTTGAACAATTTTGATCAAAAAATAGGTCAATTTAAACTGGATCAACCCGATGGGTTGGGTCAAAAAAAGAGGTCAAATTAACCCGGATCAACCCGACTTTCGATGTGTATTAAGATTTTCTTTTTGAATCATATGTTTAGAACATTTTTTTTAGTTTCAACTTTTCATTTTTCACTTTTTAGTTTTTCATTTATATAGTATTAGTATAGATTAATAAATAAGACGATAGATAAAATAAAATATTTAGTCATTAACTTTAAAAAGGCACTACAACTTTATTAAAATGTTACAAAGAAAGAAAGAGTCATGAATGCAATAAAATGCTAACCTTCGTCTACATTCGGAATGTTAGTGCATGCAATATGTTCCTTTAGATCATAACAAAGATTGTGATACGTTACACGGTCTTGTAAATTATAGATCGAGTATATTCTTGATTCATGATATTGTTAAAGCTCGTGGTTTAGAAGTTTGTTTTTATGAAAGTTAGGACTTATCACATGTTCTTGATCTTTTTAAAATCATATTATGTAATATCATATATGCATATATCATGTTTTATGTTATCGGGTTTTACATCTCGAGTGGGACAATTAACTACTGCCCTTCTTTTCTTAAAAAAATTCGAATGTTCGTTTTATGTCTTTTCTTGCTGCTTCTTGTATTTTTTTTTAACCTTTGTTGTTTAACGTTGTTTGGTGTCGGGTGTTTGTACGCTATAAAAATTGTGGCTTGTTCCGGATATATTCCATCACCAAGATAATACCCAAAAGCGTAGACTATGTTGTTCACTTCAAAAGGACACACAGGTGCAATGCCGTCTTCGATGTCGTTTACCAATGGCGACTGATAGAGAACATTAAGGTCATTGTTTGTACCGGAAACTCCTAAAATTGCATGCCAAATCCACAAGTCTTGTGAGGCAATTGCTTCTAACATAATTTTCGGATGCGAATGATCAGCTCTCACAAATTAACCGCACCATCTAGTGGGGTAATTTGTGCATTGTCAATGTGTGCAGTCAATGCTTCCTTACGTTTTAGGAATACCATGTAACTCTTCGTGTGCTCTATACAAAATATTTATATCACTCTGTGTAGGTCTTCACAATTCTCTTTCTTATAGGTTAATAACCTACCTACAAAACTTATTTAAACTATCACGAGAAACTCTTTCTGACATTCACAATTATTCATCATGGGCATCAGGAATACTTCTCAATGCCAATCAACGAATTGCCAATGTGCATCTTTGTAATGCCAAAAACCTCAACTTTCCCTAAGCATCGTGAGCTTGTTGAAAAATATTTTGATCGAATTCCGATATCATTAACAATTCGTAAGAAGAATATTCTACTCATTCAAAATCTTCTTGTAAAAACATGTTCATCATAAAGGAAACGCCCATTTCTAGACTTGATATCAACTTATTGTTCCATACTTTGATCACTTTGTTCTGGGCCAACAGGCAATTTGAAGTTCTTGATAGATGCTACAGCAACACGCCCTTTGATATTTAGACACCAACATTGTGGTTGCTTGTGCCATCTTGGTGCTTTATTTTTCAAAATTAGCGGTTCTTCATTTGTGTTTGAAATGGGAAATGTGAGAATTCTTCATCAACAAATGTTGGTGGAGTAAGGACAGTTTCGTCTTTTTGAGTTTCATAGGATGGATAGTATTCATGGTGCAATGCATTCTTCTAGGCCTTTTAGTTCACAGAAAATTTAGCTCGTATGATATGTTTACCACTTTAGATTTGACCATTGGTGATACTACCCCATAAGTTATGTTCTTTGACCCAAATATTTGGTTTAGATGGTCGTAATTAGGTTGATCGTCTTAAATGACAAACTTAGTGCCAAGAAAATTGGAACTCTTTCACCGAAATGATCAGTTAATGTGATTAAAGTGTATGGTAGATGTGCCAAAATGGGTTGGTTAAAACAGGTAACTTTAGGTACGAGTCTAACAGTAGTGTCTGATGCCCTATTTTGTTGATATATTGTTATGGTGACAATATCAACGTAGGGATGTCTAATGTTTTTTATGCGACTTTTTCATCCTGTTTTGAATTTATAAACTGAGACATATAAGGATTCACTAGTACAATCGATGGCTACCCCGTCGACTTTTTTATGACGTTGCCGTCGACATGTCCACGGCATTATATGTTGTCGTCGTCATGTCGACGGGATCATGACGACGTCGATGCCTCGTCGGTAACAGCATTGCCGTCGACAATCGTCGTCGACATTGTGGGTCCCACTTCGTTTTTCAGTCAAAGAATTTCTTTGTCCGTCAAATTCTTCCCGTCGACATGTCGACGGGATTGTATATGTAATTAACATTTTAATTCTTAAACGTTAATTGAGTTTATACACTCCCGTCGACATGTTGACGGGAACAATTTGACGGGTCAACGTATTGGTCAACGTTTTGTTTAATGATTCCGTCGACATGTCGATGGCCTGATTAAACCATCAATATTATTTAATTAATGATGTCGTCGACATGTCAATTGCATCATTAAACTATCAATTTTTTTTGTTTGACGATGCCTACCAATGTTATATCCTGCTAACAGCAGGCTGCAAAACCAGCAATATTCCAGATTTTTTCCGAAAATTTTCCGAAAAAATCTACCAAACCTGTAACCATAAGCTATAACCACTCAAATCAACATGTCCTAACACATACAACTCGACATCGGCTAAAACACTTGCAAATTATCGCTAAACACCCTCAAAATGCATTAAAACATATAAAGTCTACAAAACGGGGCATGCTAATATCTAAACCTAGCTGCCATATCTATAAATGTTTCAATACCCGCGATATTCAAGTCGCCAAAAGGTTAAACTACAAAATACTACGATAAGGATCGCGAAAATATTGTTTCAACCATATGTACAACACAAAATAACCCAAGTTTGTACCTCTACATCCCCAAGTCACTAATCATGATCACTATCACCATCCACATCGATATCATCGCTCCCGCTCCCGCCAGCTCCACTGCCCGAGCCATCCACATGCCAAGTATCCACTTGACTAATATACTGAGACCATTGCGGGTTGGTCGAGGCAAAACCTATCAACAAATCGAGCTTCTTCATCATGGTCTTGCATTCTTCAACATCTTCCCGGCTCTTCTTCTCAGCCTCAACAATCTTCTTTTGAGCTGCAGCAAGCTCAACAGACATCTCGGCAACACCTAAAAACGAAATAATCAAAATTTAAAAACAGCCATTGCAATACATAAATTGAGTCATGAGTAATCTATAATTGATATTATCACATTGTACATACTTGGAGGTGGAGGCGGGGTGTATGGTAACGGTGGCCTCCTTAGGCCAAGTACTACCCTATTCTGTCCGGCTATATGGCCCCGCTGCTTGCCCTTCAGAACCATGGCAAGTATCTGCTCCTCTGTGTACGCCACCCCTTCAGGCGTATTCGCTCTCATATCTCTCAGCCGAACCATCTCTTCCTATTTAGTTGAAAAAAATTGAGAAAATTAATATATATGTCGGGTTAATTACAAGATTATGTTTCAATGAATCATTAAAGTGCGTGTTTGGGGAAATAGATAAATAAATAATAAATTAAAAAAAAATGATACTTACATACTGAACCCGCGCCTCATCCTGCAACCAAGCACCATCCTCGTCGCAGTGTGTGTCGTAAAAGCTCTGGATGAGTGACGGGTACTGCTTGTCCTTGCTGTTCTGAAACTGTATATACACATGTATATAAGATGAAACAAATTAAAAATGACAAATCAAACACTATATATATTTTAATTAAACTTAAATACTTTTAAAAAATTAAAATTAATTACTTTTATATAATTAAAATTTTTAATTAATATATAATTAAAATTAAATAATTTTATAAAAATAAAATACTTTTATAAGAATAAAATGTGTCTTACATATTCGTGGCGAATAGCGGCTAAGGACTTGGAACCGTGGCGACTGTACACCTTGTTCTTCTTTCGGTTCTCCTTGTTCACCGCAGCTCGCTTCATGTTCTTCTCATTCAGGTAGAACCTCAGATGCTGCTCCTACACCGACGGCTCAAGGTTCGGAGGAGGGTTTTGTTGTATGAAATCCGCCGCCCCTGCCCCACCCTTCATGGTAAAATAAGTTTTCTTCATGATGCCTTTATTGTCGGATTAGCGTGTAGCTATATACACATTAAGGCTAATCTTTATAAGTTCCCATTCGTCCTTGCGCCTGTGGGTCTCCAAGTCGAGGAATTGCCGCAATCAAATATAGTTAATATTAACATAAAGATATAAATAAATAAACAACTTTAAATAAATACACACAATTAAACAAATTTAAATAAATGTACACATTCAAATATTTAAATATAAATATACAATTAAAAGGAAAATAAAATAACTGACCTCGAGTCGGTTCATGAAGGCAGCCCGAGTTGCTTTCTCAAGATCGTGCCAGGAGGGATAGTGCAATGGCAAGGTCATAACCAGCTCGCCAACGTAGTTACTGAACCATGCGCGGTTGGGCCCGATATGATTATACGTCTCCTGATCGTGGGTCTCGAACTCGATCGACCGCGGGCCCGATTTCTCCACGGCTTTCCTGAGCGCTACGTTCTTGTTGGCTTGACGGGTCTTTGGCATGCCGCCATCCCGACCTCCACCCCTGCCTTCACCTCTCACCCTACCTCCTTGTCGAGGTCGTCGACCCGATCCTACAATTGAAGTGAGTGAAAACGTAAAAAAATAACAAGTAACAAAATTCAAATGATCAAGTTTAAGTTTCTTACCACCACCACGGCAATCGCTATCAATCTGACGGGTAGGGGAAGGTGGTGGGTCACCGGCACCATCACCACCGTGACTGCGGGTGACTGCTTCTGCCATCTGTAAAAGTACAAGTTGAATAACGCATAGAAATACATGAACAAATTAACATAAGCATTCACAAAATTAATCACTAAAGTCTTAAAACATTCACAAATGTCTAACAATAACACACAAACCGACTATTTTAAGTTAAACAATTTATTTCAAATATACACATTAAAAAGCCACAACTATCATATATACCAATTTCTATCTACACAAATCAGCTTATGTTTCATAAGCTTATTTTTGTGAGTTATTGTGAAACTATTTTATGTAAGGTAAACAGTTTCAAAATAAGCCATAAAAATTTAGCTTATGAAACATAAGCAGAAAACCAAACAAGCCATAGACCCGTTATATAAGACAAAACCTGCTTTTTCAATAAACATTATTTTTCAAAACCTGCTTTTTATATTGTGTAACAACTCAAATAATATTTTTCAAAACCTAACATTTAACCAATATATCTACTTCTATATATAACGCAAAAATTCTAATTCTAATTCTAATTCTACTCCTACATACTCAACTAATTTTTTCAACTAATCGATTCGCAACATATTGTACTTAACTAACGCTTTCTATCTAACTTGAATTATGTCACTAAACTAATAACTAAACACAACATATTTACTCGGCTAGAAACTAATTTTTCAACTAAGCAATCCACAACTAACTAACTAACTAATAACATATTTGCATATATTAACTAATTTGCATATATTTACTCGGCTAAAACGATCAAAATTCAAACTAACTAACATAACAAACACAATATAACAAATAATTAACAATAAAAATGAAAAAACAAATAACATACTGTCTTGGTTGTCTCAATTGTGGTCTCGGGCTATACATGGTCTTGCTCTCGACTGTCTCAACTGTGGTCTCGGCTGCGGGCTCGGGCTATATAAAAAGAGAGCAAATTATTAACATGTATCTTGGGTTGTACACAAACAATTGTCGTTGACATGTCGTCAGGATACCAAAAGTTTTTAAAAAAATAAAAAAGGGACCACATTTAATAAAAAAGGGACCTCTGTCTCGGTTCTCACTCTCGGCTTCACCCTCGGCTTTACAGACTGTTAAAAAAAATCAAAAAATCAAAAATTAAGAATTATACATTAACTATTAACATTTAATAACTAATAATATCAAAAATTTAACAAATGCAAATCAAAATTTTAAAAATACCTTCGTTAAACAAGAAATAAGGGAGGAGAAGAAAAGAAAAAATTAAACATGAGATGGGTTAAGGAAAGAATTAAACGGGAGAAAAGGAGGAAGAAAAGTGCATAGTGGTGCTCATGTGGTGGTGATGGTGATGTTGTGGTGGAGCTGTGGTTATATCGGGGTGGAGTTGTGGTGACGGAGGGGGTGTAGTGACAATGTGGTGGTGGTTGTGGTGTCGGAGGTGGTGTACTGTTGTGGTGTCAGAGGTGGAATCGCTTGCGAGTTCTTTTTCAATAATTGAGAGACACGAAGGTGGATCTGGTTTTTGTCTAAGTGTTGACCAGATGAGGTTTTGTTTAGACTTTTCGTTATTCCGTCGACAAGTCCACGGGATAGTAAAAGTAATTAGTCGGCAATTTTTGGCGCAATAACTTGATTTTTCGTGAAATTTTTAGCGGTTTTACATCCCGTCGACATGTCAACGCTATTTGGATATTTATACAAATAAATATGTTGCAAAATTTAAAAATAACTAACTTAAGTTTAAAATTAATTACTTTTATTTAATTAAATACTTTTATAAAATTGAAAAACTATTAAAAAATAGTTTTATAAAATTAAAAATTAAATACTTTTATTTAAAATTAATTACTTTTATATAATTAATTTTTTTTAATTAATTTAAATGCTTTTAATTAATATATAATTAAAATAATTACTTGTATGCAATTAAAAAATTAAATGTTATACACGAGATGTTAAACGAACGAACCGAGATGATATGGTTGTACACGATATGTTAAACGAACGAGTCGAGATGATATGGTTATATACGAGATGTTAAACGAACGAGTCGAGATGATATGGTTGTACACGAGATGTTAAACGAACAAGTCGAGATGATATGGTTATAAATGAGATGTTAAACGGACGAGTCGAGATGATATGGTTGTACATGAGATGTTAAACGAATGAGCCGAGATGATGTGGTTGTACATGAGATGTTAAACGAACGAGTCGAGATGCTATAGTTATACACGATATGTTAAACGAACGAGTCGAGATGTGATACGTGGGAATCGCACCAGGATTTACCTCTCAAGGGATCTTGAGAAGCTTACAACCCCCACCAGGCAGTGTACCTGATCGTTGTAGTATAGTATAGTGACAAGTACCGGGGGATTGATCGTTCAGCTAGGAATAGTGTCGTTAGGATTGAAATTAATCTAACTAGGTCTAAAGGTGAAGGATGATTCTTTTTATATTTTATGAAAAGCAAGTAACCCAAAAGCTACTAATTAAACTAATAAACAAGAAAATAAACTAGGGTTCTACAAGATAAGAGAAGCATGTCTACCCATGATATGTTACTCCTTGCTAGCTATCCAATCCTACCTATTGAATTGTAACCTTGTTTTAATTGACGGGTTGTATTCCTTAATACCATTCATGGGGTATCGCACATAACTCCCCAATTCTATGAGCTCTTATCTCCTCCTATACCATGCCCAGCACAACCATAGGGATTGTAAACAGTGGCTCATGCATTAAATACAACCAATAAAGACCTTAGTGCAATAGGTTCATGTTTCCTAAGACGTTCAAGCATGTTACTATTTGGAGATCTGCCAGTTTTCTTAAGCCTAACATATAAATCATTCAATCAAAACAAGAATCAATAGGAAACAAGGATTATAAACTAAACCAACTAGATCTATTGAAGTTGTCACGCCTTAATTGATGGAGATAGACACAACATCAACAAGAAATCAATGAGATCTAATCAATTATATACAAGTTTCACATAATCATAAGTAAACACAAGGTGAATTAGCAAATCAACATCAAAGTAGAACAAACAACAATGATAATGGAAAACATAATTAAGATAGAATCATCAAACCAATACATGATGTTTATGGAGTGATTGAAACCCTCTAAGTTGCTGGAAAAACACCCACCTAAACCCAGGAATCGACCTTAAGGTTTAGGGCTTACAAAAAGTGAAGTTATGATGTTATATTTATAGGCATATTTTCTGTCGGCAAGGCTTGACAGAGTCAGATCGTTCTCTTGACGCTGTCACCACCATTTTTTCACCAAATTGTAGATCTCTTCGTCCTCTTCGCGTGGGCTTTTGAATCACCTAAATCCGAGTTCGTATGCAAAAGTTATGACCAAAACAATATCAGCTACTCCGCGCGCAAGTTTTGACAAGTTAACACGTGACGGTCTTGGGTGACGCCTTCAAGTTCTCTCTGGGCCTTCACCACTTTTACTCTTGACGCCGTCACCAAAGTTCTCTTGACGCCGTCAGGTACTGTTCTCAGCATGAAAAATTAAGTCTTTGGCGTTTTCTTCACTTTTATGCTCCAAAAACGTCCAAAATACTTCATTTTCCTGAATTCACTCCCAAAGGACCTAAAATCACAAAAGGAACAATTTAGGGCAATATTTGATCAAATAAATTCGAATTGGGGCTTAAATGACCCCCTAAAAACGGATCATTTTTCGCCTCATCATATACCCTTACACTTGAGATTTGCTTGTCCTCAAGCAAATGCGCTTTTATTCTAGTCAAAATACAAGTTAGTGGTCATTTAACACTAATATAAAAGTAATTACAACAAATAATCGTTCCACTAAAGACCAATAGACAAGCACGGAGGTCATACACTAGCACCTCACAAATAGTGTTTAGATACTCACATCTCTCGGGTGTAATAAAGTATAAATTATAATATGGAAACAGAAGATATCTCTCACTACCTGTCATAGCAAAATAGATTACCATAGGCTTGGGAAAGGATCAAACCTCCACCACATGGCGTAAGCACCTAGGATAAACTATCAAAGAGGTCTTTTAAAGGGTTGTAACGTTAGGTGTAGGGATATGAAATACACGGTTTTGTTGGATAAAGGAAGTTTTACTGGTGGCGAGTTAACAATCTTGGTTAATTACATGTACAAGATGGCGTTGCTAAGCCAAGACTAGACTCGACTTAAGCTAATAAATACAAAATAACAAAAACATAAAATGAACATAGAATGAAAAGGGATGGTAGTCCGTATGTTTTTTCTCTTTTTCCTTTTTCTATTTTTTTTTTATTCGATTTTTTTTTTTTTTTTTTTTTTTTTTTTTTTTTGCATACATTCTTACCCTACCATCCAAAATAATACATCATAGGGGATGAATATTCCCCTTACACTTGAATTTTTACATACTTTACAATCAACTAATCTAATGACTCGAATTAAGAAAATCAAAACACTTGGAGCACTTTTAAGATTAACGCACATATGAGGGTAATAATATTATGTTCTTCCCCATTACTCCATAAAAAAGTACTTTACCCATGAGTCCCAATCGTCCCAAAACAATATGTACAAGGATATAACTCGACTTAGCAACCATGTAATCAATTGGAAAGTTAACTTAGGATTTAACAAATAACAATAATGCACTAAAAATGAGCGCATACACGGAAGGCTAAGGCAATTTGGTTGTACATTTAAGTGGGGTGTAACAAATTCTTCCTTTAAGTAAGATGCTTAAAGTTAGAAACGAAAAGATAGGCTCGGAGGGGTGTACTAGGGGTTTCGTGTACTAAAAAATGAGTACAACGCTAAGGGTGTGGGAAAAATTAGTTGACTTAACTAGCCAAGTAATATGACTTAAATGGTCAAGTAATTATAATACGGGTTTAACACAAGGGTGATCATAATGCCTCTTATCATGTAGTAAATCCTACTACACGAATGTAGTCTCACTAGCGGTCTCGGGATACATCACTAACGCAAGTTCTAGAATCTAAATGCTACCGGTACACTCATAAGCACTAATAGTAAATGCTTTTCCTATCAAATCTAAAGGCGAACCTTACATATTTTGGTGGAGAATTTTTCTGAATATACGGTTATGAACTAGTCATACAATCTCCTATCCATGAGATGCTTGCTATGGCTAAAGCTTCACTCCTAAATGTTGTAAAAAATTTTAAATTTGGCGCTAAAATTGCACTAACAAGTATTTCTCATAGTTTTATTACACATCTACCATCAAACAAAACAAACTCAAGCGAAAGTGCATATGTAAGGTATCATCTTTTTACCCTCCCCTTACACTTAGGATGAACATTGTCCCCAATGTTCAAGTAAAGAATGTAAAAGTGAAAAAGTTAAAAAGAATGAAATCAAATACTCCCCTAATTCGCTCGGTATGGATAATAAGGTGGCCAGGTTAAATCTTCCTCCAAGAAAATGAACAATCAAAGCTGCCCTTCCAGAATATAAATCATCTTCTTGTCAAACATAACCTGTAAATCCTGAGAAAACAAACAAAAACCCAAAGCATCAACCCGAACAAAGATAACTCACAACTAGATGTAATTCCAGACTTAGGAATAGAAACAAAACAATTAAAGATATAATGCTTGTGGAATGAATGTTTGCAGATTTCCTG
Source organism: Artemisia argyi (assembly GCA_030686995.1). Lineage (NCBI taxonomy): Eukaryota > Viridiplantae > Streptophyta > Magnoliopsida > Asterales > Asteraceae > Artemisia > Artemisia argyi. Next base: position 222,945,783 of record CM060708.1, read on the forward strand.
GAGTTTATAAAACTAAAGAATCAACAAAAACTTTAAGACTCCGGTATAAACAAAACTAGCAAAATTTCCAGAATTTTACACATGACGCCGTCAAGAGTAAACTCGTGACGCCGTCAGAAGTGACCTGCAGAAATTCTTATGTTAAGTTTCCGGAAAATTTTTGGAAAAACTTCGTCCTACTTCCTGGAAAATCCTGCAAAACATTATTACGACTCGATACAAGCATTTGACTCTAACAAGTACTAATACACATGTCCATTTAATATTGTTGTGGTTCATGCTCAATTTCGTTCTTATAAACAAATTTGGATCTCCCTTACACTTATCTTTTGCAAAATACCTTTATATGCAATTAAGACGAAGTTAAAAAACAAAATAAAGCATTTTCACAATTTACTTTGAAACATGAGCCACAAACAATAAAAATAAAACATGCATACGGAAACAAATAAAATCAAACAAACAAACAAACAAATAAAAACATACAAAACATGGGTTGCCTCCCAAGAAGCGCTTGTTTTTGTTCGAGTCACGAGTCTGACTCTACCTTTTTTAACGGAAATAGGGGAGGTTCTCCCTACACTTAGGATTAAGCGTGGGTGAAAGTAGCGATACACACCTTTAGGGTGTGAATATGCCACGTGAGGTGAAGGGGGTGAGTGAATGGCTTCCTTCATCCTAAAACTACCCGGATAATATTGGTTGATGGGTGGGTCGGTTCCTCTTTTGTCTCCTAGAAATATATCTAAGGATGGAAAGGTGTGTAAAGATTGAGGTTCCGGTTCATCAACACTAGGAAATTCCCTAGAACTAGGAGTAAGGTTATCACTACAAGTGTTCAAACCTATATCCTCAAGTGGTGCCTGGTCCAAGGGTTCTACCTCCATTGGAATTCCTAAAGTTTCTTCTACTTCTTCCGGGTAAGTCACGGGCGGTGTGTGTGCCTCAAATGATGGTTGAGTATTTTGTGGGATTATGTTGTTCACCTCATCATTCCATGTGTCAGGATCTAGCCCTAACATTCTCCCAAGTATCTCACGTGCTTCTCTAGGCATCTCAACTTCTATGTCCGAATTATAAGGGTCATCCTCAATATTCTGACTGCTATATACAAATTGCCCAAGAGATTCATCATTTGTTTCTTGAGATTCATCATCATCAATCATAAAACCTAGGTCTTTTCGATCAATGTGATCATGCTCGGCTAAATCCTCCTCAATTGTTTTCTTAGGTAGTGATAATAGCAAACCTAGTGCTTCATCCAACTTATGATTTGTTGCAATGGCTCTCTCCATAATTCCTTGGAAAACTAGGTCGCATTTCCTATTGGCCTCACTAAAACTAGATCTTAAACATGGAGGTTGTTCATAAGAATCTATCCTAGGTGAAGGCTCATATGATTCATAGGTGTCTCTAAATGAGGTATTTTGAACTCTTTGGTGTGTTAGCTGCTCAACCCTACCTTGCAATCTTAGAAGTCTAAGTGTAGAGTCCATTTGAAGCAAATTACAAACAAAATCACAAAGAAAAGATAGACTACGAGAAAGCTACAAAAGAAAAAATCTCACTTGATAGGAATCTAATGAGTAGACCTAATAAAAATCAAATTCAACCTAAACAATAACTATTCCCCGGGCTGCGGCGCCAAAAACTTGATACGTGGGAATCGCACCAGGCTTTACCTCTCAAGGGATCTTGAGAAGCTTACAACCCCCACCAGGCAGTGTACCTGATCGTTGTAGTATAGTATAGTGACAAGTACCGGGGGATTGATCGTTCAGCTAGGAATAGTGTCGTTAGGATTGAAATTAATCTAACTAGGTATAAAGGTGAAGGATGATTCTTTTTATGTTTTTATATTTTATGAAAAGCAAGTAAAAATCTCGGGTATTGGGAGAGTGGGCGGAATTAGTTGCCAATCAACTAACCCAAAAGCTACTAATTAAACTAATAAACAAGAAAATAAACTAGGGTTCTACAAGATAAGAGAAACATGTCTACCCATGATATGTTACTCCTTGCTAGCTATCCAATCCTACCTATTGAATTGTAACATTGTTTTAATTGACGGGTTGTATTCCTTAATACCATTCATGGGGTATCGCACATAACTCCCCAATTCTATGAGCTCTTATCTCCTCCTATATCATGCCCAACACAACCATAGGGATTGTAAACAGTGGCTCATGCATTAAATACAACCAATAAAGACCTTAGTGAAATAGGTTCATGTTTCCTAAGACGTTCAAGCATGTTACCATTTGGAGATCTGCCAATTTTCTTAAGCCTAACATATAAATCATTCAATCAAAACAAGAATTAATAGGAAACAAGGATTATAAACTAAACCAACTAGATCTATTGAAGTTGTCATGCCTTAATTGATAGAGATAGACACAACATCAACAAGAAATCAATGAGATCTAATCAATTATATACAAGTTTCACATAATCATAAGTAAACACAAGGTGAATTAGCAAATCATCATCAAAGAAGAGCAAACAACAATGATAATGGAAAACATAATTAAGATAGAATCATCAAACCAATACATGATGTTTATGGAGTGATTGAAACCCTCTAAGTTGCTGGAAAAACACCCACCTAAACCCAGGAATCGACCTTAGGGTTTAGGGCTTACAAAAAGTGAAGTTATGATGTTATATTTATAGGCATGTTTTCTGTCGGCAAGGCTTGACGGCGTCAGCTCGTTCTCTTGACGCCGTCACGACCATTTTTTCACCAAATTGTAGATCTCTTCGTCCTCTTCGCGTGGGCTTTTGAATCACCTAAATCCGAGTTCGTATGCAAAAGTTATGACCAAAACAATATCAGCTACTCCGCGCGCAAGTTTTGACAAGTTAACACGTGACGGCCATGGGTGACGCCTTCAAGTTCTCTCTGGGCCGTCACCACTTTTACTCTTGACGCCGTCACCAAAGTGCTCTTGACGCCGTCAGGTACTGTTCTCAGCATGGAAAATTAAGTCTTTGGCATTTTCTTCACTTTTATGCTCCAAAAACGTCCAAAATGCTTCCTTTTCCTGAATTCACTCCCAAAGGACCTAAAATCACAAAAGGAACGATTTAGGGCAATATTTGATCAAATAAATTCGAATTGGGGCTTAAATGACCCCCTAAAAACGGATCATTTTTCGCCTCATCAAGATGCTATGGTTATACACGATATGTTAAACGAACGAGTCGAGATGATATGGTTATACACGAGATGTTAAACGAACGAGTCGAGATGGTATGGTTGTACATGAAATGTTAAACGAACGAGTCGAGATGATATGGTTGTACAAGAGATGTTAAACGAACGAGTCGAGATGCAATGGTTATACACGAGATGTTAGACAGATGAGTCGAGATGCTATGGTTGTACATGAGATGTTAAACGAACGAGTCGAGATGCAATGGTTGTACACGAGATATTAAACGAACGAGTCGAGATGCAATGGTTATACATGAGATGTTAAACGAACGAGTCGAGATGCAATGGCTATACACGAGATGTTAAATGAATGAGTCGAGATGCACTGGTTATACATGAGATGTTAAACGAACGAGTCGAGATGCAATGGTTATACACGAGATGTTAAATGAATGAGTCGAAATTTAATGGTTATACATGAGATGTTAAACGAACGAGTCGAGATGCAATGGTTATACACGAGATGTTAAATAAATGAGTCGAGATGCAATGGTTATACATGAGATGTTAAACGAACGAGTCGAGATGCAATGGTTATACACGAGATGTTAAACGAACGAGTTGAGATGCAATGGTTATACACGAGATGTTAAATGAACGAGTCGAGAAGCAATGGTTATATACGAGATGTTAAATGAATGAGTCGAGATGCAGTGGTTATACATGAGATGTTAAACGAACGAGTCGAGATAATATGGTTGTACATGAGATGTTAAATGAACGAGTCAAGATGATATGGTTATACACGAGATGTTAAATGAATGAGTCGAGATGCAATGGTTCAGTGATCAGGGGTTTCAGGCTTAGTGACCAGGTTCAGAAAGTAGGGTTCAGGGGTTGGGTTTTCCCACCAAAACCTTTCCCACCAAAATCTTTCCGCCAAAACTCTTCCCACCAAGTCTGCTCTTATATACTAACATATTATCCACACAACTTCATAACCTCATATCCTCAAAACCACTCAACCTCACAACCTCGAAACCACTCAACCTCAACCAGATGCAGCGATATAATCCTTTTATGTGTACCTGTGGAGCAAGAAATATAGAAAAAAGAACATCACATCAACAAGATACATTTGGATGGGAGTATTATGTATGTCCTCTTTCGAAGCTAAGAGTCAAAGGTCATGGATGTGGATATTTTATGTGGAAGAGTGAATTTAATGAACAATTACAAGTAATTTCTTCTGCTTCAACATCTCACGGTTTTGGGTGCACAAACTGCCATGAAAAAGATCTTAGGATAAATATGATTGAGGCACAAAAACAGGTGCTAGAGACAAGAGTCAGGGTGCTCGAGGCAAGACTTGAAATGGCAACGAATCCCGACAACAATGACCACGCATGTCAGTCGGATGCAATACTCCGTAACCTGTTAGGTGACATGGAAAATCTTCGTATGTAATGTTGTTGTTGTTGTTGTTGTTTGTTGTTTGTTGTGTTATTGTTGTTGTTGTTGTTTGTTGTGTTATTGTCGTTTAATAAAATGTTGTTGTTGTTGTGAAAACTGATGTCCACACACGATTAGATACACTCAAAACTGCTTAATCACTAGAAATCGTAAACTTCTATCCAAACACTCAAGATTGTAATTATTAATCTAACAAAACATCCGCAGTAAGAAACTAAGTAGTTTATAAAGCAATCCCAAACACCACACGCTTAGCTTCAAACTCAAAGGCAAACATTTTATTCAAACCACACAAGAGTTGTAAACCAGATACATTTTCATACAAACTCAAACTAAACAACTCAACAAGCAAACAAACCAGATCAAACGAAACAACTCGACAATCAAACAAAACAACTCAAACTAAACAACTCGACAACCAAACAAAACAACTCAAACTAAACAACTCGACAACCAAATGAAACAACCCGTTTACTTTTTTTTGCGGCTACCTCCCACTTTGCTTGAACTCGCACCATCTCTTCCTTTCCTTGCTCTCATTTCCTTTAGATGTGCAAACGTAGCTTCAAGACCTGTTATTCTATTTTCCAGATTATCAATTCCGGTGTTGACGTCAAACGTGCTTTCAGCTTCATCCTCACCTCCAACAGCAGCAACTTGAGCTTCAGCAGCACGTTGAGCATCAACAGCATCTAGCTCTTTCAAATACTCTCTATATTATGACTTTTTCCTCAACCATACCAGAATCCGGTCTCTCTGCCACGGTGTACAGTTCGCATAAGAACCATATTCATCAAAAATTTCATAGCCCCAATGATTTATAATTTCATTATACAGGAGCTCGTGTGATAAAGCCTTTGACCACTCCTGTTCCGGCGTTAAACCGTCCATTGTTGTTTGTGATTTGTGAAAATTGACTATCGGGTTTTGTGAGAATCAATAATGTATGTGTAAAATGAGACGGTAATGATTTTGTGAGAATGATTTTTGTGAGAATATTTATAAGAAACAAAATATGGGGACATAATCCCGTCGACATGTCGATGGGAAAAAAACAGGCGGGAAAAATCCCCGCCATTTTATTGGCCAGTATTTTGTTATAAATAATTAAATATAATTCTCCCGTCGACATGTCGACGGGAATGGATTGGCAGGATAATTTCGCGCCCAACTTATGGAAATAATAGAGGTGTGAAGGTTTGACCAATATGGTTCCGTCGACATGTAGACGGGAGCGTATTAATCCAAAAAATTCAACGCAGCTGGGCTCGGTCAAGCTTGTTTTTTGTCGTTTTGTGCATATTGTTGTCGACAATGTGTCGACGGGAATATTCTCGTCGCCTGTTCTCCTAATTCTTGTAGTGATTACACATACTAACGGGCAGAGAATCTAATCGAGTGTAGTAAAGCCTAGGTAAATCTGAGTGTCGTCCCTAAGAGCTGATGTTCTGAAGATCTAAGGTATTCATATTTTAAAAAGGATAGTTTAAAAGAAGTTGTATGATTATTAAAGTCCTATTTTAACAGAATTAGAAAGAAAGTTTAATGAAGCTAACCAAAGCTTAGATGCATCTAATTCTAATTTATTATGCTCAACATCGTGGGTAAATATCACTCCTTTGGGTCAATTCCCCTAGCCTATCTCCCTAGAATCCTACTAAGACACCAAAGGTCTGGATCCTTAAGGCTGTTGGAGCTTACAAGTAGATTAGTTTGAGTCATTAAACACCATATCTAATAGACCTAATTCGTGAGAAATCTTGCCTCTTGGATCTTAGACTTCTTCTAACTTCATAAGTACCTCCACATGATAGGTGATCCTTTGGTCAATTAGCACGCAAATGATGGTTGTACTATGGCCAATTCCTTCTATAGTTCACAATCTAGTCGACTAGGGTCCTTTGATCAATTCTCCTAACCTACTAGATACTAAAAATCTTTGAACACTACCGAAATTAGTCTATGAATAGGCAAAGAAGATGTCTATATAGAGAATAAATGAGAATGCATAACATAACTAAAACTTCAGTTAAATAAATGAATTCATCGTATGATTACTAGAAAAACATATAAGAAATCAAAATCGAATACAATGATGATAATAGATGAAAAATTAATTCTTTCGACCTCCTAAGCCTGGATTTTTCTTCTATGGTTGCTCTCCCCAAACCCTAGTTCAGGTTTGGGGGGAGATGGTTTGGAATGCAAAATTCGTGTGGTATTTATAGGCAAAAGAAACCCTAAAAAGTTATGGTGTAACCCTATGTACTGTTTATGCCGTAACCCTTCTAGAAACGGGTTGCTCTTGGTGTTTATCCACATCTACGGCGTAACCTAGTAATTGGTTACGCTGTAGTCTTTATAGATATAATAATACATCGTAATCTCCACTCTAGTTACGCCGTAATCTTCATAAGTGTACTCTGGGTAATATTTATGCCGTAATCCCTATGTTGGTTACGGCATAATCTTCATAATGTATAAATATTGTCAAGTATTCAATAATTTATGGCATAACATCATCACTTAGTTACGCTGTAATCTTCATGGTAGAGAAAAAGTTATCTCTTGATCCGTATTAAGCCCTGATTCGTCATAACGTCGTTCCATACCTTATTAATAGTCCAGAAATGAAATATGAAGAAATAAGGGCATATCTTATAGTAATTTTAGTATAATTAGTCAACGTAAAGGGGAATGACACGTAGAAAATAAGGATTATTTGATGTTATCATTTGTCTTGGGGGTAGAGGATGTTAGTGGTGCCAATGTCAATGGTGGTGGTAGAGGATGGTGGTGAGAGAGAGTGGTGGTGGGATTACAATATTTTCAAGAAAACAAAATAGAATAATTATGGGAAGAAGATGAGGGTATATTAGTCATTTCACATGGCCACTAACGGGATTTTGTAACACTCGTTAGCCAAAGTTGCAAAATAGAAACAACAGTGCTTGTTCAGGGGCATTGTTCACAAAAAGTCCAAATATTACGTACACGACTCACACAATTTTTTTCAGGGGCATTTTTCACAAATATGGCAAACGTTAGGTACATAATTTGTAGTTTATCCATAATAAAATAAACATTAATTAGTATTGCATCGTAAGTAATTAAATTCTCCGAAACCTTTTTCTAGTAGTGATACAGTTATATGTATATGATTAATCAAAATAAACAACATCATATGTGTACCTTGTGATTTGCAGAAGAGATCAACCATGGAAACAAGAAGGTCAATACTATAATCTTATTCATAGCTAGTCCACATTAACACTGAAGAAACTTCAGTAAGATGCTAGTGCTTGATCTTGTGAACTCTACAACAACAATCAGCTTATTTGAAAGGATGGTGAAAATGGATATAAAACCGAATAAAGTACAGAAATATTTTTAGGAGATCTCCCTACTTGTAGCCATGTGGGTTTAGTAGAACAAGGCCGATTTTTTTTTCTGCAATGGAGAAAGACTATGGTGTACCACGAGTCGCTGACCACTATACATGTATGGTTGACATGTGCCTTACACTACACCAGTACTCTCCAACTATTATTGAGATTATTTGAATACATGTTGTGATACTGGTGTCTAGGGAGCCTTGCTCGGTGCTTTTTGTGTTTATGGAAAAATAGTCGCTACTCACTTATTTGAACTGAAAACAAATGCTATAGGAAACTACATGCTACTCTCAAACACGTATGCTTCTGCAAGAAAATGGACTGATATTTCAAGAATTAGAGCATTCTTTGGATCAAAGGGAAAAAAGAATAACCCTTCAAGTAGTTGGGTTGCAGGGACAAAACGGGCAATTCATGAGTTTTTTTGTTGCTGATACCATCCAATGACTTCTGAGATTAAGAAAGAGTTGGAGGATCTTCTTTGTAAATTAATGTTAGATGGATACTCACCCTTTTTGAACTTTGTACCGTGTGATGTAAGGGATGACGAAAAGAAAAGAACTTTGTTGAGGCTTAGTGAAAGGTTAGCACTGGTGTATCAGTTGCTGGTCGATTGTGGTACCATTATGATCACAAAGAATGCGAGAATATGTGAAGATTATCATGTGGTTATGTGTGGAGCTTCTAACATTACTAGTAGAGAGATATTGTAAGGGATAATATGAGATTTCATCATTTCCCTGAAGGTGTACTTGTATCAGAATCTAGTGAATGAAGAGGTATGGGAGACTATTGGCCACCCCATTTGTAAATTTTGGGTAAATTCTTTGTGGATCTAAATCATCACATAGTTAGGCTAGAGGTCTTGAAGTTTCCAAACTTTTAAGAAAATCATGGACTTTGTAAGTAACTTAAAGGTTGAGAAAAAGAGTATATTTCTCCCCTTGTAGTTGAAATGCTTTGAAGATGTGATGCTCACGAAAGCTTGGGCTATTTGGAATAATTAAACTTAAGATGAATTCTTATCTGAAGAGCTAAAATCCTGGGGGGCCTTTACAGTGGAATTCACTGGTTAGTCTTATGTTGTATTTCTGGTTGTAAGAGTAAAGTGTCAATAGAATGGTTCAGTTGGTTGGAAAGGCCAATATTGGCGTGTAAAGTCATGCAAGTCAGTTTCATGAAATCAAAACAGAAGTAAGTACGTAAAGTTTATGTTCTTAACTAGGCTGCTGATATTGGATGATTAGTTAAAAGGCGTTTTGGTTTTTTGAAATTGAATCAGGTGCAGGGGGCTCTATTACCTGATGTTGCCCTGTTTATTTTGATGTACTGTGTTAACTTCATTACACCTCATCCCAATTTTCATTTTAAGAAAATGCGGGCCCGTTTGGTATATAGTGAGTTTAGGATTTGGATTTAAATTTAGATTATGATTTGGATTTGGATTTAAATTTAGATTATGATTTGGATTTGTATTTGAAATAAAAGAGAGAAAATAAAATAAGGTAGGAGAAAATAATATAACTAAATTCAAAAATTACATTTTTATAATTAATGAAAGTGTTAAAAACAGATTTTTTATTTAAAAATGAAAAATAAAATTGTAATTTGTGATTGAGATTATTTAAGGACCACAAAAATATTTGATTTGACAACTTTGCTAAAAACCAGTATATATAGAGTTGATTCTCACATGCCTATGTTTGAGAGAACTAGTCCAAAAATTGAGCCCCACAATTTCCAACCAAACATCAAACTTTTACATTCATTTCTAAATCCCATCCCAACCCCACCAACCAAACGAGCCAACGTTTAACTATCTTTTGAATTATTTGAACGAAATTTCATGATTATACAAATTATACTCTCCGTCTCATATTAAATGTCTATTTTTGACGTTTAGAGTCTTTTTTCTTCAAATTTGACTTTAAATATATAGTTTTTTATTATATAATATTTGATAAAAATTATATTTAACAAAAATTTATTTTGTATTAAGTATTATATAACACAAATAAAAATATTTAAAGTCAAAGTTTATTAAAAAAGACTTTGAAAACTCAAATTGGACATTTAATAGGGGACGGAAAAATGAATATTTCGCATCAAATATCATACAATGAAAATATTTAAAGTAAAAATTTATAAAAAAAGATTTTGAAAACTCAACGTGGATATTTAATAGGGGACCGAGAGAGTAGTTTTTAGTCGTTTAAAATTCTTGAATGAAAACACAAATAAAAGAACGACAGCCGACATATAAGTATATAAAGATGCACTTAATCGTATTGCAGAAATCGCAAACATACATAAAAAGTACATCTCAGACTCTGCTTCGCGGTATCACACATGACACACCCTACTCACAAAGCAGGTTACTATCATAGCATCATACATGATGCATATATATACACACATACACGATGACACATATACATACATACACGATGACACATCTATATATAATATATGCCTATATATACATGTGTTTGTGTATATTGTCAAACAAACACATGGATTGATTACTGGTTACCACCTCCTGGCAACTTGTCCTTAATCTTGTCCATGAGTCCCTTCTTCTCATGTCCTTCCTCTCCTACATTTCCGTAGCCACCAGTGCCACCGTAGGTGGTACTTGCTGGAGTTGTGTACTGTTCGCTACCATGATCACCGCCAGGCAGCTTCTCCTTGATCTTCTCCGCCACACCTTTCTTCTTCCTTCTTCCACCTTCTCCATCATCCTCCGACTACACAATAATCAATCATAATTTAGCTAGCTAAAAGTAGAATTTCAAAAAGGATAAACCCATGTACATGACAATAATTTAGGATTTTAGTTTCATAGAACTTGACCCGATACTAAGTAAGATTTTTGGGTTTATAATATCCACTGTCTTTGGCCAAACCATATAAATATGTTTTCGAAACCTCAACCAAGGTTTTGCTTAAGTTGCACAGTAACTTGCCAAAACGTTAATAACTGGCACGCTATGACCAGCCCATATGATCTAGCGCTTTTAGTTTATGCATGTGACATATAAGCAGGTTAAAATAGTCATGTATGTATGCTTATTTCATCAAACTATAGGCGCATGTAGTTTACTAGAGTACTTACAGAGCTAGAACTGCCACTCCCAGTACGATGGAGTATCCCTCCAGCCCCACCTTGTTTCCCTTCTTCATAGCCGTGACCACCTCCCATCCCCATATTGGTTCCAGTACCTCCGATATTTTGACTAGTCATCGTCGAGTGGACGTTGGCTCCAGTACCTCCAATATCATGACCAGCAGTGGAGTGAAGTTGGTTTTGAGCATACTCATCAGTTTGGTAACCCTCTTGCTTCATGTACTGTTCTCCTCCATATTGTGCCATTTTCGAAGTGAAAAAGATTGGTTTGATTTACAAGTGAATATGCAAAATGTATTACTTAAATAGACTTGTTTGTGAAAGTTGATGAGATTAGATAGGATTAAAAGGGGTTTATATAGAGATGAACTGAGAATGGATGCTAAGGTACGTGGAAAATTGAAGATGCATGGCATGAAACACAACCGTACACGTGTGAGATCGTATAATCACATCACATAATCGATCAATATTAAAGGCTCTATTAGTTTTTGCATATGCAGATCGACAAGTGTAAAGCCTGTCGGCCCGATATTATGGAATTGGTTTTTCGATAAGGCCGGTTTGTTTTTTTGTATGAAGTTGGCACTTCTTCTAAGGGCACGTTTGGTATTAACAATACACGTAAATATGATATTAACCATACTCGTAATATCACTTTGATACACCATTCTCCACGTATTGGCATGTCTATTACCAAAATTTATTCTATATTTTCTATGAAGTGTTTTAGACCGATCATATGATTAATCATCAAAACATGCACCTAACATAAACCAACGAACCATAACTGATATCTTGTTAAAGGTTTCTGTCGTGGCCATCATACTAGCCATCATTCTTCATTTTATTTGTCCCCTGATGGTGATCTTGCCATCTGTACATATGTTACATGACAATTAATGTATTAATGTCTGTGCATCTATGCACATAAACAAAGCCTATAAATTTACTAACTTTAGTAGGTTAAGAACAATTGTTTGATAAAATAAATATGATGTGTTGAAATAAAAAGCTAGTCTATAATTAATTTCAATAAAAAGGCTTCATCACTTCTTTCACACAGATAAAACTTCGTAACAGTAATAATTAATTAATGTATTAAGATGAACTCTATAATCAAAACAGACACCTAATAATTTCCAACTTGAAAATACCTTATTATAAACTAACCAAATCAAATATGTCACATACAATATTATACCTCAGAAAAGTACAATGGAGATTGGTCTTCAAACAAATAAATACGAAATGAAGGATGTAATTCGACGAACTTGTGATGAAGATGAACAACATATGAGGATGGCAAACCGATGATGATGATGATGAGAGGAGGATGGCGATGAATAACAACTGAAAACAAGCAATATTTGAGGCTCTAGGGTTTGCCAATTTTTTAATTGGGATTGTGAGAATGTAAGGGTCATGTGTTTATCGATTTATACCCTCTTTATATTTAATTTTTTTATTATATTGGCCAGAAAATAAGCGGAGAAATTTTTAGATAGCAATCCATTTCAAGAAAAAAAAATGAGATTTCGAAATACAAAGTGCTAGAATTCTTGGTTTTATTTTATTTTTATTTTTTTTCTGGCAACCAAACGCGCTGGGGAAAATTTTTAGTTCCATTTCTCACCAAGTCTCATTACCAAACACACCTTAAAGAGAAGAAGTAAGTATATTTTTAAATTAGGAGTGAAAGTGTTTAAGGTATATATATATATATATATATATATATATATATATATATATATATATATATATATATATATATATATATATATATATATATATATATATATATAATAGCAAAGCTAAACAAAGTTGAAGAGGTAAAAGTAAAATATAACATAAATAGTAAAAATTTTGGAAATTAATATTAAAGAAAGATGCACCAGCTATGTTCCGGAGATATTAGGCAATGAAGAGGAGAACCTGTAAGCCATTAGCTGCGCAGGTTCGAATCCAAGCCGGCCCCGGTTTTTATCCGGCCGTTTCTCCAGCGAGTAATCTCGTGTGGAGGCGGTACGGTTTTCGGGCGAAAGCCGTTTAATCCCCACTGCGCCAGCGTGGGCCCGGTTCAGACAACATAGTCTGGGTATGTGGTGGATGAGGGCCTGCTATTTGACAGGTGCGACTCTAAACCATTTATGGAAAAGTCACATTTCAAAAAAAAAGTTAAACAAACATCTTCTCTTAATATTAATTTTCATACAAAAAAACTAATCATTATTATTCACTTCAAGTTTCACTTTTGACCGTTTGCTTATTCACCTTTAACTTTAAATGATTTATTTATACAAATTATATCTGTTACTAAACAAGATTTCAAATCCATATTGAATTTTAATAATTTAAGTTATTATCGTACAAAAGTTGTTTTAATCTTGTCGCAACGCGAAAATATAAAATCTTGTTTAAAGCAAATACTTCATTTTTGGTACAAGTGTGTCACTAGCAAAGTAGCAACGTATATATCATGTTTGAACTTCAAGCACAAGATTATAGGAAGAGTACTAGCAAAGTAGCAAGCGTGATTCAGTGTGTAATGTGTAACAAAAAATAAACGTTTTTTTATTATTTTTTATTATTTTCTTTTGCTGGTAAATAAAAGAGCAACACCTGACTTATATGACATAAAGAGATGCACTTCATCACATAACAGAAATCAGAACGAAACATACAAGAGTATGTTGGAATATATGAATAATAATAAACTATAAACATATAAACATCAAAGAGTATGCAGCGGAATAGATCAAATACAATAATAAATTAACCGAATATAAATGGATGCGTACCTTTTTGTGATTTCTAGCAAGAACAAGAAACCAATGGAACAAGAACTATAAACCCTAATTGGGTTTAATGGTGGATCGACTAGGGTTAGTCGAATAGGGCAAATCACCTTGTTAGCAAAAGTATGCCAACACTTTGTTCTTGAACACACGTATTAGTAGCGTTTCAATAAGAAATGCTATGTTCTTAATTCACAAGCAATCCAAACACAATGTTTAGAAGATCGCGTAGGAACCCTAGAAGGGCGTAGTTGATCAACTAAACAAGAATGGTTTTGAGCTTAGAAATCTAGTAGGAACCCTATAAGGATATGGATCGAATACTATGTTAATATGGATATGGATCGAAGTCATTCCATAATTAACTAGTGTTTCTCGTTATTTATGATCAAGCAAGATTACCAATTCATCTGAACGCATTCCAGATAGACCTTGGGCATGGCCATGCAAACATCTTGTTAATCCTACGAGTGGCCAAACAGTATTAAACTTCAAAACAAATTTGAAGGAACCAAATCCTGTATTGACTACAAGCATAACCTATGAACTTCGCATCACCTCTGAAAATAATCCTTATAACTACCAGTTACGGATAGCGTTAGATTATCTCACAGAAAATGAGCTACATCCACAGTAGTTACCTGGTATCTCAAGTCTGAGGATAAATATTCATGATTTACTCTAATGACAACATCCATAAGTACAATCATGTAATTGGGATTTTGTCCTATATCCAATTTATCCAGTATTGAATATCATGTGAATTTGGCGTGTCTACGCACCAATATAATTTATATATTATACCAAATCTCACATTTGTCTTAGTTCAATGATACTCCTATATTATTAATTGACAACAGACAATTTAGAATAACATAACATAAGTTATTCATGGATTAAACATGCAAATATGGGATACAATCTATTATTAATGAAAACAAACGTACTCAGTACTTTAATTCATTATTATTAAATAATAATTGCTTAACAACCCTTATCCAAATACTAAATAGATCAATGCATGAAAATTCTTGTTAATGAATTTTGTCTCAAGTAATAACAATCATACTTGTTGACAATCATACCTCAAGTAATCATACTTGTTGACAAGGCATTTATTCAACTAACTTTGATCTATTGGAATTTTGAGAATACTTATTTCAATAACGAAATTCTTGTATATGTGCATTCAAATAATTTGATATAACCACATAATACATCATAAAATGTGTATGACATCCTCAACATACAATTTATGATAATTAAACTTCCAAACCTTTAAAGTTTAAAGTATTCTTATTCTTTAACGTATAATGCAACTATGATTTCCGTTAAGCATAACTAGTACACATGTCTATTAACAAGGATAAAATCCTTCCATGACTAGTATTGAGTGTCATCTCAATTTATATTAGCATCATTGTATGCAAACAACAATATGCTCTTTTCCATAAACTTCAATGTGTAATGTTTTATTTCATCCAAACTTTCAAGTTTGTTGGCTATGACAATTTTACAAATTGTTCATTTATAGAATCTAGAAATTTTTCCAGGCTGAGGATGTGATTCTATATCCAAATATATTCCTTTAGAATATTCATTACACAACTTATCTAATATCTTTCATTAGATATCAATGTTGTCAAATCATCTTTTATCAAAACATGATATAACAACAACATGATATACATGCAAAATTCTCGTGTCCAACTAAATTTCATTCATGTACTATATATCCATTTAAACTTTCTAAATGATATATCATGTTCTATTAGATTCATTTACCGCACATGTTTACATCAATAAACATATATTCAAGGTTGTATGTTTTACTTATTAAATCTTTCAAGTAAAGTTTCATTCCAAGTTATGACTTACCATTTAACTTATATAAAATGTTACTTCCTATATGTTATACAACATATATGATTTAAATAAGTAAACATAATACTCCCACTAGCTTTCAGAATTACTTAGGAGTTATCTTATTTTAAATTATAAATCAAAACATAGATTTAATATTTAAACATAAGATTTATCTCCTCGATGCATGCATCTATCCATACTTGGATTCTTGCATTTTGTATACTTTCAAAGATGAAATGAATTCATAAAACTTTTAATTACTCATCGTCCTCGCTTAAGTAATTATATAAGAAAGAGGTTTTATAATCCATTGTCAAATTTCATATTCATAAAAATGAGTATGACAATTACCATCTTTGTATTTTAATGTGCTTAGGAAAGAGTATTCAATCATAGTTAATTACTTAAGTATGATTAATAATCTTGTCATAAGACATACATTAAAATATGTATACAATTTTGTCCATATGATTCTTTATGCAAAGATTTAAACCTCTAGGGTTTTTCTTCTCTTGCAGAAACTCATCTTCATTAAGATAAACCAAGTTTTCAAAGTTGACTTATCTTTATGGACAGCATCTTAACATTCATAGTATGAGCAATTTACCATAATTAGTAAATGCGTCATTATGATTAACAGGCTTACTTTGATCCTGTAATTCATAATTCTCAGCATATTAATTAAATATCTGAGACATCCCTACGGATCTATGAATGAGAGTTTCATCATGTTGAGATTTAACCTTTACATTTCAAACCTCATCATGATTTTCACTAGTGTGGTTTTAGAAGATTATATATTTTTTAATTTTGATCTTTCAAGATCTAAACAAAACTCCCACTTGCCTTTTGTATTTTATGAATACTTTAGCAAGATGAGCAACACTAAATCGTTCTCATTTGGGATATTACAAAAATATTTTACAGTTCCTGACTCTTGTTTGTTAAAACTACTTATTAACAAAATCAGAACTTCATTTTAAGACTTTAATGTGATTTATCACATTCCATAATGTCTTATTTAATCTTCTAGGTTGGAGTCTTATTGAGTATATTCAATCCATACTCAATTTTCTAACCTTGATAACTTTTGGAAGAAAAGAAGTCATATTTATCTTTTAATCAAACAATATAACAAGAGTTTGATTTTTCCTAACTGAACACACCACCAACTTGTGATGTTTCATTAGAATTAATATTGTGAGACAAACTAACAATATGTAAGATAAACTTATTCCCTTTGGCTTACCTATTTACCAACTAAGTCAACTTAATGGTACAATAGAATTTCCAAGCCAATTGCATGCTATATAACATAAGTACCTTTTGAACAAGTTACTTCATGTTCATGTCTTAAGAAGTCATAAACTGTTATATTCCCACTTTACGTTGTACATCATTGATCAACTCAATGATTTCTTGTTTGAAACATAACAAGTTGAACGTCTTACTTTATTATAAGTCTTGTAATAGTTAAAAGACTTCATGTTTATAAGAAGATATAAAGATAAATAACTAATGTATTTGTGAACACCATCACTTGGTTTCAATAGTAATTTCAAGTTAATTTACTACTTCATTTGCTTATGTCATTTTATGAATTATCCAATTTAAGAAACTGTAAACTCACATAATTCCATTACATCAGTTGATCTGCTAGTAATGAAATCATGTAGTTTACCTTTCTATTGCAATCTAGGCAGGTTACACCCTGGCGTAAATTGTAAATTCAAGTGTTTCTTTTAATTTGAATATCATAAGACATAAAAGTAGTCTTATAATCATGACACATGTTCTACATAAGATAATCTTACACATTAAATGTATAAGTCCTATTAGAACATTGATCTCTTACCTTGCAATTAAGAGAATCTTATCATCATATTCCTATGTATTGTTCCTTTGCACACAATAAACAATTCTCCCACTTGTGCATTGAACAATATCATGTAGTATATAAACAACACAACATAAGTTTGTTTATGTGATTTCAATATGATTTCTGTCATAAGTAGATGTAGGACTACTTTGTCTTATCAGGAAACGCATATGGCTATCCTAAGAACATGAGTGTCTACAATTTGAAAGTAATTATCTTGAAGATAATTTTGGGTTACTACACAGAAATTAATTCTTGTAGCTCCCACTGAATTAGAGAACATAACAATAACTCTATATTCAGTAAACAACACAAAGCTCCCACTGGATTTGACAACATTGTACGTGTTTCATAACCAGTGAAAACAATTTGCTTGTTTTTACTTTCCTACACATTTAGAAAAACCCATACGTAATAATTACTCAGGTTCTAAAATGTGTATTATACTATGTTTATGATGGATTATCCATCAATGATATTAACTTGAAGAATTTGGGCATGCAGCTTCTTTCTTAATAGGCCTACCATCCCCATAATGGTATGTAGCACCTTTAAAGCACAACAACTAGATAAAATACTAGCTTTGCCTTTTACCAATTTTGCGGTAATCTGTCCAGCTTCTAATAACTCATATTTTCCATTTAACCAAATGCCTTGTTTGTTATAGAAGAATTCATTCACCAAATTAGAGTAATGAAATTTCTATGGAAAATAAGATGTGCTATATCCTTAAATATTAAGGATTGCTATGAGTTATATATTAGAATGTAGACAATTTTAATGTTCCTATCATACATTTCTCAATCATGAAAAGGAATAGGATCGAGTCTTATTCTTATGTTCCTATCATACCTTTCTCAATCATGAAAAGGAATAGGATTGAGTCTTATTCTTCTCTCATGGGAAATAGACTTTCTTACATTTCGGTAAATTTTTCTCAATCAAACATTATGTTTGAAAGCAGAATTATATCAATTTACCAATTTAAGACCAAACCACGTTTACGGCTTTAATGTTGCATTAATACGTTAAAAAGAATTACAAAATTCAATTTTAGTATTTTCGATAATTAACTTTTCAAGAAAATTAAATACCCATGGTTCATAATCATATAACCATTTAATTTTCACTGAAAAACTAGGATCCAAATTGACATAAGTTCATCACATCAGTTGATCTGCTAGTGATGACGTTATTCAATAAGGTACGAGACGTGTCCCAATTGCCAATATTCAATTGCAATTCCTAGAATCGATGGGATTTACATTAATTGCCAACCGCAGTTGCAATGTAAGCATGTTTTATCCCCATCTTCTTATGCCTTGAGTGATCAGTTCCCACTATCAACTCAATTAAGTTAACCAATTTAAGAAACAACAAACTTACATAATGACACCACACCAGTTGATCTGCTAGTGATGAAATCATGTAATTTGCCCCTCCATTGCAATCTAGCCAGGTTACGCCCTGACGTAGATCCAATTTTAGGTGTTTCCGTTTCATTGGATGGCATATAACTTAAATTTAAGGGTAGTAAATTTGATGTGTGTAATCAAATATATGTACAAAGATGTCATGCATTCATCTTGTAGCATATGTTTCATGTAAAAAAAAACTTTTACTCATTTGTTTCTTTACGAGCTTAAATCTCCAAACTTTTGATTGAGGCGTTGAGAAACTTACAACTTTGCCTTAAGTGCTTCGTAGTTATCATGGATGTTAGGTAAAGACTAAAATATGACTCACAGGCGAGCGGTAAGCCAGAATGGAGGCTCACTAAGGCCGCAATTTAATGCGTAGCCATCCTTATACCCACTTTAATAGTTTGTCATAATTAGTTCCACCTTTCAACCACTTAATACAGTCGCGATCAATCAACCAAAAGTCCAAGATTTATTAAGTAAACTCAAAACAAGATTTCACCATTATTAAGTCCGTTTAATATTTTATTGAAATTACCCTTTGTTACTATCATGTTAAAAACATATAAAACAAAAGTAATAAAATAAAATAAACAAACAACAACAATAATGGACATGCAAATAAAAATCAATTTAAAACACACAATTGATTTAATACACGATTAATAGGGTCTTCCCTAATCTTATAATTAATCAAATTTTAGTAATCTTTATTCATAATATTTACTAAACAATTTATCAATTATAATAGAATCGCATAATAAGCATGAAATCTTAAAACCAAATCATCATAATTCAAGACAACACATGCATGGTTTGTCATGGACGCCCATATTGCACATATTATAACAAATAATCATGTCAATCAAGGAACGCAACCAAACGGCATATCACCAATATCCATTTATACACACATAAATTACATGCAACCTAGGGTTTCTACAAGTTTTTATCACATAATTCATCAAACCCTAATTTCCTTTTTTAAATAAAAAAATTCGACATTTATAAAAAAAAAATTCGAAAAATTAAAAAAATAAAATCTAGGGTTTGTGAAAAATATAAAAACATAAGAACACCAAGCATGTGATTAATCAAACGATTCAATTTTTATGTGTTTCGGTAATTCATTATAATGTATTAACCTGTCTCTGATACCACTGTTGGAATATATGAATAATAATAAACTATAAACATATAAACATCAAAGAGTACGCAGCGGAATAGATCAAATACAAATAATAAATTAACCGAATATAAATGGATGCGTACCTCTTTGTGATTTCTAGCAAGAACAAGAAACCAATGGAACAAGAACTATAAACCCTAATTGGGTTTAATGGTGGATCGACTAGGGTTAGTCGAATAGGGCAAATCACCTTGTTAGCAAAAGTATGCCAACACTTCGTTCTTAAACACACGTATTAGTAGCGTTTCAATAAGAAAAGCTAGGTTCTTAATTCACAAGCAATCCAAACACAATGTTTAGAAGATCGCGTAGGAACCCTAGAAGGGTGTAGTTGATCAACTAAACAAGAATGGTTTTGAGCTTATAAATCTAGTAGGAACTCTATAAGGGTGTAGTTCGATTTCTAACTCAAGAGAAGAAAAAGAAGGAGATTTGGTTTGCAAGTGAACCAAGGGATGAATGAATGAATGAATGAGAGGAGGTCTCATTATATAGTATTCAAGCAACTTGGAGCAAAAGTCATCCCAAACCCTAAGGGGAGAGGGGTGTGGCCGGCCATGGGTTCACAAGGCCCAACCCGAACCAAACTTTCACTCTATTCCAAATTTAGTCCTTCATCTTTCGTCTAACGGTCGTTAAGTACCGTTAAATGCTCATTTCGTGAATTTAATAATTATTCGTCACTAAAACAATAATTATTAATTAATTGAAACTCATACGTAAAGTGTGCAATCCCGAAATCTCGAGTTCGAGTCCGGTCATGATATATTAATGTATCATCCGTCAAACTAACAGAGTACACACCCAACCGCAAAGCAGATTATTATCATAGCATCATACATGATGCATATACACGACACATCTATATATGCCTTATACATGTGTTTGTGTATATATGCGAATTAAACAAACACATGGATTTACTTGTTACCCCCTCCTGGTAACTTGTCCTTAATCTTGTCCATGAGTCCCTTCTTCTCGTGTACTTCCTCTCCTGCATTTCCATATCCATCGCCTACAGTGTTAGTAGCATAAGGCGTGTGCTCATCCGCTTTTTTTTCATCCGAACCATGATCACCGCCAGGCAGCTTCTCCTTGATCTTCTCCACCACACCTTGTTTCCCTTCATCATAACCACGACCACCTCCCATCCCCATATTGGTTTCAGTACCTCCAACATTTTGACCAGTCGTGGAGTGGACGTTAGTTCCCATACCTCCAGCATCTTGACCTGTCATCGTCGAGTGGACGTCGGTGGTTCCTGTACCTCCAATACCATATTGACCAGCAGTGGTGGAGTGAAGTTGGTTTTGAGCATGCTCATCAGTTTGGTGACCCTCTTGCTTCGTGTACTGTTCTCGTCCGTATTGTGCCATTTTGTGAAATGAAAAGGATTGGTTTGATATACAAGTGAAGATAAATGTATAAGTAGTTAAAAAGATTTTATTGTAAAGGTTGATGAGATTGGATAGGATTAGAAGGGGTTTATATAGAGATGAAATGAGAATTGATAATATGTATACGTGGAAAATCGAAGATGCATGGCATGAAAGACCACCGTACACGTAAGAGATCATATAATCACATAACACATTGCCCTATCAAAGGCTTCCAACGATTTTCCATATGAAGATCGACAAGTGTAAAGCCATATGTCGGTACCGATATTATGGAGTTGGTTTGTCGATAAGGTCGGTTTGGTAATTTGTATGAAGTTGACACTGTTTCAAAAGTTGAAACATGAGTAAAGTGTTAAGGTATTTGATGATTTTGTTTAAGATTGTCCTATACATCAAAAAAGAAAATTAATCTTGTACAAACTCGGATAGTAATTGCGGACATATTTTAAGGTTGAGGAATGATATACTTGTTACATACTTTAGCAGAACGCAAGAAGAAAAAAGATTGTAATGGGATCATACTATTATTATAATAGGTTTATTCTCCATGATCAAATATTATTAATCATCAAATATATATACATCGTAGTCTTGCACAATAAGATAAGTAACTTGGGCTAAGCCCGATAGTAAATAATGAACAACGCATGGGCTATAATATTCTGCTAATACACTCCCGCAGTTTGAGCGGGAGGCCTTCGAACGTTTAAACTGGAACAAAATTCAAGAAACAAAGCAGCAGGAAGTCCCTTAGTAAATATATCCGCATACTGAAAACGAGACGGAATATGAAGCACACGAACTTGTCCCGATGCAACATAATCACGAACGAAATGAATGTCAATCTCAATATGTTTCGTACGTTGATGTTGAATAGGATTGGTAGATAAGTATACGGCACTAACATTATCGCAATAAACAATAGTAGCAGTAGACAAGGGGTGGTTAAGCTCACGTAGTAGATTTCAAAGCCAAGCAGTCTCAGCCACTACATTAGCAACACCTCGATATTCGGCCTTAGCACTGGACCGAGATAACGTCACCTGTCGTTTAGCAGACCAAGATAACAAATTGTCACCAAGAATAACACAATAACCGGAAGTAGATCGGCGAGTGACGGGCAACCAGCCCAATCCGCATTTGTATAAGCAATAAGCTGAGCAGTAGAAGAAACATGCAGCTGAAGACCATGATCAAGAGTACCACGAATATAGCGTAATATACGCTTCAAAGCATGAAAATGTGTATCACGAGGGTCATGCATATACAGACAGACCTGCTGAACCGCGTACGAAATATCAGGGCGCGTAAATGTAAGATACTGAAGGGCACCAGCTAAGCTCCGATATAAGGTAGGATCATCAAAAGGTGTACCAACAGGTCCAAGCTTGGACTCTGTATCAACAGGAGTGCAGCACGGATTACATTTCTGCATATGAGCTCTCTCAAGAATTTCTTTAGCAAACTTGTACTGTGATAAAAACATACCGGATGTTGTGAGAGTAGCAAAAACACCAAGAACATAATTAAGAGAGCCAAGATCTGTCATTGCAAACTCACCATGAAGAGCAGTGATAACACGTTGTAGAAATGCAGTAGAAGAAGCAGTCAATATAATATCATCCACATACAGTAACAAGTAGGTCGTGTCAAATCCACGATGAAACACAAAAATCGACGCATCAGTTTTGCTATGCTGAAAACCAATGCTAGTAACAAATCCTACAATCCGCTGAAACCAAGCTCTAGGGGCTTGTTTAAGCCCATACATTGATCGCTGAAAATGACAAACATAATCTGGGTGAGCAGGATCGACAAACCCGGGTGGCTGATGCATATAAACTGTCTCTGATAAGTGACCGTGAAGAAAAGCATTCTTCACGTCTAGCTGATGAATAGGCCAATCACGAGACACTGCTAGACTAAGTACGGTGCGAATAGTAGCTTGTTTGACCACAGGACTAAAAGTCTCATCACAATCAATCCCCTGATGCTAACTACGACCATTTGCAACTTATGCCTGAAAAGCCACAAAGAACGAACAATATTCACATTAGCTGGACGGGGCAAAAGTACCCACGTACCGTTAGTAATTAAAGCATTGTATTCATCTAACATAGCTTGTTTCCACTGAGGAACACAAAGAGCATGAACATGAGACCGAGGAAGCGGAGAAACGGTTGTGACATGACAATTCATATGCCCAAGAGGTTTAGATATACCGGCTTTAGCACGTGTGACCATAGGATGAGTATTGACGGTGGGAGCGGGTACATTTGCTTGTACGGGTGGTTTATTTACGGATTGTGGTGTATTGGGTTGTGGATGTATTAGTAACGAAGGGGTGGTGGCTCGATCATTGTTGGGTTGCTGGGTGTTGGTGGCGTTTGGGGCTGCTCACGGTTGGGCAGCACGTTATTGGGTTGGCCAAGGTTAACACACTGATGTGGAGGAACGTATGGAGGTGGAGCGGGCTGATGAATGTGAACAGGTGGTGTAGGAATATTGGGTTGGGCAGCGTATGGCAATGGGTTAGAGGGTGGAATAGTGGGTGTATGTTCAACAGGGATAGGTGGAGTTAAAAACTCATAGGTGGTGTTGGTAAGCTTGTGGAAATTTTGAAAAGGAAAAACATCTTCGTCAAATCTAACATGTCGTGAGAGTATTATTTTATTCGAAGATAAGTCAAGGCATCTATATCCTCGGTGGTTGGCGGGGTAGCCAAGAAACACGCAAGGAGTAGAGCGAGGTTTGAGTTTATGTGTAACATGTATATAAGGATAGCATAGGCACCCAAAAACACGTAAGTTGTCGTAAGTGGGTGGTTTGTGGTAAAGCTTGGTAAAGGGTATATCATTTTGTATAGCGGTTGATGGAAGGATATTCAAAATATAAGCCGCCATGTTGAGAGCCTCTACCCAATAAAAGGGTGGCATGTGTGCTTGAAAAAGCAAAGTGCGAATGAGATTGTTAAGGGTGCGCAACATACGTTCCGATTTGCCATTTTGTTGTGACGTGTGGGGGCAAGAAAAACGAAATTGAATGCCATTTTTTTGAAAAAGGTCATGGAATCGGGCATTGTCGTACTCACCTCCATGATCACATTGTAAAGCCTTTATATCTACTCCAAATTGTTTATTGACATAAGCACGAAACAGAACAAAATAATCATACAAGTTAGATTTTTTATGTAACGGATAAACCCAAACATAATGCGAAAAATGATCCAAAAAGATAGCATAATATTTAATACCACTCTCACCCGGAATAGGGGATGTCCATACATCCGAGTGAACAATATCAAAAATAGACTCAACATTTGACTCTGAAGTATAAAAGGGAAGCTTTATTTGTTTGCCTAATTGACACGCATGACATAAAGCAGCCGACTTTGACCGATTGCAAGAAATAAAATCACTAGAATCCAAACGACGAAGCACATCTTCCCCAGGATGCCCGAAGCGTCTGTGCCACGTAATATGACTAAATGAAAGCAAAGCAAAAGGATGATGCGTGGATGAGTGTTGTGTAACTGGGTAGAGATCACCCGTGCTATCACAACGGAGCAAAAGGTGGCCTGTCTGGTAATCTCTCATAGAAAACCATATGCATCAAATTCAACAGACACATCATTATCACGCGTAAATTTACGAACAGAAATTAGATTTTTAATGATGTGGGGTGTGACAAGAATATGATTAAGGTGCAACGGTTTATCAGAGGTGTACAAGAGGCTATGTCCAGTATGTGTAACAGGTATAGAGTCGCCGTTTCCAACATACACAGATGGATAAATGCAAGAATTACTAACAGTAGTAAGAATACCTGTGTTGTCAGCCAAGTGAGAGGATGCACCAGTATCCATGTTCCAAGCGGGATCTTGATGAGTCATAGTCTGAAACGCCTGCGGAACATGTGATGGAAGCATTGCAGGAGCACTATAATACGGAACCTGAGCATAAGAAAATGGCTGCATAACTGAAGTACGGGTCTGGTCTGCCGTGAGCAAGGCCTGGGGTGTGTGCTGTATTAGGCTTGCGGAAGCTTGGGCCATGGACTGTATTGGGCTCGATGTAACATTTGAATAACAGTAAGGTACACTAGGCCACGAAAATGATGGAGTATAAATAAACATGTGTGGGGCCGGTTGCATGACTGATTGTGAATAAGAATGCATAATGGTATGACTTTGGTATCTTTATTGAATGGATTGGAAAGTTTGCAATGCAATAAAAAAAATGATGCTTCACGATGAACAAGATAAATAAACAATAATAATAAAGCAGCAACAATAGCAGGAATGGTATCTTGATTTGTGCAGCAGCAATGCAACAAACAGTAAAATAACAAAAAGAAAGCAGGAATAATAGCAAGCGGGGCAGTTTTTTTTTTTTTTTTTTTCGGAGATAGTGTTTATGTGATTTAGGGTTGGCTCTGATTACCATATTAGAATAGGTTAATTCTCCATGATCAAATATTATTAATCATCAAATATATATATACATCATAGTCTTGCACAATAAGATAAGTAACTTGGGCTAAGCCCGATAGTAAATAATGAACAATGCATAGGCTATAATTTTCTGCTAATACATACAACTAGTTTCAGATCTATCAATGAATGAGAAAAGAATCTAATTTCTTACTCTGGTTTGTTTTTCCTTAAAAGGTTGATATTAAAACAAAATCCGATTGATAACATAATGGACTCGGATAAAAATTTTTGAAAAATATATCAGTTTTGAATCAGCTAGTTGTTGGTAACATACATCTACTATAATAATAAAACAGGGTTTTGAAAATTTGATCTCTCCCCAAAATTCTTTAAAACCTGCCACCTAGATATTACTTTTGATCCAACGCCTATAAATAATTTGGTACTCTAAACATTGACTTTCAACAAAAAAGGGGGCGGAACCAGTGTTTACCTCTTCATTTGATACAACTCAAAAAATAAAACACACCTACTATCTCTCTCTACAACTACCGTATAAACACAATAAAAAAATTCAATCGCAATACCCAGTTACAATCCAAAAATTAGAACGCAATATCCTGTTTATAATTTCCTGTAATCAAATGAAAAGGTAAACATTGATTCTACTTAGTTCAATTTCTGCACTTCCTTTTTACATATTAATAGATTCAATATAATCTTTGTAAACAGAAAATTGTTCTTTTGATAACAATCTTTGGGGAAAAATTATAAATCTTTATCCAAGAGTTCTAAATGATTTCATTCCACATTTATTAACATATTAATTTAGATTAATAAGCATGATTGTGTCTAATCCAATAACGGTTGTACCAATTTTTTTATAACAATTTTTGGGGAAAAATTATTAATCTTTATCCAATTAGCGAGTATGATATCAACAATCATTAATCTTTGATCCAATTAGGGATTATTATATGAACCCTAATTTTGCTTATTTTGTTAGACTCAATCATTATCATATGAACCCTATACAGTTGGATTGCGATTTTCTTGAATATGGAGCAGGAGGAACAGGTTAGCTTATCCACACAGGTTCTTTTTATATTTATTTTTTATACGGTTTTTTATTATTCTTTGCATTATGTTTACTATCATTTGATTCTTTCTGAACAATTTATGTTTTTGCGAGGTTATTAATTGAATTAGGTTTAGTATCATTTGATTCAAATAAACACCCAATTTGTTATTCAGTAAAGTTTGAAATAGCTATGAATTAGGGATAATTTAAACACCCAATTTTTTGTTCAGGAAAGTTTGAAATAGCTATGAATCAGGGATAATATTTGATTCAAATAAATGCCCAATTTATTATTCAGGATATGCTATAAATTTGAATTTGTTTGATTAGCATTTTTTTTTTTTTTTTTTTTTTTTTTTTTTTTTTTTTTTTTTTTAAAGAATGATGGTGAAGCTGAACAAAATGAAGGTTGGACATGTGGCAAGGATTAAGGCTCAGAATCAGATGATGACATGTAATATGAAAAGGATGATACATTAAAAATGGTTCATGGATCAACACCAGCGCGTGAAGAAAATGTTGTAAGTGTACTTCTTTGCTCACCCTTATTTAAAGCATGTTTGTGCCTGATATTAAATCTAATTACGTTGTATTAGGTAGAACTCGAATTGGTGGTACCTTTGCACTCCAGGTAATAGGGGTGAAAAAGATACCAGACTATGTGAGATATCACAAACATACTCAACTTGAAAAGGCAAAAACAATACTTTTGCTGGCAATACTGCCCTATTCATACGCTTATTATTAAAGCTAAAGTATGAGTTTTATTTTATATTGTCCCGTTTGTGAGTAAATTAATATATTTGAATTTGGTTTATGAGTTGATCTCCCTAATAGACAATCTAATATCAACTAAAACTTGATTTAGGAAAGTGTATTGTTCTAAGTAGCATGGTTCAATTAGTACAAGATAGTGAATATGTTGGTCATTTTTTTTTATACTTGATTTAAAGTTAGAGATAAATGATAAGAATTAATTGGTTACATCATAGGATGTTGCTGCTAAAGTGTTGACATACCAGGACCCTCATGACAGTAAAATGAAGGAGTTCCAGGTATATTCTAAAACTTAACATTCATCTTTGACTTCTGTTGTATCTTCTTTTTTGGTAGAATAATTAATTACTTAACATGCATGTGTTTAACTTTTCATGTAAGGTATTAATCACGAGGTCTAAAATCAACACCACCAACATTTGTATTTGTAATGATGACAAGTATGTAATTTTTAGCCTATAAATTATACAACATAAAGGATCTTTTTCAATTAATAGGATCTGAGCAAACAGTTTTCTAATGGATCTCAGTTTATGTCAACATGACACATAATCAGAACTTTGACTTCCTATGTATGTTTGTGTTTGATAGTTGAATGATTAACTTGGTGTAGTGGTTGGTGTCTATCTTGCTAAACGACTAAACACTGTCTTGATTGACAACTGGAAAAGCTTTGTCGATCATAAATTCATAATTATTTTGATTCCCTTAGAGTCTTGCTCTCCGTGCTCTGGTTTGTTCCTCTTCTCATTTTCGCAACAATAATTCTGGTAAGTGCCTATATTTTCTCTAATGTCATCACTCTTTCCCTTTTTATATGAATGGATTGACTTTGTGTTCTTTTATAAATGCGTCAGGTGGTTCGAATAAATTTTAATATATAAAACCTCCTAATACATTCTACTCTTGATTATCTTAGCAGACACCTGTTTTGTTTTAATTTATTAGAAATTGGACATAAAGTGTTACCGGTTAAACCCAACCTGTTTTGACCCACATTAAAAATGTCTGTTTCAACCTGAACTTGTTCTTTTGTTTTGACTTTTAATCAAATTCTGTTTTTTCAATGTTGTAGGATTCTATATGTTATTATAGTTACCTTACTTCAGTTTACTTTTTAGAAAATTTAGGATGTGTGAGCTAGAACTTACAATTAGCATTAATCTTTGTTAAATGGTGTCCGCATAAATTTTAATAAATGATCAGTTAGTTTTATAATTTGCTTCATTAAGTAAATATGGATTGTTTGGTATTTGCTTATTAATGGATTTTTTTTTCAAAAATACGAAAGGGGCTGTTGATGGTAGATGGTAATCGAAATTAGAAGAAAGTAGGAGCTCTGGCTCCCGTTTGTAAAGTTTTATAAAATTGAAACAAAAAAGTTTTATAAAATTGATCTGTCAAAATCTTTCAATAAGGTTTCAGTCCAAAATAACTGAAAGTTGTCTTTAAAGGGATGTTTGCATTTGTACAGAAAAGGAATGCTTTGAGGAAGTGTTAGACTGCGTATCCAAAATGCTCATGTGATTAGTCAAGGGTAAAATAAAAGTTTATAATGATCATGCTCGGAGTTACTTGCACAAATTGCGTATTTGAAAAGGCGTAAGTAGTTTAATATGCAATCCCAAACACCCCAACAAAGAGTGGGGATCATAAGTAACCAGTTACTTGCTAAATAAGCTTCTTGATTTTACTTAACATGTTTTCAAAGGTAGCAATTTTCGAGTCAACTGGTTAAAGCGGTGTACTAAAAGAGTGATTTTTTTTACTATTAAATTCCTTCTATATTTTGAATTATATTTACGCAAATAATTTATCATTTGAATTATTTCAAGAAAATCCTTAATGGTGTTCTATTTGACCTATTCGAGATAAAGCTATTCCAAATTGATCTCTGTAAGTATTTGTGCAGGACTACGATAGCTAACTAACCTAACGTGAGAATGGATCTCATGTGCTCATGTACATCTTAGCTAACAACATATATGGGAAGTCGCTAAGTATGATGCCTCACGGAGTAGGTATATACGCTAACATCACATAAGTGTACTGTTTTAGCTCCCAAGTTTCTTTTACCGAATATATGTATCTCTGATATCAATTTTACTATTAATATTAATGAGGATAAAAAGATGACTAAAATCTGTAAAGCTATGTATGGTCTTAACAGCAATATAAAGAATTAATGTTTCTATACTTTTTGATCCTTTTTTAACCAAAACTTTATTAGTTTTTCTTTTTTTATTCAATATTTTATAATTCTTTATTATTTTGAGCTTAGATTTCTACTAATGTTTCCCTGTTTGGTGATCCATAATCTGGAGTTTTTAATTATAGTAAAAGGGAAGGCAATGTATATAACATTCATTTTAACGTTACAGCCACAAGATATAAAAAGAAATGAAGGAAATTGCATGTTAAGGAGAAGAATGCCAAAGTGGTTGTAGACATTGAGTCATATGATGGGACCGGAAGCATCAGATGAGCACAAAATGTGATTCTTTCTGATACAAAGCACGAAACAGAAAAGACCAATGTAGTACTTGAGAACCATATGGTAAAACTGCAATTGTAAAAGAAAATACTAAACAACTATCTTGCGATAAATAAGTTAAAATGTACAAGTTTTTTTTTATATATATATAATTTAACATTATTGATTTAATGTTATATTATTTAACGTTATTGTATCAAACATTTTATTACATCTTTCATCTTTTAAAGAATTATTGAAGCTAGCCTTCCATCGGACGGGCCTTGAGGCTAGTTGAACAAATATGTCACTTATTTTCAAGTTAATTTAAGATTAGGTCATATTGTCAAATCTAATCCTTCTTTTTCTTTTTCTTTTTTCTTTCCCAAAATACTCCTTCATCACGTACAATACAACTATTACACATTTTCACACCATTGTTTACTTATTTTAGTTTCAGTTCGATGCTTTTGGTTTCGTATATATCGTAATTGAAATTTATTACGAAGGTATTTTTATAAGGCATAATATTTAAGAATAGATGATTTTTATTTTTTATTTTATATATATATATATATATATATATATATATATACACACGGCAAATTGATCTCAAATGAAAGGTTGTCAAATTTTAAAATTTTTTATATGAATTGTTTAGCAATTTCTTTTATTACTTTCTATTTATTTTATAAAGTGTGTAAATGTTTTATAAAGACATAAAAGGAAATTAAAAATAAAATGTAATCAAAATTCTTAATTACTTTGCTGGGAAATGATCCCTACTGTAAAAAGTAGGGAACATCGCTGCAGTAGGGGTTATTTTTTTGCTCATCAGGGACCATTTATGCATATGTAGCTTGTTTTTAAGGACCATTTGTGTTTGATCAGGTACCATTTTTTGCATTTACAGCAGCTATACTTCCTATTGTTTACAGTAGGGATCATTTCCCCTAACTTTGCAATAAATTCGTATAAGTAAAATGAGAATTGAGAAAATATTAATTAATAAATTAATAAAGAATGATAAATTGTGTTATTAGAGGGGAAAAAAATATGTGTACTTAAGTGGATATACAAGTAGCGAAGATAAAAATCTTGTAAAGAGAGAGTAATATGCCTTTCTTCTTCTTCTTCTTCTTTCTTTTTTTTTTTTTTTCTTTTTATTTTTTTTTAATAAAAACAAAAGGTCTTCTACTACAAATATATTATTATATATTACTATTAACTATAGGAAAAACTTTAACAAAGCATAACAACATAGACATAATTTGTTTGATAAAAAAACTTTGTAATTTTACATATAGTTGAGATGAAAAGATGATTAATGTGTAATTCATATGAAAGAGAGTATTTTTGCAACCAATGTCACGAAAGATAATTTGCATGTTAAGTGAAAAAAATTTCATCATTTCATCAAAAATAAATAAATTATAGTTTTATCAATATGTTAAAGTTGAGTTATGTCAGAAATAAATGATATTTTATTCGCAAAAATGCAAAATTTCCCTATTTTTTTTACAATACCTACGCCCTTCAAGTAAAGTGAACTAGAATTTTGAACCCGTAATACTATACATAACAATATTGAAGAGGATCTAGATCTAAGAGGCATAGCTAGCAAAGCGTAACATACCAAAAGTTGTGTTCTTTTCATATAATTGTTCCAAACCTACAACTAGCTTCCTTAAATGTTTAAAACAGCAGATTTGTTATATCTTGCTACTAATTTGCATACAAATTAACATCCTACAATTTGTTTTATCAACCATTCATCAACTTTACAACAAGACCTAATTTCGTCTTTACATACGTAGATGATTAACATGCAACTATGAAAAGATAAGTATGAAGATTAGTTATAGGTATAACATTTCTTTTTTAAATAAATACTTTCAATTTTGGTCTAAGTGTTGTTATATACTAGACGAGTATCTGTGCATAGCAAAGAGATTTTATAGTAGCATATAGTTTTAGCGATAAAAAAGTTTGACCCGGGTGGTTCAACCAGTTGAACCGTTCCGGTCGAAGAACGGGTCAATTAAAACCGGGTCAACCCGACGAGTTAGTTCGATAAAACAGGTCAAATTAAAGCGGGTCAACCCGGTTTTCAATATGTATTAATAGTTTTCTTTAAAACATATGTTATCGACTTTTTTTTTTTTTTTTTTTTTTTAACTTTTCACTTTTTGGTTTTTTCTTTATATATCTACCTATATTATAAGTTAGGGCCTTTGTTACTGTAGCCCCAAAAAAAGGCCACGTAAGCCATCCAAAAACACCCACGTAAGACCTGTGGAGCTCCAAGAAAATAACACGTAGGATAACATTTAGCTACTGTTGAACCTTTTCTACCTATTTAATCTGTTTTTTAACATTTCTTTCTTCTTAGCCAACCAATTTCACTTTTGCCTCTCATCTCATCTCTCTTCCCAACTTCTGCTCCGGCCACTGCTATAGATCTACTGCTCTGGTAACCGCCACAACTATACTCCCTCCATGATGCAGCTTAAATAAGTAGTTTTTGTTGTTATTTTGGATTCGTTAACTGCTCTCACCATAATGTATTCTTTTTGTAGGCACCAATAATCGCCGAAGTTTGTGGTACCGACTATCACCGTCGTCATTTCGGACAAACATCTTATTCTAGGTAAATTTTGTATATTTTGTCTCCAGATTCGTTGAGATATGAAAGTTTTTAGTTGATTCCTCTTTAGAATTAAAAGTTTATGTAGGTTTTAACTTATTGTTTGAATATTTTTGTATTTTAGATTGTGCAGTTTAAGAAAATTATATTGCTTGGGGATTATTGGCTACTCTCTTTCATGGAGGAGAGTTGACATAATTTGGATTGGTTTATTTTATTATTTTTTTTTCAAGTAAAACACTTTGTTTTTGTGTTCAAGTGTATATTGGTGTTACACTTTTTTTTATTTGATTTTCATATGTTTGTTTCTTGGATGTTTTTATTGACAAACAATTTACCACGTGGGGGGTTGATGGTAAATGAAAGAGCTGATGATGATATTTTGTAGAGACAAGTAAAATGAAGGGTATGGCCTTTTACCTTTTGGTTAAATAAAAGGTGATTGGGGACTCTAAGACATCAACAGTAGACACTATTTGTCACTGGAAGGTAAAAAGAAAGAATAGTTGAAAAGATATATAGAAGCTAATTGACGCAAAAAATGGTGGAGTTGAAATTAAGTTTAACCTACAGTGACTACAAACATGAGATTTGGTAATTTTGTGATGTGAGTAGTGACAACTGTAGTAAGGTTTCTTCATTATCTTGTGCGGTAATCGTATATAATAACTAATGGTTTTTTTATTGGACTATTAATCTTTCTTCATCATTTTAGTCAAATGCTTTTTGGAGACATTCACCCACTCTCTGATAATTCAATTGTACAAGCATGCGTCCAACCCTTGCAAGTTGCAATGACTTTGACATTTGATTTTGGTTTTTTTTAGCAAATCTTACATTTGATTTAACCACCAACTTTTTTACTTTCTCCCATTTCTCTTTGAAATCAATTCTTCATTTTGATAATAACGAGTACAATTAGAAAAATATTTGGGTGAAAAAAACACTTATATAGATTTTGGTTTTGCACTTTTTGTAAATTAATTAGAAAGGGTGTTAAACAAACTTTGTCAGAATTTCTGGCGAAAGAACAAGCTAAGGTGAGTTGCCCGTAAATATATACAATGTTTTTTTTTTTTTTTTTTTTTTTTTTTTCAAGAGAATATCAAACTCAATAATTCTAAAAGGTTCAAATAGTCAAAGACTACCTATAGGAGAGTACATGTTGAGAAAATATTGAGATGTCCTTTGCAATAAAAGAGGACAAGTTATCTACACACTCTTATAGAGACAGTATCTAATAATTGTGTGCATCGCTGGCTTGTAAGATATACATCACGGGTTGTACGGTTTGACCAAACCTCTTAATGTGACAACATAGGCATGGTATGTATAACACATCCTCAATAAAAGAGAAACTTTATACAGTATGGGGTGAGTTATCCACACCTTCCCATAGGCTATGAGATGGTATCCAATCATTGCATACATCTTCGGCTTATACGGTGTGCATCGCATGTTGTATGAGAGGGTATCCAATAATTGCATGCATCTTCGGTTTGTACGGTATGCATCGCATGTTGTACGGTTTGACCAAACCCATAATGTTAACTTACTTTTTGTAATTATTTGGTGTCTTAAAAAGGCAACAAATAAGCCGGTAGATTATGTTTGATTGCTTCTAGCGTATAGGATAACATAATACGGAGTATCATATTACACGTGCAAAGAAGTTATAAATGGTAATGGTATCATTCAAGTGAGCATAAATATGTATCATCGTCTATCACACATATTAGTATTTTTGTAAAGGTTTATTAACAATAGACATAACTGATTTAGACTAAAATCCAGTGAATTTCTATGATACATTAAGTTGACATATATATTATAGGGTTAATAATTAGGTATTGTGCACTCAATAGGCATAAAGTCCTATTAACCAAATACTGACTGAGCGTAAGAGACAATAGGCAACACAAGCTCCAAAACACCAACTCACTCTTCCAATGGTGCTTAAAAGATACTAGCCAAAAACAGCGTTATACAACGACAAAAAAAAGAGCTTATATTGGTCGGTGACAATACACGAAAAACTAATAAAATTAGACGAAACACCCGCATCAAATAAACATACGGCCTAACGGACTTCCTAGTATTATAGATACGTCCCTCTTTTATGCAAAAAGATTTACTATTACATATACACGCTAGTTCGTCTATTGAGTTAAATTATAGTTTCTATAACCGTTATTGTAATTAGTTATCTTCTTGGATCCAAGCCACTAATCAGTATTACGGCATGTGAGATTTATATTATCATGTTTGTACTTCAAGCACAAGAATTTAGGTGATTACTAGGTGCCAAGTGATTTATATGTGTTACAAAAAATGCAAGATTCGATTTTAGCTTTCTTTCTCGACTGAACTCTTTCTTTCGTGACTAAACTTTGGTTTTGTGAAACTCTCTCTAAAACTCTCTCTCCTATAAAAGAATTCCTGTTCATTTCCGCCATGAAAAATCAATAATAACTCCATTTCGTCTTCAATTTTCATCTAAAATCAAATTCTAATCCATTCAATCGATTCAGTAGATTAGTTTACACAATCTTACTTGTTTTTTTATTCGTTTTTAGATTAGTTTTGGATCAATTTTTAGAATAGTTACTATACTATCCGATTAAGATCATGACTAATAGAAATCGTTCCTCATCAAGAGCTGTGAAGGTTCCGGTGCGGTTTGCTGATCATGTGATGAATAATTCTAGCAGTAATCGGAGTAAAGTGGAATTGCCGGAGGAAATTAGGGTTCCGGAGAAAAGTTAGAAGGTGAATGTTGGGGAATCGAGTAATCAGAACAATAGAATTGGGGATAATGGAGGCAATGTCAGTAAGAGTGCTGAAGATCAATTAAATGTAAGTAAAACAATGAATAATTGAAGCAATAATGATGGTACGTTACAAGTTGATAATAGTAAGTGTGATAATGATAGTTCAAAGGATGATAATACTATTACTGATACTTAAACTGCTGATAATAATACTGTTGATGTTGAGGAGATAAGTGTGAATAAGGAAAATAAGTGTGTTAGTGATAATCAAAAGCGTCAGGTTGGAAAAACCATAGATAAGAATGATAAGTCATTATATATGGATGCTGCTAAAAAGGCCAATGTTATGATTCCAAACAAGCTGAAGTTTATTCCAGCTGTAATGACTGAAATTGGCAATGAGGTAGTGGTATTTGATGAAGAGTTAGTGAGTATTGGAAGTAGAAAATGGGAATTAACTGTGTGTGGATATTTTGTAGGGGTTAGAATGAGTATACATGAGATTAGGTATCATTTAAGAAGAATGTGGAGTAGATAAAGGGTGAAAGAGATTGAGGAAAGTGTTGATGGTTGTTGGCTATTCAAATTTCATGATGAAAAAGGACTTAATGATGTGCTTGAACAAGGGCCATGGATGGTGAATGATAAACCTTTAATGGTTCAGAAATGGAATCCTGATATTGGGCTAGTAAAAACAGAACATAATAAACTTCCAGTTTGGGTTAAGTTTAGTAAAGTGCCTATGGAAGCATGGTTTGTTGAAGGTTTAAGTGCTATTGCAAGCAGTATGGGGAACCCTTTGATAATGGATCAAACAACAGCTAATATTTGTAAAAATAGAGTAGGAAGGACTGAATATGCTAGAGTTTTGATTGAGATAGATGCAAAGAAAGAGTTTAAAGAGAGTGTGGAATTACAATACAGAGACAGAGATCAACATGTGAAGGGGAGTAAAATTGTTAAGGTAGAATATGATTGGAAACCTTCTGTATGTAGCTATTGTAATGTGTTTGAGCATGAGGTTAAGCAGTGCAGTAAGAGACCTAGAACTAAAGAAGAAAGTAAAGATAAGCAGGGTCAAAAGGAGTAGGGTTGTGATTGAGCCCGAACCGTCAGATTATTATTGACCAAGGTCAACAAGTCAAAGACAGCCTAGAATCAATACTCCGGTGATAGTGTAGTGTTTTCCCGGGTCGTTAAAGTCCCAGCGAGATTGAAATGGTGCTTTTGGAATCGTTTTTGAGAAAGTGGCACTGAGGACAGTAGCCAGATGATGTGGGGTTGAAATTGCTACTGTTATGATGGTATTTGTACACAGATATAATATTCACAAAAATAAGATAACAGATATATGCACAAATTCACAATTAAGATCACGTAACGGACTGGAAAAGTGGGTTTTTGGTATTTATCAAACTACAGGGGGTGCTTTTGACACTTTTTCAAACTTGAAAATTAAAAATGAAAATGAAATTATGGAAATGATTAAAATACTATTTAAATATTATTTAATTAATTAAACTATTTAAAATCTAAATTAAAATCTAATTTAAATAAACTAATAATTATAACTAATACAAATTAAACTAAAACTTTGCAAAAATATTTTATAAACCTAAAATAGAACTTGAAGAGAGTATAAAAAATAAAAATAAATGTTTTTGTCTTTTTGTGAGTTTTTTATAAATTGAAAACTATTTAACTTAATTAAACTAATTAAACTACTTTTAATTAATATTAATACTAAATTAACTTAGAAAATTACAAGAAAATTTATAAAATTACTTAACCATCACAGGAATCCTAAAAAATTATAAAAACTCTAAAAATTATGTTTTAAGATTAAACAACTAATTATTTACCTTTTAATTAACTTAAGTCTATTTTAAACAAATAAAATAAGGAAAATAGAAAATGAACAGTAGAATCTCAAAATATATTTTCTAAAAACTTATTAGACTATATTAGAGCTAGAAAAAATATAAAAACTAAATTTAACCTTATAAAAACTAAATAAGCTATTTAATACTTGATATTAATTAATAATAAAGAAAATTAAAATTAAATCTAATTAACACTAAATGACAAAATAAAAATCTGAAAAAATTATAAAAATTACTTTACTATATAAGGTATTTAATAAAAATATAAAAACACTAGGTACTTAATTAAAATCTAAAAATGAAAATTAAAATTAACTTGAATTAAATAGAAACTATCACTTTTTTAAACTTGATTTTTTTTGGATTTTTCTTTTACAAACTAACTTTATACTTAAAATCAAAGACTTTTTGTGAAATCAAATTATTTGAAACTTGAAAATAAGCTGAAAACACCCCCTATTGCTTATCAGTTTGACATAGGTTGACCAAGTAGGCAAATAAGCTCACTTGAGCTTGTGTGGGTCCCACAATGATGGAAATGGGTTCAAACAAGATCAATAAACTTCAATAAGCCAGAAACAACAAAAATTAAGCACAAATAAGCTATTGAGAAGCCAAATAAGCACTATGCACAACTGAAAATGAACACAGATTGGGGACAGATTTGAGACCTTATTCCAGGTGGGGTCCACAGGTATCTAGGTCAAACTAATGGTCAATGGGGAGACTCTGGTAGGAGGGGGGTTGGGAGAAACTAAACCTAGGGTTTGGGAACCACTGTGGTGGCCACAAACCACCACCAAAGGTGATGTGGTGGCTGTGGTGTCTGCTGCACAGAGCAGCCCTTGCCCTGCACCCCTCTTTGGAGGGTTGTGGGGCCCACAACAAAAATGGCAAAAATATATGGACTATGGGATTATAAAGCTGAGGTGGGAGACTACTTATCCTCAAAAGCTCATGGTCTATATTTCACTAAAAAATCTAAACAATTCCTACCATATTTGGAAAATCTGAGATCATGCACATTTGACTTTTTTAGAAACTTGAACTAATTTGACTTTCTTGGATTTTGGTTGATTCTCAGCTACTGATATGGATGAATTAACCTAAATTAAGACTAATTAAAGTGAATTTGACAAATTCTAAGTAGATGATGGGGTTATGAAATCACCAAGCCTCAACAGTAACTGTTGGAGGCAAATGATGGTGATCTTTGACTTTTGCAACTACAATACCAAGTTTTTATAACTTACTAAACCTTCTTAGATCTAATGTGACTTAGTTAAGTAAAGGACAACAACAGAAACTAACCAGAACCTTATGAAAACCCTTGAACCAAACACTCCTTAAGGTGTACTGTTTTTAAGTTTTCAATGATTATCACAGAGTTAGACCATAACTTGCATACACAGGGTTGTATTATGATAATTGAGACTGAGTTGGACACAAATATACTAACAATTACATCAGAAACCTAGGAATCACTAATCATGTTTATAACTTGAGAAAAATAAAACTTAAAGCAATTATGAAATCTAATATACAAGCATGTAAGATTAAGTTATATTTTTATCTAAAAACTCTAATGAAACATTAAAACAGCAACAAACCAAACCAAAAGCAATTGCACAGTAAAATGCCAAAATTTAAGAAAGAGCTTACAAAGGGCTTATGAGCTGAGAGTTATTAACCAGGGAACTAGACCATCACCTAACCACTCCCATGAGTTCTAAACCAGAATTCATCCAAATTTAACCTTTCTTCTTGCTTCCTTCTTCTTCTTTTCTGTTTCTTTTTATTTTCTCACTATTTATTTCCTATTTTTTTGTTTTTTAATGAGACTAGTTTAAGAGCTCAGATGAGCTTGTAGATTCTTAACAATAAACATAAACAAGCTTTTAAATCAGTAAACAACAATTTCCAACAAGCTTTAAGGTAAAATGAGATTTGAGCATTTAAGAGTATAAAACTGAAATGAGAATTAAGAACCTGAAGTTAAGGTTTAAACAAACTTAAATTGCATTAAAAGGACTGAGTACAAGCTTGAAATTAGAAATTACATTTGAACAAGAAAACTCACTACCTACGATTATACTAAAACTACAACTACTCTAATCATTTTTTCTCCCCTGCTCCTTCCTTTTCTTTTATACATCCTCTGAGGTGTGTGGGACCCACTGAGCATATCCCACCACTCTAATCTTCAAGTGGATGACTTTTGCTTCTGGATTCAAATTGGCGGGAAAGTGGCTTTTAAGCCAATAGGTTCTGTAACAGACCCTAGGGGGGGTGGAGGTGATTGGATGTTGGGAAGTGTGAGGAGAGGATAAGGGATGGGGTGGCAGAGGCAAGTTAAGGGGGAAACCAGGTGGTATTGTAGCATTGGTGAGGATGGTGGTATTTGGGAGGGAAAAAAGATAAGCGGGGTGGTTTTGGTTTGTGGTGTTGACCGGGGTCAAACATGGGTGGACTGGGCTATTTGGTGGGCTGAGGGGTGGTAACTGGATTGTTTTTATTTTGGGTTTGGGGAGTATTTACAAATACGGTACGTTTGGTTTGTAAATTGTAAAACACAAGGATCATTTTTGTAATTTACCAAAAGCTAAGGGACTGATCCTACCAAGTTACCAATATCATAATAAGGATTATTCTTGCCAAGTACCAAAAACACAATGGCTAAATTCCACTTTTAAAATTCCCGGGGACTAAATGTGTCAATTTGCAAAGTTTAGGGACTAAAACTGTAATTTTTCCAAACTTTGCACCAGGGACCAATTTTTGATAACTTTTTATTTCCCAAGGACAAAAATTGATTTTCTTTTCAAAAATACCCCACCGGGGACCAAATTTGCCATTATCTGAAAATCCGGGACCTTTCTTGCCAATTTTGGATTTTGAGGGACCAAATGTGTAATTTTCTCAAACTTTTTACCCAAGGATCGTTTTTGATCATATTTCACTTTTAAATGCCTTGGGTTGACTTTTCTTTCGTTTTAAAACTTCAGGGACTAGTTTTGTCAATTTTTGAAACTTGCGGGACTGAAACTGCCAATTATGCAAACTTTGTTCGTTTTTCATTTGTTTTTAAACATTTTGCATATAAAACGTATAAAACGCAATTTTGGAATATTTTTAGTATTTTGATGCATTACTGAGTGTTTTTGGACGTTTTGGCTGTTCATATAAGACAAAAATGATGAGTATTTACACACTTATCAATCCCACACACTAAACTATTGCTAGTCCCTAGCAATCTTTTGAGAAAAATTAATGGATTTGAAACTCTTTACCAAAAGCCATCACTTCTGGAGTAGCCAGATGTAAGAACT
Source organism: Artemisia argyi (assembly GCA_030686995.1). Lineage (NCBI taxonomy): Eukaryota > Viridiplantae > Streptophyta > Magnoliopsida > Asterales > Asteraceae > Artemisia > Artemisia argyi. The sequence goes on from CM060708.1 coordinate 222,986,884, forward strand.
ATGGCACACCTGATAACCGTGTGATTTTGAGCAAACCACCAGCTGTCAACGGATTTGATTAGTCTTTACCAAAAGCCGTTTGCTTCTGGACTAGCCAACTCTTGATGGAATAGTCAACATCTTGGTGAGCTGATTACCAATTATGGATTTTCCACGGCCTTTACCACAATCCATAATCTTGCGGGCTAGCCAGCTCATTTGCTTATGAGGATGCGGGGGAGCTGAGGAACCATACAATTTTTGGCAAATTGCCAGCCATCAACGGATTTGAGATATCTTTACCAAGAGCCGTTTGCTCTTGGACTAGCCAATCCCTTTGTCATTAAGACTTTGGCGGACTGATTACCACAAAAATTTTGAGCTTTAGTGAAAAATTTTTGAAAAATTTTGGTCAAAAACGGGGGTATAAGATAGTAAAATATGACAAAATTCGCTAGAATAGCGAATACCCCCCCACACTAAGCATGAATATTGTCCTCAATATTCAAAGTCCCGGCGATTATGCCGACTCTTGGAACGTAAACGGAGAACATAACAAGCTAAATGTGGAAACACAATTTTGTTTTTCACTTTTGTAATCATAGCATGGGGGACTCCCCCACACTTAGGGTGAAAACCCTATAAGCATGATACTGTTTTTGTTTACCGAGTCGCTAGCTTGACTCGACCCCGAATTCATTTGTCCTTGGGGAATGTGGAAGAAGTGATCTCCATCGGACTTTCATTCAAGATGTTTGGATAAACATTTGAAGCACGTGAAAGTTCCACACCGATGAGACATAATCCCGGCTCAAGATAATGATACATGAAAATGCCGGGATCAAATATAGTGTCCTCACACCCGAAGGAGTGAAGAACAGGAGAAGTCACCTTATAGGTGAAGAAAAGGAAGAAAACCATGATGAAAATCATGATAAGATCTTCTTCCTCGAAGGCAGGCTCATTAGCCTGATTTTGGATTTCAAAGGGTAAGCTCGAAAACATCCCGGGAGGGTGGGTGGGAATTTGCATATTCTCATGATTGAGTGCATCTCCCCCCGGGTCATCATACTCCGGATGAGTCATGATATGAGTGAGTTCACAGGAGAACTCATCAAATGTGAATGAATCATATTCTGGATTGATGTGCGTGAGTTCACAGGAGAACTCATCGAAGGTAAATGATTCATAATCGGGGAGAGAATTATGAGAATGAGAAGTGGTACTGCCACTAATCTTCTCTCCCATAGGATCAAAAGTAAAGGCTTCAAATTCCGGTATAGGGTCATCGGAGAGAATGTCACTATCCTTTATGGGGATAGGAGATGAAATAGGTTTCTCTTTGAAAGCCTCGATTTTAGAAATGAGGAGATTGACTTTCATTAATGTTGCACGAAGTGCTTCATCTTTGATTTCAGTGTCAATCTCATCATTCTCTTCTTCTAAGCTAACTAGCTCAGAAGGTAATCCTTCCATATGACTGAAGTCTCCAGAAGATAAAGAATTTTCATCAGCATGTGAAGTACTAAGCTCGATGTTGGGATTAGAGTTTAAAAGATTTTCAGTTTCTCCCACATCGGCTTCAAAATCAATGAGACCATCATCATTTCCCAAAGGAAATGGATTGATGTGAGTAAGTTCGTTTGTGAACTCCTCAATAAGAGGGTCAACATCCGAATGAGGCAATGGTGCCTCCTCATACTCAACTTCTCCATAAGATGTACAATCATCATTAAAATCGGAGAAAGTCTCAAAATGATCTTTTGGATTTTCAGGGTGAGCAGGTAGATCACACACATGATCAAAAGTTCCCTGTGACTCTCTTGGGATTGGGACAACGATCTCAGCACTAGACTTTATTAATTCGTCCGATTCCTTATTAGGAACAGTGCTAAGATGCTCATCCCCCATGATTAGAGAGTGAGTGTGAACTTCGGGTGTGATAACAGCAGACTGAGGGAGTTGAGAAGGACTAGCAGTCATGGTTTCTACAAGTTCCATGATTTCTACTGCTAGAGATTCAATCATAATCTTTTCTCCCTGTATTTCTACTGAAGCAGTTTCAAGAGGTTTCTCAGATACCTTTGGGATTGGAACAAGGTTATCAATCTCCTCAAGAGAATTGCTTTTGACTTCCTTGTCCCCCATTGGCAAGATATCTGAAGTTTTCTTAGGTTTTACCTCTTGAAATGGCTCATCCTCATCACTTTCATCCTCAAAATAATATGAGTTAACAGGAGGCTTTTGTTTTCTAAGAATCAAATCCTGAAGACAGTTTATACTATCTTGAATGGTTTTGTTGAATTGAGTTTGATTCATAATAAATTCAGCTCTAGCTAACTCGTCCTGAGACGGTGGTTGAGGGTTTGTGTATTGTGAGGGCTGGTTAAAACCAAATTCATGATTGTTACAAGGAACCTGTTCATAGACAAACTGATTCCTAATTTGACAATCAGAGCTGTAGTGAGGGCCTCCACAATACTCACAACAGTAAAACTGTTGAGTCTGGTTTGGTGTATTTTGATACGAAGCATTATTGAGATTTGGATAATATGATTCTTGCTCGTATGAATGTGATGGGTAGTTGGAAAAATTTGAGGAGTTGTTGAATGAGTTTTGATTAGGATCATAAGCAAATGAATTACTCGATCCACAGAACAAACAACTCCCGTCTCGAATATCGTTACCACATTGTACACATGTACACCAACGACATGGAAAACCGAAAAGTGGCTCACCACAACCAACACAAGGAATAAAAGCCGGAGGTGGGACAAGTGGTGTGCTCTTAGAGCTAGCAATTTCCACCACTTCCGTTATAGTCTCGGGTTTTTGTTTTTGATAAACGTGAAGATTGGGTAAGTCGTTATTTTCAGTCACTGCCCTAAGCTCTGTACGTTTGCTTGACAAACTTTTAACCGTAAACCGTGAAAGGTTAGGATCAATTCTTGACAATTTAGGAGCAATTGTGAGCTTAGGGGAAAGTACCGGGTCCTTTGTCATCCCGGTTTCATGATCTCTTTCCCTCACTGGAGAGGGAATAGGAATCGATGGTCCATCGCAATCAACACGACATCTCGATATCTTTGACAAGGCCATAAGTTTTTCAATGTTGCTCTCATAGGCCCTTTGTTCAAAGAAATCGTCATCGAGAGATGTCATTAGAATCAATTACGGGATACGTGGAAGAAGTGAGAATCAAAAGGATAGAGGGTAAAAGGATGAAGAATCAAAAAGGTGAGAGGGTAAAGGTGAATATTTTTGGTATTTTCGGGAAACATGTTTAGTGCACATGAACCAAAAACAATTTTTCAAAACAAATTCGAGGCAAAACCACAGTGAACTTAAACCAGAAATCACAAGTGAATGGCTTCTTTGAAAAAGGTACACCACTCACAGGGATATAAAGGCAAGTTTTAATCTTAAGTTTGGGAACTTATTATGGGTTTATTAATTAATTTTTGAAAAACTGCTTTAGGCTTATGGGTGTGTGTGCAGAAAACTTGGGAATATTTTTGGAACTGATTCGTTAACCGAAATCGTCCCTTTAAGATTACTCGCAGGCTGGCGGGAGGAAAGAATGGATTCCTCTTCAGTTCGCAATTTAATGTCAGAACTTACCTTAAACCAACTGTTTCAGGTTGTAATCTTAAAGAACACGAAGTAATTTAACTTCACAGTTTGTTTTGTTGTTTTTAATTTTTTTGGTGTTTCTCAACACTTCAGGAGAAGTGTTAATGAACGTTTTTTTTTTTATATGATTAAGTTTTTACAAAAACTTTTTACAAATTTGTGTGAAATTTGTACAGGGAGGGTTTTGAAAACCACTTAACTTAAAACGATTTTATAAAACACGCAACAACCTCCCCGGCAGCGGCGCCAAATTTTGATTGAGCCCGAACCGTCAGATTATTATTGACCAAGGTCAACAAGTCAAAGACAGCCTAGAATCAATACTCCGGTGATAGTGTAGTGTTTTCCCGGGTCGTTAAAGTCCCAGCGAGATTGAAATGGTGCTTTTGGAATCGTTTTTGAGAAAGTAGCACTGAGGACAGTAGCCAGATGATGTGGGGTTGAAATTGCTACTGTTATGATGGTATTTGTACACAGATATAATATTCACAAAAATCAGATAACAGATATATGCACAAATTCACAATTAAGATCACGTAACGGACTGGAAAAGTGGGTTTTTGGTATTTATCAAACTACAGGGGGTGCTTTTGACACTTTTTCAAACTTGAAAATTAAAAATGAAAATGAAATTATGGAAATGATTAAAATACTATTTAAATATTATTTAATTAATTAAACTATTTAAAATCTAAATTAAAATCTAATTTAAATAAACTAATAATTATAACTAATACAAATTAAACTAAAACTTTACAAAAATATTTTCTAAACCTAAAATAGAACTTGAAGAGAGTATAAAAAATAAAAATAAATGTTTTTGTCTTTTTGTGAGTTTTTTATAAATTGAAAACTATTTAACTTAATTAAACTAATTAAACTACTTTTAATTAATATTAATACTAAATTAACTTAGAAAATTACAAGAAAATTTATAAAATTATTTAACCATCACAGGAATCCTAAAAAATTATAAAAACTCTAAAAATTATGTTTTAAGATTAAACAACTAATTATTTACCTTTTAATTAACTTAAGTCTATTTTAAACAAATAAAATAAGGAAAATAGAAAATGAACAGTAGAATCTCAAAATATATTTTATAAAAACTTATTAGACTATATTAGAGCTAGAAAAAATATAAAAACTAAATTTAACCTTATAAAAACTAAATAAGCTATTTAATACTTGATATTAATTAATAATAAAGAAAATTAAAATTAAATCTAATTAACACTAAATGACAAAATAAAAATCTGAAAAAATTATAAAAATTACTTTACTATATAAGGTATTTAATAAAAATATAAAAACACTAGGTACTTAATTAAAATCTAAAAATGAAAATTAAAATTAACTTGAATTAAATAGAAACTATCACTTTTTTAAACTTGATTTTTTTTGGATTTTTCTTTTACAAACTAACTTTATACTTAAAATCAAAGACTTTTTGTGAAATCAAATTATTTGAAACTTGAAAATAAGCTGAAAACACCCCCTATTGCTTATCAGTTTGACTTAGGTTGACCAAGTAGGCAAATAAGCTCACTTGAGCTTGTGTGGGTCCCACAATGATGGAAATGGGTTCAAAAAAGATCAATAAACTTCAATAAGCCAGAAACAACAAAAATTAAGCACAAATAAGCTGTTGAGAAGCCAAATAAGCACTATGCACAACTGAAAATGAACACAGATTGGGGACAGATTTGAGACCTTATTCCAGGTGGGGTCCACAGGTATCTAGGTCAAACTAATTGTCAATGGGGAGACTCTGGTAGGAGGAGGGTTGGGAGAAACTAAACCTAGGGTTTGGGAACCACTGTGGTGGCCACAAACCACCACCAAAGGTGATGTGGTGGCTATGGTGTCTGCTGCACAGAGCAGCCCTTGCCCTGCACCCCTCTTTGGAGGGTTGTGGGGCCCACAACAAAAATGGCAAAAATATATGGACTATGGGATTATAAAGCTGAGGTGGGAGACTACTTATCCTCAAAAGCTCATGGTCTATATTTCACTAAAAAAATCTAAACAATTCCTACCATATTTGGAAAATCTGAGATCATGCACATTTGACTTTTTTAGAAACTTGAACTAATTTGACTTTCTTGGATTTTGGTTGATTCTCAGCTACTGATATGGATGAATTAACCTAAATTAAGACTAATTAAAGTGAATTTGACAAATTCTAAGTAGATGATGGGGTTATGAAATCACCAAGCCTCAACAGTAACTGTTGGAGGCAAATGATGGTGATCTTTGACTTTTGCAACTACAATACCAAGTTTTTATAACTTACTAAACCTTCTTAGATCTAATGTGACTTAGTTAAGTAAAGGACAACAACAGAAACTAACCAGAACCTTATGAAAACCCTTGAACCAAACACTCCTTAAGGTGTACTGTTTTTAAGTTTTCAATGATTATCACAGAGTTAGACCATAACTTGCATACACAGGGTTGTATTATGATAATTGAGACTGAGTTGGACACAAATATACTAACAATTACATCAGAAACCTAGGAATCACTAATCATGTTTATAACTTGAGAAAAATAAAACTTAAAGCAATTATGAAATCTAATATACAAGCATGTAAGATTAAGTTATATTTTTATCTAAAAACTCTAATGAAACATTAAAACAGCAACAAACCAAACCAAAAGCAATTGCACAGTAAAATGCCAAAATTTAAGAAAGAGCTTACAAAGGGCTTATGAGCTGAGAGTTATTAACCAGGGAACTAGACCATCACCTAACCACTCCCATGAGTTCTAAACCAGAATTCATCCAAATTTAACCTTTCTTCTTGCTTCCTTCTTCTTCTTTTCTGTTTCTTTTTATTTTCTCACTATTTATTTCCTATTTTTTTGTTTTTTAATGAGACTAGTTTAAGAGCTCAGATGAGCTTGTGGATTCTTAACAATAAACATAAACAAGCTTTTAAATCAGTAAACAACAATTTCCAACAAGCTTTAAGGTAAAATGAGATTTGAGCATTTAAGAGTATAAAACTGAAATGAGAATTAAGAACCTGAAGTTAAGGTTTAAACAAACTTAAATTGCATTAAAAGGACTGAGTACAAGCTTGAAATTAGAAATTACATTTGAACAAGAAAACTCACTACCTACGATTATACTAAAACTACAACTACTCTAATCATTTTTTCTCCCCTGCTCCTTCCTTTTCTTTTATACATCCTCTGAGGTGTGTGGGACCCACTGAGCATATCCCACCACTCTAATCTTCAAGTGGATGACTTTTGCTTCTGGATTCAAATTGGCGGGAAAGTAGCTTTTAAGCCAATAGGTTCTGTAACAGACCCTAGGGGGGGTGGAGGTGATTGGATGTTGGGAAGTGTGAGGAGAGGATAAGGGATGGGGTGGCAGAGGCAAGTTGAGGGGGAAACCAGGTGGTATTGTAGCATTGGTGAGGATGGTGGTATTTGGGAGGGAAAAAAGATAAGCGGGGTGGTTTTGGTTTGTGGTGTTGACCGGGGTCAAACATGGGTGGACTGGGCTATTTGGTGGGCTGAGGGGTGGTAACTGGATTGTTTTTATTTTGGGTTTGGGGAGTATTTACAAATACGGTACGTTTGGTTTGTAAATTGTAAAACACAAGGATCATTTTTGTAATTTACCAAAAGCTAAGGGACTGATCCTGCCAAGTTACCAATATCATAATAAGGATTATTCTTGCCAAGTACCAAAAACACAATGGCTAAATTCCACTTTTAAAATTCCCGGGGACTAAATGTGTCAATTTGCAAAGTTTAGGGACTAAAACTGTAATTTTTCCAAACTTTGCACCAGGGACCAATTTTTGATAACTTTTTATTTCCCAAGGACAAAAATTGATTTTCTTTTCAAAAATACCCCACCGGGGACCAAATTTGCCATTATCTGAAAATCCAGGGACCTTTCTTGCCAATTTTGGATTTTGAGGGACCAAATGTGTAATTTTCTCAAACTTTTTACCCAAGGATCGTTTTTGATCATATTTCACTTTTAAATGCCTTGGGTTGACTTTTCTTTCGTTTTAAAACTTCAGGGACTAGTTTTGTCAATTTTTGAAACTTGAGGGACTGAAACTGCCAATTATGCAAACTTTGTTCGTTTTTCATTTGTTTTTAAACATTTTGCATATAAAACGTATAAAACACAATTTTGGAATATTTTTAGTATTTTGATGCATTACTGAGTGTTTTTGGACGTTTTGGCAGTTCATATAAGATAAAAATGATGAGTATTTACACACTCATCAGGTTGTAAACAAAGTGAAGGTCTAGGGAATGTTAGGAAGCAGAATGCAGGGGTCTCAAATAATAATGTGCAGAAAGGGAAGCAAAATGATTATGCAAGTGGTGGAAACAAGAATGGCTTTACTCAACAAAATAGATGGAAAGCAAGGCAACAATGGAGTAGGAAGACTAGTGAGAAAACTACTGTAGTGGTTAGTAAGGAAGGTAAAACATATGAAGATGAATTTCCCAAATTACCACCAAAACCTAAACAAATGAAGGAGAAGGATACTAGTACCAGTACAAGTAATAATAGATATAGTGTTCTAGTGGATGAAGAAACATCTGATGGTCAGGAATTGAGTATGAAGAATGAGAAAAAGATTGTTGATGATTATCTGTACAAGAAAATTCAACCAAGTAAAGATATCTTTAGAACATGGTCAATTGAGATGAGGAACTATTTTATAAAATCATGGGATGATGATAAGGAAAAAGAAAGGAATGAAGAACAAGTAAGTGTTAACGATTCTGAAAATGAAGTTGTGGAGGATGAATCAACAGCTGCTTAGGAATTGACAGCTAATGAATTGGATGGTGTTGGATCTTCCCTGTTAAATTAAGGGAGTTAGATATTGTTTCTATATGGATTACAAGATAGCAAGTTGGAACATAAGAAGTATGAATAAGGTGAAGAAGCAGAATGAGGTATGGCAATTTATTCAAAATGAACAGCTTCAGGTATGTTCTATCATTGAAACTCATATTAAGGAGGCAAGTATTAAAGATATTTGTGATATAACTTTTAGAAATTGGGAGTGGATCTCTAATGTTAAGTTTAGCAGAAATAGTTGTAGAAGAGTCATTGGTTGGAATGATGCAAATGTGCAGTCAAGGGTTCTTCATATGGCAAAACAGAGTATTTTTTGTGAAATCAATAACCATAATGATAAATCTAGGATTTTATGTAGTTTCATATATGCATCTAATTTTGGAAGTGAAAGAAGAGAGTTATGGAAAGATCTTAATTTGTATAGTAGAATTGCTAAGGCACATCCATGGGTGATTATGGGGGACTTTAATGTTACACTGAAAGAATTTATGCCTTTGGTGCAACAAGTTTTGAGTGCAGATATTGAAGGGTTTCAGATGTATAAAGTGGTCCAGAAACTTAAAAGACTAAAAAGGCCTTTGAATGAGTTAAGCTGGAGGAATGGTAATTTGTTCAAAAGAGTTGTTGATCTTAAAGAAGAATTGAATGTGGCTCAAACAATGGTTGATGCTCATCCTCATGACAAAAACATCAAACTGAAGGCAGTGGAGATTCTTGAAAATACCATGAAGCTCTAATTGATGTGGAAAAGCTACTTTACCAACAAGCTAAGATTAACTGGTTAAGAGATGGGGATAGGAACAACTCCTTCTTTCATAAAGTTGTTAAAAGTAAGAAGAATAAGAATAGAATTTTAAGTGTGATGGATAATGGTAGTGAAGTGGAGGGGGAGTTGATTGCTAAAGAATTTGTGAATCATTTTCAAAACTTTCTAGGAAAAGAACAACCTCTTGCTGATTTGGATAGTGTAGGAGATATCTTTACCAAGAAATTATCAAATGATAAAGCCATGAAGATGATCAGGGAGGTGACAGATTTGGAAATTAAAGAAGCTATGTTTGATATTGATGATAATAGAGCAGCTGGTCCTGATGGTTATTCTTCTAGTTTTTTCAAAAAGGCATGGTTTATTGTGGGTGGTGATGTATGCAATGCAGTTAGAGAGTTCTTTCAGAATGGCAAACTATTGGGTGAAATCAATGCTACTCTTATTACTCTGATTCCAAAGATCCCTAATGCACATAAAGTTAATGATTACAGGCCAATTGCATGTTGCAATGTATTGTATAAATGTATTAGCAAAGTGTTGACTAATAGAATCAAAGATAGGTTGGACAAGTTGATTAGTAAGAATCAAAGTGCTTTCATTAGAGGAAGACAGATTCAGGATAATATCATGGTTACACAAGAACTTTTGAGGGTTATAATAGGAAAGGTGGTGCCAAAAGGTGCTCTCTCAAGATTGATATAGCTAAAGCCTATGATACAGTCAATTGGAGTTTCTTAAAAGCAATTCTTGTGAAATTTGAGTTTCATGAGAAAATGGTTCATTGGATTATTACATGTGTAACTTCCTCTGCATTTTCAATATGTGTTAATGGAGATACTCAGGGATATTTTAAAGGTGGTAAGAGTTTGAGATAGGGTGATCCAATATCACCCTATCTATTTACATTAGTAATGGACGTTTTTATTTACTGATGGCCAAGAACACTCAATCTGCCAAAGGATTCAAATATCATAAAGGATGCAGTTCCCTAAAATTAACACATTTGTGCTTTGCAGATGATTTACTTGTGTTATGTTATGGTAATGAGGATTCAATGAAAGTTATCAAGAATGCTCTTTTGGAATTTAGTCAAGTTTCTGGGCTCCTTCCTAATATGAACAAAAATACAATATTCTTTGGGAACACAACACCACGAGAACAAGAAAGAATTTTGAGAATTATGCCTTTTTCAAGTGAGTAAGCTGCCTGTTAAGTATCTGGGAGTCCTATTGATAACTAAAAGGTTGAGCTTGGAAGATTGTAAACAGTTGGTTGACAAAGTAAAAGCTAGAGTGGGTGACTGGAAGAATAAGTTTTTATCATATGCTGGAAGCGCTCAATTGATAGCATCAATTTTGTCATCTATGCAACTTTTCTGGGCATCAATATTTCTTATTCCAAAGTCAACAGTTAATGATATTGAAAAAGTTTTCAAGGGTTTTTTGTGGTGTCGAGGTGAGCTAAAAAGGGGCAAAGCTAAGATTGCCTGGAAGAAAGTGTGCAGGCCTAAGATTCAAGGAGGATTGGCTTTGAAGAGTCTATCTAACTGGAATGAAACTCTGTTGATTAAGCATATTTGGAATTTGGTAACTAAAAAAGATAGTCTTTGGGTCAAGTGGATCAATAGTGTCAAGTTAAAAGGAAAGAACATATGGAATGTGGACAGAAGCTATTTTGATAGTTGGATGTGGAGTAACTTTTTGAGTTTAAAGAATAAATTCAGGAGACACATTTTTTATGAAATTTGTGATGGTCATAAAGTTTCTATGTGGTATGATTGGTGGATTGAATCTGGTCCTTTGTGTGAAATTATAAGCAGTGAAAGCATTTTGGAAGCTGGGTTTAGTTTGGAGTGTAATGTAGCTGATATGATTACTAATTGCAAGTGGAATTAGCCAAGTCAGTGGTTCATTCAATACCCTGCTCTGTATTAATGTTCCAGTCCTAACCAATATGGAAGATAAAGCTGTTTGGAAGACCAATGATAGTAAAAAAGTTGATTTCTGCATAAAAGTAGCATGGGGAGATCTTACAGATAATGAAACGGAGGTTCAATGGAGCAAGCCGGTTTGGTATTCTCAAGGTATCCCAAGCCATATGTTTATAGTTTGGATGACAGTTGATGAAAGGCTTCTAACTCAAGATAGGATCATGAGATGGAATAATGATGTTAATATGAGATGTCCTTTTTGCAAAAAAATGTCCTGACTCACATGATCATCTCTTGTTCCAATGTCAGTATTCTAAAAATTTTTGGAAAGAATTTCAAAGTATGAAAACTCCGAAACAATTACCAAGTTCATGGAAAGATACTGTCTTGGCTCTTGTCAATTGGTTTCCTAATAATTCCATTGTTAGCATTGTTGGTAAACTTGTTTTTGGGGCTATGGTGTATTATATTTGGCAGGATAGAAACAAAAGACTGTTCTCACAAGAGGAAAGAAATGAGAAAACTTTGGCTGGGATTATCAAGGATACTGTTAGATTAAGATTAACGAGCCTAAGATATCACAAGACCAATCAAGTGATACAAGTTTGTCAAAGATGGAATGTGCAGCCTATTTTTGTGAACAAAATTGTCAATATATGAGTCTGAGGAATTGAGGTTGCAATCTCTGAATATAGGAGTGTTTGGTTCGTTGTTTTAATCTTTGGCAGGCCTATTTGCAGGATACTACAGATGATTAATCCTTGTGCTTGGAGTCTATCGGGTAAAGTTGTACCTTGTCTAGATCCATGTGTTTTTCTGTTTGGCCTTAGGAGGGAACAATTATGCATATGGTGTGATAAGGAGGTTTAATTTAGTAAGATGTACCATAATAAAGGATTGATATATGTGAAGGGTAAGTAGCTTGGGTGGATGGTGTATAATGGGTGGAATAGAGAGGTGTGAAAGATGAACATTCTTGGTCCATCCAATACATCATCACAGGAGGTAATGGTTGGGCTTCCCTCAAGGTATGTGTTTCTAAGCAATTGAAGCCATTCTTTAAAGATGGAAATATAGATTGCTTGGAAGAGCTCTTGACTGTAAGGGTAATGGGTTCTAGTGAAGTCAGACACTTGTTCTACCTCTATTACTGTGGATTTTGGTTGAGTGATTTAGGTGGAAAAGTATTATGGAAATGTAGCTATATGGTAGTGCATAAAGGTTAATTCAGAACAGAAGTTGAGTTGCTCTCCGCTAGTGTTTTTTAACTGTTTTTGTTTTGGTTGTAAGGATGTATTAGTTAGTATGGATAGATATATCTGATGTATAACAGATATGAGGATTAGTATTCTGGTTGTATCAGGTTTGGGGATTTACAAATCTTACTTCTATCCTTATTTGTACAAAAGTTTTGGAAGTATAAATATTTTCACCTTTGCAAAAAAATAAAAAGTAAAATAAAATAAAATATAATACAATAACTTTGGTTTTGTCAAGCAATTTTATTTATGTTTTGTTGGTGCATTTTCCTTGTAAATTCAGTCTGGATGGTACTCGAATATTTGAGTTATGCATTTATGTTACGTTGTTGCGCCCATTTTATCCACGCAAGATGACCACAGCGTGAGCTTAATCATTCACCTTATCCAGTCAAACTGAACCATCAAACTTTTTCTCTTTTCATTTTCCACTCCAGATTGTGATATGTAGTATAATATTTATTATTAAACCATATTTCCTAATTTTATTAACAATACATTTTCATATTATAAAATGTAAAAGTTGTTAGAGTTTAACAATTAAATAGCACGTATTGCGAAAGCTAGGATCAAGTATAATACATAAATATTAACTAAAATATAAATAGTAAACGTACCCGATGCACTTCAAATTAACCTTGATTCTTGTACAAATAGATCAATGATAAACCCCTTACCGTTTTGTTTATCTATCTCTTGATAATTACTAAAGTAAGTAATTACCTCGTTCTTGTACACACAAACTACCAACGAATAAAGGTTTGATGCAAGTAAACAAAACACTTATATTTTGCTTAAACCAAAATCGACCCAATCCCTTAGGAGGGGGGTTGAACCGATCGGCCAAGAAAAGAAAGAAAGAAACAAAGATTTTAGGGTTAAGTGTGTGTGCACAAAAGATGTGAAACTCTAACTCTTGGCCTTGTATATATACTAGATGAATCTTGGAGCACAAGACAAACATGGGTTGGGCTTCCCCTCCCCTTGTTCGACCGGCCTTGGACCCCTAGGGGTGTTCCAGAACCTTCTTGACTCCCAAGTCACACTCTAGTCCTTATCTTTCGTTACTAACGATAGTTAGTCCATACGATTAATAACTAACGACCATTTAGTCCATTAAGTGTTTATAAATATACATATACGATACATTTAACATATATATATTTATTTTACATTATTCTTGTTTGTAAAGTGTGCAATCCCGAGGTCTCGGGTTCGATACTAGACATTTACTTATTAATGTTTATACATAACATTTAACAAAAGTAGCATGAATATAGACAAAATACGTATAATTAAAGAGATGCACTTCATCGTATAACACAAATAAACAAGACCAAAGCATAAACAAATACAAACGAAATCCTGATTTGTCGTATCAAACAACCAGCGACAAAGCAGATTATTACATAGCCATCATTCATGATGCATATACTCATACTTACAACACGATGATATGATGCATCCATACATATTTAAGCAAACACATATGTTGATAAATTTACTGGTGACCTCCTCCTGGCAACTTGTCCTTAATCTTGTCCATTAGTCCCTTCTTCTCATGTCCTTCCCCTCCTACACTTCCATATTCATCACCACCTACGGTGGTACTGGCTGGAATTGTGTGCTGTTCGCTACCATGATCACCTCCAGGCAGCTTCTCCTTGATCTTCCCCACCACACCTTTCTTCTTCCTTCTTCCTCCCTCTCCATCGCTCTCCGACTACAACAAAGAATCAATCGAAGTTTTAGACTAGGTTTAAATAGATTTTCAAAAGGACAATTATACTTTTGTAGGACTTGACCCTCTTAAGTAAGATTTTCGTGTTTATAAACATCCATATCAATTTATCAACATGCATGTACGTCTTTTGCCTACACATATCAAATGTGTATTTAAAGCGCCACTCAACCAAGGGTTGTTTAGATTGCATATTTTTTTTGGAAAAACTTTGATAAGCTGAATAAAAGTACACACGCCCTGGCTTAAGATGACAATGTAAATTAAGACTAACTTAGGGCTCATTTTCAGTTTAAAGTACTTACAGAGCTAGAACTGCCACTCCCAGAACGATGGAGTGTTCCACCACCATGTTTCCCTTCTTCATAGCCATGACCACCTCCCATCCCCATATTGGTTCCGGTACCTCCAATATTTTGACCAGTTGTTGTCGAGTGGACGTTGGTTCCCGTGCCTCCAATATTATGACCAGCTGCAGTGGTGGAGTGAAGTTGGTTGTGAGCATGGTCATCAGTGTGGTGACCCTCTTGCTTAGTGTATTGTTCTCCTCCGTATTGTGCCATTCTTAAGTGAAAAAGATTGATTTGAGATACAAGTGTTTATGCAAAATGTGTAATTAGTTAAAAAGATTTTGTAAGTGAAAGTTGATGAGATATTAGATGGGATTAAAGGGGGATTATATAGATACTGAAAACATGGTACGTGGAAAATTGAAGATGCATCGCATGAAAGACAACCGTACACGTGCAAGATTGTATATCGACATGCTAGATTACCCTATTAAAGGCTTCTAGTAATCTTTACTTTAAGGGATTGACGAGTGTCGGCAAGATATTATGAAGTTGGTTTTTAGATAAGGCCGGTTTGGACTTTATTTTGAAGAATGGACACTTTATCAAAAGAGCTGAACACGTAAGTATATTTATGTTATCACTGAAAAGTACGTGTCTAATTTCAGGTATTTGATGGTTTTGTTTAAGATATCACACAAAAGAATAATGTAATAAACAGTTTGGTAAGTGATTGTGGACGTCATGCACTTCAAATCTACAATGATATACTAGTATATGATAACTAATTAATAGTCGTACGTACGTCTTGAAAAACTCTAAAATACGAGGAATACGTACTGGTCGTGCTATAAGAATTATGGACCCTCTTTGAACGAGCTGGTAACTGTGACCTGGACTCGAATTTTAGCATGTTACTTTAGTATAAATCGGGACAGTACTGTTTTATTTTCTTAATAACTAATTTATGTCAAATATATATTTTACCAAGTAATAGGTACGATTTTGCCTTGAGCTTTTTACACTCATAACATGTACTTAGAGCTTGCAACTAGTGGCATTGAAACCAATCAGTGCCTTGTTGATGTGGTGATGAAACCAAAGAGGTCACCATTGCGGGTACGTGGTATTGAAACGAATTGTCGTAATGCACCTCACAGTGGAAAATTAAAGTCTAGGTTGGCTTTCTTTTTCTGTTTTTAAGTATTAATTAAATGGTATGTGTGGGTTTGGAATATGTTATGGAAAAAATGATCAAGATTCTCACATGTTTAACTAAACATGATCGGTTATGTCTGTCAAATAGAAACAAGATTATGAAATGACGGTCCACTTCTTGGTAATATTAAAGACTCACTTTTTTTTATTTACTTTCACAACATTCTCAACAGTTCACTTAAAGAATGAGAGAATCTTAATTCAGGAGAAAATTATTAATTACATGGTATGTGCGGGTGGGGAATATGTTATGGAGAAAACGATTATAGGTCACAATAAGCAATTACAAAATAAAAGTGGTAGGATAGTGGTGATAATGTCACCAGATCCCGGCAGAATGGGAATATACACATCTGGATGACCGAAAAATCAAAAGAGATGCTAGTATAATATGAGGTCTCCCCTTCCAACGAGATTAGTGGTGGGCGATGGTCGTAACAATCATCGCGGATACTCTTAATTTTTGGTCAATTAGAGATAACAAAATTCATGAAATTGTATGCAAATTCAATCACTCGACTTTAAGAGTAGTTTCATTGCGGATACTCTTAGTTTTTGGTCAATTGAAGATACCATAATTCATGAAAATGTTTGCGAATTCAATCACTTGACTTGAAGAGTATTGATTATAGCAAAAGATTATAAAGAGTAGGCTGTTATAGCAAGAGATTTGTAGGATAAACCGCACGATTTCATTTTATCGTTCTTTTTCGAGAGAACTTAGGTTCATTTTGTTACGCATTGATGTTTTGCTGTGCATATTGCTTGTTACTTCGATTCAGTTAGTTGGTAATCGCAAACTTGAGTTAGTATATCAAAATTGTATAAATATAAATAAAGTGAATAATAGAGAAACACCTGACATACATGTATAAAGGAGATGCACTTCATCGTATAAGACAAATCAAGACCAAAGCATACAAAAGTAAAAACGAAAACAAAATCCCTGATGTCGTATCTGACAACCATGAACCAACGACGAACCAGATTATTACATAGCATCATGCATGATGCATATATACATAAATACAAGCATACACGATGATGCATCCATACATATATATTAATCAAACAAACACACTTTCGATCGATTATTTACTGGCACCACCGCTTGGCAACTTGTCCTTAATCTTGTCCATGAGTCCCTTCTTCTCATGTCCTTCCTCTCCTACATTTCCACAACCACCATCTCCTACGGTGGCACTGGCTGGAGCAGTGTGCTGTTCGCTACCATGATCACCGCCAGGCAGCTTCTCCTTGATCTTCTCCACCACACCTTTTTTCTTCCTTCTTCCTCCCTCTCCATCACTCTCCGACTACACAATAATCAATCAAAAATTTAGACTAACCAAGAATAGAATTTCATAAGGATAAGTCATAATTAAGCTGAGCATCACACATTTATATAAATGTGTGATGCTTGGATCAAGCTTAATTATCAGTATGAATTATGGTTGTCAAATTTGTATTTAACTAAGGTGCCACTCAACCACAAAACCAAAGGGTGTTTGTTTGAAATTACATAATTTTGGCACTTTCTTTCAAAACATATATAATTTGGCTACGCATGCCCAGCCGATGTCAATACGTGGAAGGAAATGTTTTGATTTACTAATTATTAACATATTTCCCGCTTTAGAAAACTTGACTGATTTCTTACAATGTTGTCACTTCATAAATCATAACTAACTAAACTGTGTGTTAATTTTAATCGAAGCACAACATAAAGATAAAAATATTGATCGAGTACTTACAGAGCTAGAACTGCCGCTCCCAGTACGATGGAGAATCCCACCTGCACCACCATGTTTCCCTTCTTCATAGCCATGACCACCACCTGTCCCCATATTGGTTCCGGTTCCTCCAATTTCATGACCAGTCACCGTCGAGTGAACGTTGGCTCCTGTACCTCCGATTTCATGACCAGCAGTGGTGGAATGAAGTGGGTTGTGGACATGCTCATCTGTCTTGTGACCCTCTTGCTTCGTGTACTGTTCTCCTCCATATTGTGCCATATTTTTCGGAATAAAAGTTTGGTGTAAGGTACAAGCTAGCTTGTTGTTGCAAAACGTATAAGTAGCTGTTTTGAAGATTTTATGTGTGATAGTTGATGATGATTAGCTGGGATTAAGGGGTGATTATATAGGGATAAAATTAGTTAATGGTGATCATGGTACGTATAAAATTGATTATGCATGGCATGAGAAACAACCGTACACGTGCGAGATTGCATGATCACGTACCACGTCAATTGACCTAATAATAGAAGGTTCTTAAATATCTACACATGAAATTCGACAAGTGTAAAGCTGTGTCGGCATAGAATGTGGAGTTAGTTTTCTCGATAAGGACGGTGTTAAATTTTTATACAATTTGAATAATTTATTAGAGATAATTGCTAGCTATCGAATGTGCTCTTGACACACGTGAGGGATGTGACCTATGTTAGGTCCACAATATCGTAAACTAATTGATGTATAACTAATTTGATTTTTGAGGTTTATATCCTTCTACCAGTAAAGTAAAATGACATGCATGGTTGACCAGTCAAATTGTGTTATCCGCAATTTGCTTAAAAGATACAGTAACATATTTTATGTGTTTTGCTAAATATAATGACTTAATAAGTGCACTATTAATAATATAGCGACTTATATATACAACTAGAGTAAAAGATTATTAAATAAAATTTAACTTTGTTGGATGACAAAATAGGGAGAGGACGAAAAATCTTTTTATTTTTTTGACTTATTTATTTTTTATTAACAAATACTAGCAAAAAGCTAGAAACAATGATTATAAAGTTTTGGTGCAAGCACGAATCTGATATCCATTATATTCAAATCATACATGTCAAAAATAAAATTTTTGTGTGTGATCCAAGTAAATGAAAGTGTTTTGTTAGGAATACGTTTATTCATATGAAGACTCGGTCACCCCAAGTATAGCTTAGCATGTTGTAGCTCGTAGTATTTATTATATTAGTTAGAACGTAGTTTAGTGTAAGTTATTATTTGTGGAATCGGGTCGGGTCTTTACCCACTGTTAGCCCGCTGCACATCCCGTTTCAGGGGGCGTTTTATTGTAACTATAAATACCCCTTCCCTAGCTTGAAAGGGGTTGGACCTTTCACTTCAATCTAACATATTACAAGTTTTCTCTCAAGGTTCCATCTCTTTCTTTCTCTAACTTCTCACTAGAAATCCTTACATTTAATCATACTAAACACAATTCCATACATGTTCTCATATTAGAGTATACTACAATTGGTATCAAGAGCCATGGTTCTATCCTAGGATTAGTGGTATGCTCGAATTTATAGCTTGGTTTTGTGTAGTTGAATGATTCGAATTATTTAGAAGGTTTTCTCACTTCATTGATCTCCTTAGGAGTTTTTATTGGCATTCTTCTTGTACTTTCTTGCTTAGGAGTAGTGTAGACACCTTGTATTGCCTTTGGTTTTATCATTTCATCATCTTAGTGGACTGTGGCTTATTTCTTGGCAGCGAGTTGTCAATTCCATTTAGAGAGTTGACAGAATTTGTAGCGAGTTGGGAGTAGAGGTTTGGCGCTTTGCTATTTTGGGATATAAAGCCAAATCGCTAGACAGTGACATTTTTGTCTTACTGTTCCAGCGAGTTAAGGTTATTGTTTTTAGTGGGTTGATGTTGGTAGCGAGTTGGTGTAGTTAGCGGTTTGACAAGTCTCAGCGGGTTGAAGTTATTCCAGCGAGTTGATCAGGATAGAGGTTTTATCAGTTTCAGCGAGTTGGTATTCTCTAGCGGGTTGATCTCAATTAGCGAGTTGCCAATCCAGCGAGTTAAGGTGGTTAGTATAGCGAGTTGATCCTTTTCTAGCGAGTTGGTCTATTGTTAGTGGCAAGTTGTGGAGTGGTGTGAGTGACTTGGTTCAGTGACATTAGTGAAACTTGTGTATTGTTTGCAACTTAAGTTGTTACGACTAATTCAACAGTAACTTGACGTTGTGAGGCTACGCTTACGACTTGACTTGTCACTTGTTGGGCGGTTGTAATTTGACTTGTTGCGACTATACACGAAGTACATTCTTGTTTAAAACCTGGTACTAAGTCTCATTCATTCACCTCAACTTGACAAGCAATCAATCAAATGATGCTCTGAACTCAACTGGGCTACCAGAAATATCAGAAGGATGTGTCGAATGCTTCAAGCTACTTCACACCCACATTGAAAGACTTTTTGAAAAATCAGGCTACTCTGGAGATTACCGACGGGCATTTGTGACACTCTTTGGACATGACATTGAGTCATTCACCATCACAATGACCCTGTACCTGGATCAATTGCAACAACAAATGGACAAAGCAGATTTCTCTGAAAACTGTTGTACTGCAGCATACGGGGTGATTCTCAGACAACTCCAAGCATTCATTGTGTAAAACCTGAAAATTTTAAACAAGTAAAGTACCCAAAATACCCTCTAATTTTAAACTTATGTAAAGACGAATAATAATCTAAGACATTACATTACGTTTATAACCTAAATATTTGAAACTCGTGCTTGAATAATACACAATGTATATAATAAATAACTTAGATAACCATAAAATTTATTCAATTGGTGCAAGAAAATACCCTCACACGTTTGTATGATTGCATGGGCCGAATTTCCTTTTTTGTGCTCATTGAAAATTTCTAATTAAATGTCTACATTCATGAGAAGATTTTTACTTTGATTTGGTCTCCTTAACTCCTCCCCTAATCTCGGCAATTACCTTTTTTTACTTCTCCCAAATTCCTTTTTATCAGCAGAGACATTGATCCCCCATATCATTTTGATAACCGAATATCACACAATAAAACACACAGAGAAAAACCTAGCTAACAAAAGTGACGGCCTAGTTCTTTTTTTTCAAGAAGCGTAATGTACAAAGGAGTTCGGATCGTGGGTTTTCTTCGGGCTGTTCCTGGTTCGAAGGAGGTGGTTAGTCGTGGCTTATATTCTGTTTCGAAAGGGTTGCTGGTCGTGTTTCTGTTGGGGCGAAGTGGTGGTGTTTGTGTCGCGACCCGTGGGTTTTTCTTTGGGTTTATTTCTGATTCGCGGAGGCGTTTAGGTCGTGGTAAATTCGGTTCCGAAGAGGGTCTGGTTGTTGTGGTTTCAATTTGATCGTGGGTTCCGAGTTCGTGTTTCTCACAGCTTTGTCACGCTTCAAGGGTTTGTCATCCTCATCTTGTTCGATTCATCTTTTGTTTTTGCATTCTTTTTCCTCGTAAAACATGTTTATATTAACATAAGAATCGGCTATAATGTGGCTTGCATGCACTTGAGTTGCTGTTACATGAAATCAGAATAAGAAATATTGCATGGAATCATATATATAACACATAAAATCATAACATAAAATCATGAAATATAACAAGTATGAAACGTATATAACTATGGTTCGACTCATGAGTATTTCTGGTTTGATAGAACCTTAACTATTCGACCTAAAAGAAATTGTTTTCGAATGGATTTTATACGAATAACACAAGCATGTTTTCAACTAATTGTTGACGAATTAATTTGAGTTGTAACCTGCGTAAAAAAATGAAATCAGTTATATTGGGACATGATGGGATTGTATAAAACATATTAAATATAAGTGAAACCATAAGGATCATGACAAGCGAATATGGGGTAAAATATAATAAAAGTTTGTTTGCAAATTTTACGTATGGTGGAATGCATGCATGGTTCGAACATATAAATTCATGGGTCAATTGTATGTAATCTCTATATAGCATGCAAGTAATTGGTATTAAAATGTTGGTTGGTGATTTTATAAGTGGTCACGTGATAGTTTTAAGAATTAGTCATGTGTTATTCTTGGCGTATGAGTTGTGCTTCGGTGTCAAATGAGCTAGTTCTAAAGCATGCAAGTTGAATTCATAATTTGATATAACCTCGTTAATGTTTGTCGATGTCACGCATGTGTGCCTTTTATTCGAGTGTGAGTTGTGTGAGTTGGTACGCGAGTTGTGTGATTATGCATGTTATAATAACATACTTTGGTCGTCGCGGTTTAAGATAATGTCAATGATGCGTTAATAAATTATAAACGACGGGGTCTAAAATTATCCTTTTAATCTAAAATAATAGTATAAACCTTAAAATAATTTATTTGACTTTTTAATATTAAATTTTGATAATTTACATTTACGACCTTAAACTTTGTTAAATTGACACATTTAAACCTAAACTACTATATTGATTATTTTGACCCTTAAAGATTATTAAATTGTCATTATAACCTAAAGTATTAAATTACTATTCTAGGAAAATTACTAAACATGGAAACTTGCTAATTCGGGAAGCTTGCTTAAAATGGAAAGTTACTAATAATAGGAAGAAACCTAAAATGAGTAATCTGATTTATATACAAGTTAATATAAGCCGATCATTAAATCGTGTAGATTCGCTGAAGAAGGAATAACTTCCGATCTTTGTGATGTGTTTGCACTTCCGGGTTAGGGTACAGATATTCTGACCTATCTACAGGTTTCTCATGCACTCTTGTCTTTCCTATTCTTTTGATATCTTGAACCTTGTTATGTTCTCTTGATTATTGAACCTTGTTATATTTCCTTTGATATCTTGAACCTTGCTATATTCCTTTGATTATTGAACCTTGCTTGAAACTTATACTATGATTCTTGAACCTTGAAATAACCTTGTCATGATACACTTGATATAATAAACTTGATATGATAATATTGACTTGAACCTTGATTTGAACCCTGTGTTAAAATCACTTATACTTCAATTTTTGACTTATACATTGACTTGAAAACCTATACTATGATACTTGATTCAAAGCTTGACTTGAACCTGATATAACCCTTGATATTTTGAAAGTGCTGTTAATATTATAACCGGGGGTGAAAACTTTTAGTAAATACATTATAAAAATGTTTTGAGGAAAAACTATTTTAAAATGAGGGTTATGAACTTTTTGTAACACCACTTTTATACGAAGTTTCACTAATTTTATGAATATTTATTTTAAAGACTACATTATTGAAAACATTGATTTTCATGAAAACCATTATTAAAATATTTCTTTTAAATGAACATTTGACATAAACATTTAAAATGAACCCTTGCCATAAACTTTTATTTGGAACCTAATATGAACCTCTACTTGAACTTATGACATGAACCTTTACACTAAACTCTACATACTCTCTCACTATTGAACCTTTACCTTGAACCTTAAACATGAAATCCACATGAACCTTCTCAGTATGAACCTTTGTATAAACCTTTCCATCTTGAACCTTTTTACTATGGGCCTTGATAATAAACCATTTGATTTGAATCTTGATTTGAACTTTGACTAGAACCTCGACTTGAACCTTGATATGACACACTTGATATGGGACTTGACTTGAACTACTTGATATGAACCTTGAATTTGGACACTTGATACTTGGCTTGACCTTTGACCCACAGTTTGAGACTACGAGCCACCACTTGTATACTAGGCATGGGGGTTCCATGTCCGTGTCATTGATGCACCGATGGCATGACTCTAGGGTAGGAGAGTGATGACCTATCCCGTACCATTACTTGACTTGTTACGGAGATGAAGATATTTGGTCGTTTGGGGCGTATGGATGCATCCTAGATTTGTTTACTTGTTTCGATGGATATATCATGATATTACTTGCTATATATATATACTTGGTGACTGATGGTGTGTGCGATACACGTCTTTCACATCTTGGGAGCTAGCTACTCTAACCCTTGGAGGTATCCCCTCATATTATACTTGGTATCCCGAGGTCTCCCCTCCGGATGCATGGTTACTTGATTACTTGACTTGACTTGATACTTCACTTGACTTGGGCTCGTGGTGGATAACTGACATGACCCATGGTTATTTGATTACTTGACTTGACTTGATACTTGACTTGACTTGGGCTCGTGGTGGATAACTGACATGACCATTATACCTTTATACCTTACACCTTTACAACTTTAATACATGTTCTTCTTACTTCGGTTGTACTTCCTTTATGATTTACTTTATCATTCCCTTGTCTTATTTATATCATTATATATTGCTTGTTACTTTCATATCTGTTCACTGGGCTCTCGTAGCTCAGCCGCATTTCTTTTCCTGCGGCAGGTTTTAGTAGGAAGCTGGGTTATGAGTGGAGAGTGCATTGGACTTAGAAGACTTTACCTTGATAGCTTGTGGATTAGTAGGAGCTTTTGTACATGCCAGACTTAGTATTTGTATTACTTTCTTTTGTACTTGTACTTCAGTCTTCCTTGTAACCTTGATACTCATTTATATTACTTGAGATGTAAGCTTGTGCTTGCTTTGATATGTCACCATAATGTGACACTTCTACCCTTATCGGGTTGGGGTGTTACACATTGACCCAAGATTCACAATGGAATATGATTATGACTCTCATATAACGGGTAAACGGTTTGCCGACCATACTAGATTAGAGGTGGATGCCTTCGTCACATTACTCTAGATCACTGGGAATGTTAAGGAGTTTATTAAGGCACGTGCACACCTCCTACTAACAAGTGTTTCTGTCGCTGCTGAAAGGACTTGTATTGAATCTTCTGCAAGCCTCTCTACACATGAGGTGGATGCTTCACACCAACAGGTCACAAGGCAACATCAATCTCCAGATGTTCATGTTTCTGATTATGACAAGCATCCTGATCAGGATTTACCCATCTATGATTCATGTCCATTGGAAGAAACTGATAGTGATGTCAAGTCTAATTCAATCTAGACGAATCCTATTTGGGAGAATTGTGACCAGGATGCTACAAAAGATGATGTGTCAGATCTTTTGGTTACAAACAAACTCACGAAATCAAATGAAACGGTTGATATGCATATTTTCAAAGAACTTTCTAATAGATTCTCTCAATTGGAAAAGCACTGCATTTCACTTGAAATTGCAATGCAACAAAATGAAGAACAGTTTCTAATCAACCAACCACGCAAGAACTCGGAACTTCCTGAGCTCCGCGAATATTTCATGATAAATGAGTTAAAGGCTCAAATTGAAACCAAAGACTTGACAATCAACCACCTTAAACACCATATTAATGAGATGAATGATATGTGTTGTAACCTTAAGGCCAAGGCTACATATGACTACAACATTGACTCTACAACCATTACTGAGTTAGTGCACAAGGTTACAGTGTTGCATAATGAAAATGAAACTTTAAAAAGACATAGAAAAACCCTAAATGAATTTATCAAAGAAGAGAGATAAAAAATTTCCAAACACACGAAGTCCTTGATTGCACACAATGATGAGTTCAAAAGTAAGCTTCAAAAGAAAGACTTCGAGATCACAACATTAAAGAATGAATTGGTAAACTTGACCAGGAAAGATGTGAACACTAAGTTTGACAAATCTTCTATCTTGGGAGCACCTCCGTCCCTGCCACATAGAAAACCTAGGGCTACTAGACAACTGTCTGCCTTTAATGCGAATCGACCAAAGTTTTCTAAAACGAGGTGTGCCCCCCAAGTAGTCACTAAACAGGAATTATCAAAACCAGTCACTTCACAATATCATCATAAGGTTGTGTCGTCTCTTGAGAATCACATCAGGAAAGACTGTGAAGTAAATGTAGGCATCCCAAACAGGGTTAGAACCCCATCACTTAAGAACAAATATCCCATAAGGCTCAATTCACCATCCATAAGGCAGTCCTCCATGGGACTAGGAAGGTCTGATTATAAGCTCTCCAAAACTTGCCTTAAGTGGGTCCTTACTGGTAGAATCTTTAAGGTGATTGGTCTTAGTTGGATACCAATGAAGTCTACTGAAAACACCAAAGTTAAATGTATGACCCCCACAGTACAGGAATCTAATACCACTAACTCATATCAAGACAAGCAAAATCATCATGTTGGTGTAGGGTCTTCTATCTTGTGTGCAGGATATCCTATAAAAAGACTCAAAGTTTGGCAACCAAAAGGACCACCCTCTAATGCAATAGGGACTCAGGTGAATAGACAGTGTTGAATATTGCATGAAGACTCCTGATTATTTTCCTATCAGGACTCGAACTTCAGTGATTGTGATGTGTATGAACGTCTGCACTCGTTTATCTAGTATCCTCTGTATATATATACATATTTACGTGTTGAACTTGTTTATTGATATATGTTTGTCATCACATAATTTTTTTTTGCTTTGGCAAGTCTACTGGCATCGATAACATTTACGGTCCTAGAAATGTCATTCAATAATGGCACGGGACTTTAAATGAAGTTCGAACAGAAGTTTAAAACTTGCCATCATGGCTTGCTATTATTTCTGACGGCAACCCGTATTCTCTTCGGTTACATCCATCTCTTTTTCAATCAACTACCTTTATTCTAGGCTCTAGAACTCAGGTCCTTGATTGAGGGGGAGAATGTACTTTGATATTTGTATCTGTGATATTTCTATGTGATTCTAATGTGGTATTTCTATTTGATAAGATTCTAATGTGGTATTTCTATTTGATAAATGGGTTCTGGAATGGTAAATAGAGGGACTACTTAGTTATTTCTCAAAAGTGAAATAGGACATATATATAGTTTTTCTATAGCGAGTTGTTCATTAATTTGTTATATCATAAAACCCAACTCGCTGCCTCCATTGTTTCTTTCCTATTCTCACTCGATTCATCCAGATAATCCAGGTTCCTATTTAAATTTTGATTCAGGATAATATTTACACGATCATGCTTATCTCTTGTTACACTAGGCTTAGTCATTGCTTGATTTATGTCTAGGTCACTTTATTACATCGATTGTGGATAAGTGTGTTGTGTTTGTTGGTGCATTATACTTTGGGAAGGTTGATCTGTTGAATGGTATGTCGATATCCCACCTTATGCCTTCTACTATCTCCTCATTTTTGTATATTTTTGATCTTAGCACCTCATGTATTATTCGTGTTTGACTTTTATGTGCGTGGGCATCTATCTGGTTCATTCCTCATGATATTTGGTGGGGTTTTATTATTTTGACTGTTTTGGTGTATTATGTGGTCTTTGTTGGTTGATTAAATGTCTAACGAGGGGTGATATGGTATATTCTTAATAGCGTGTTGATAACATTCTTAATAGCGAGCTGACTAATATTCTTATTAGCGAATTGATGAAAGATCTTGTTAGCGTGTTGACTGATGTTCTTGTTAGAGAGTTGATAGAAATTCCCGATAGCGAGTTGATTGAAGTTCTTGGTAGCGAGTTGATTAAAACTCTGTTAGCGAGTTGATCGAAATTCCTGATAGCGAGTTGATTAAAACTTCTGTTAGCGAGTTGTTTAACTCCTGTTAGAGGGATGGTTTAGGAAAGTTAGCGAGTTGACATACATATATGCTAGCGAGTTGACATATACGCTAATATAGCGAGTTGTAATATGGATAGCGAGTTGTCCTCCTGTATACCAGTGGGTTGATTACTTATCGCTAGCGAGTTGTCCATGATCATGGGTAGCGACTTGTTTCGGTTATATGTGGGTTTTATCTCGCGTAGTTTTACTTGTATATATATTTCACTGTTGTGTGCCTCTCCATTGTATGTATGCGCTTAATGGCTTGTCATGTGTTGGTGTTTGGTATGTATGTGGTATGTGACTCGATTGAGTTCAGTCTCGTTCTTATGTCTACTTTCATCACTTTTAAGGGTACACTTGCATGTCATGTTTATTTAGTCTCGTGTGTGTAACCTCTCGTAAATTTCCCTTACGATTAGTGAATGCATACAAATAAATAAAACGATGTTACAAGGAATTAACACCATTTTACGGGTAACAAAATTTTTTTTTTATGATATGGCTTGAGATTGAACCACTACGATAACTGTGATTGACCGTTTACCCAGGAACGATGCTTACACACAACCTAGGTTGCCTATAATTATTGCGAACGATAAATAATTATATAACGCGTTTATATTTAATAATACGTTTCGTCTAAATAACGTATACTATTTATATATTCCCCTAACCTACGAAACTTCCCGAAAACGCTCACTAATATTTTTGAACTTCGAAACGATAATCGAGACACCCCAGGTGGGCCCCCGACACCCAATGGGCCACGGTTACACAATGCACAACCAAACGGACTCCTTTTCATTTTTCTTTTGCTTGGGCCGACACACAAAACCTGAGCCCAGTTACAAGCCCAAACGCACCCTTTTGTTATTTTAGTTTTGTTTCTGCCAGTCGCGACACTCCCAAACGCACCCTAGTATCTCACGATTTCTACACACAACTTACATATATTTTTGTTTACCTCGTCTCACCTAGTACCAAAAAATAGAAACAACCTAAGTTACACTATTCCTTGCTCGTTAACTACTCCAGAAACACCCTAAGTAAACTACCAAACTCAATATACAAAGATAAGTTCTAAACGTGGCAATCCATTCCTTGTTGCCACCCTTGCTCTCCAATCCCATCTAAACTAACAATGTGCATGTAAGAAGCGTCAGGAATGAATAGGGATGGTATCTCACAAGATCTTGCTTAGTAATCACTCGATTGGGCATTATTTGTGGTGCTACTATTCGCCTCACATGCACCCTCCCTTCTTGTGAACCTATCTTGTTTCTACCCATCAAAATACTGCCTATATAAGCCTCCCATGCAAACTTAAAACATTACATGCACTTAGAACACACCACATTACATAAAAATAGTAACGAGAGAAGTTGTGGAGGGACGAACAAAACACCAAGTGTACCACACCTTGAAGAGAACCTAGGAAGCAAGGATTGGAGCCTTTCGAACCCTTGGAAGGACGTGAAGTGAACCACGAAGCATTGAACCATATCCACAAACCATTTTCATCATTTTACTCCACCTTTTGAGGTGAGGTGAGACCTCAAATCGTTATTTTCATTATTTTCATATACGTATTTCTTGTTTTGCACGAACACTTTACCTAAATAAAATGAGAAACTTAAACGCGACATGCATATATTATCTATCGTATTACATATTTACTAAGTCATTAATGAGACCCTATAAGTATTTCAAGCTCGTATTAACATATACATACTAAATATTACACGTTCCTAAGTAGTATGGACCTATACGATTTCACTTTAAAAAGACTTAGATTATTTTTCAACTTATATAAGTTATACGCATAAGTTTTGGCTTACACTTTGGCCTCGCCATGTTTGATTTCAATACACGACCACCTAATATTTTTGTACGAACTAATTGCCTACTTAATATACTATCAGGAATGATAAATAGTACGACTTAACAACTTCATTTGATCACTAAACGAGACCCAAAGTAAACCGGCATTGAAACGGTTTTCAGAAACTTTAAAAGCCTTAAGTGGGCCGTAAAGCCCAAAAAGCTCTTTTTAGCTTATTACAATAAGCTGAGGGTATAAGCTGTTTTGAAACGTTTTTGTAACTTAAAATGATGGATCTCTATGAACCTAGTGTTCCCCCAAACCTTTTGGATCATAAAACCTTAACGGACCCTTAATATTGGATCGTTAAGCCCAAATAACAAAATAAGCTAATAATAAGCTAATAAGCTGTTGGATTAAACTTTTCTAAATGTTTTGAGCTTATTGAAATAATAAAAATGTTAAGTTTTGAATTTGGTAATGTTTGGACCATTTTTGCAAATATACGAGAGTTAAGGACTAAAATTGCCAAATTTGTAAACTTGGGTGAAAAGTATAAAAACTGTTTTTCTAAAGGGTATAAACTGTAAATATTGCAACTTAAGGATTATGAATGTAAATATTTGATATTTGGACTAAAAATGTAAATATATATAATTTTTGGACTAACGACGTAAATGTTTTCCGTTAAGGGTAAAAAGTGTAAAAATTGAGAAACATAAAGGATTGAATGGTAATATTGATTTTAATAAAAACTTTATATATATTTATACTTATATATATATTTGAATATATATTAAAACGATAAATAATAAAACGTAACTTATTATATATATATATATATATATATATATATATATATATATATATATATATATATATATATATATATATATATATATATATATATAATACGAATAAAACTTATATAACGATAAACAAATTTAGACGAATAAAACAATACGTAACCATTATTTATTTTTATACGACGTAACACATCACGTATGCACTTTATCGATTTCTTATAATTAATAATAAACGTTCGCAATAAAACGAGACTTAAGAACTGAAACGTGCCATATCTTTTAGGTTGTGTGTGAAGCCGTTGCCTTGCATCGTTGAGATTACAATTGTTCTACTATCCTACTAAGGTGAGTTCATAGCCCACACTTAACTAATTTCTGTGGGGGGGATACATGCTCAAAAACCGAACACAAGTCTTTTCTTGATCTTATTATTGCTTAAGTAGCTATTGCCAAAAGTCCCTCGATCATGAACCTTAATCACTTGAAAGGTGAACGTAAATAATTGTGAATAGATCTATTAGGGATTGACAATCCCCATTTGGTTGCTAGAGGAAAGTCACCAAATGCACGTTATTTGAATATAAAATAGGTTACTGGCAAATACCTATCTTGGGGGCTATATATCTTACATCATTATTATTAAAATATTGATGTCTGTTGAATCGTTGAGTGTCATGAGCTTAATGCAATAATGAATGTGATTTCTAACTTGTTGTGTTCAAACTCTTAAATATAAACCTATGAATTTCACTCAACTTTTGTTGACTTTTAGCATGTTTATCTCAGGTAACTAAATGGAATGGATGGCAACGGCACGAAGTGGGCAAATAAAGAAACGTTTATTTTCTTTAAATAAAACTTGTTGTTGAATAACGAATTCCCTTGGAATTATGACTATTTGGTATTTTAAATAAAACTTAAAACGATCACTTGAATCGTTTTCTATAATTGTGATGAAAGATCCACAATATAATACCCCAAAAGTCTTCGCTGACATTTTAAGTCTTCCGCTGTATTGATCGATTTTGGGGGTGTTATAGATTGGCATCAGAGCTACGGTTATAGTGAACCAAGTGTTTTTGGAACATTGGACTATAACTACACTTTAAACGGGACAAATTTTCATAAAATACCATCCTACGCCCTTCGTGCCTACGCATCCCAGTAATTGGTAAAAAGTATTATTTACCTTATAGCATTTTAAATTGGTTATAATTATGCTTACATTTACTAATCGGGAAATTTATTACAGTGTCATGTCTTTGAACACCCACCCTATCAGCTTGTCCTCAAACTCAGGAACTGAAGATGTTACTTCAGCCTATGCTACCTCACCTATGCCTATGTCTCCTGCTACCGACAGATACATGCAAAGCCAGCAATTTCTGCCAGCATCTGACACAGAGGCTTCTCCTCTGGCAACATCTGGTCCGATTCGCCGATCTAGGCAAATTAGACAACTTCAGCCGTATGAAGCAAGTACTGCTGTACCAACACCAGCTCTTGTCATACCACCTGAATCAGTTGTGCCATCACCACCTGCACCACCAGTACTACCACCACTACCAACTATCTTCTACAGCCAAACTACTACTGTACCACTAATACCATCACCCATAGTATCACCTCCACTAGCATCACCACCAACACCTTACCGAAGTGTCCCTCTATCACCTCACCGAAAGACTTACCCAATCCGCCCAACCGCCTCAGAATCTAGTATTCACCGTAGTCGCCGAAGGACCCACAAGCGGGCAGATGCCCGTAAATGGTCTTTCTTATTACCCATTATGCGATATTGGAGATCTCAAGAAGGAACACCAACAACAAGGGAACTTGGGGAAAGTTCTTACTCTACCTCCCGAATTCTGCCAGTCACTGGGGAACCCATACACCATACCATACCATTGTTAGCTGCGAGAATGGTTCGCCACGAAGACCGACTTGATTCCATCGCTAGTATACTCAACAAGATTCCGCAGGAACTTCTAGAAACCTTTGAAGATGATATGAACAGTCTCATAATTGGTCATCTTGCAATAGAAGATAAGGTTGAAAAGTTGGATTCTTTATTTTGGGAATCAATGGAATTCATAGGAGCTCTATGTGGGGCTAACACTTCGACCGAAATAGCATTGGGAACTTTAGACCGAGAAATTGAAAGGATCAACACTGAAAACCTACGCCTTAGGCAAGCCCTACTAGAAGCTCGAGAAAGGGAAAGAGCTCGAGATCAAACCATGGAAACCATGTCCACTGCCATTCAAGAACTCCAAAACCGCCTAGACAAAGCCTTAGGAAAACCATGAGACCATCACCTTGTTAAGAAAAATCAATGTCCTACAAATAAGAATAGCTTGTCGTGTTTTGTAAACATTTGCACAAGTACTAATAAGTATTGTAACACCTTGACATTGATTTATGGAAGTTTATTTTATCTTTATCTACGTTGCAAAATTTATACACTATATAGTAATATATTGGTTCATACAGGTCAAACTTATTCGTTATGTGTGTCATCCCAACATACGAAAATTTACGATGATCGAATCATTGTAACTACGACCTATATTTAACTATCCATTACTCGATATGTATTTTTCAACGTGATAAGATTATTATAAATGTTCTAATAATATACCTTCTTTTATAGCAATATGGCTAGAACTAGGAGAACAACCACGAACGCCGCACCAGCAAACCCCGAAGTTATGACCCCGGCTGCAATCCAGCAAACAATCGCTGATGGCGTTAATACCGTTTTAGCTGAACAAAACCGTAATAGAGACGGAAATGCACCGACACCCCGCTACTGCACATACAAAGACTTCATAGCATGTCAACCTACGTACTTCAAAGGAACTGAAGGAGTGTCGGAATTAGCTCAATGGTTTGAAAGAAGTGAAACTGTTTTCCAAAGAAGTGGATGCTCGGAAAACAACAAGGTAAGCTTCGCAACGGGAACACTAATGCAAGACGCTCTATCCTAGTGGAACTCTACCGTTCAAACACTAGGAGCAGAAGCAGCACATCAGCTTACTTGGATTGAATTCAAGGCCAAAATACTAAAGAAGTATTGTCCCCGTTCCGAACTGCGAAAACTCGAGGATGAGTTCCATGCCTTAATAGTGAAAGGAGTTGATTTGAGAAGTTACAACCGGAGATTCCAAGAACTTAGGATACTATGCCCTACCATGGTACCCGATCATGAGAAGACATTAGAGAAATATGTCGAAGGACTCCCTAGGAGTATTGAAGGAAATGTCACCTCAGCAAATCCGCCAACCTTGGAAGCAGCAATGGAACTTGCTCAAAAACTTCTAGATCGAGAAGTGAAATACAATGAACTTAAAAGGAAAATGGACGATAAAAGAACCACTCACCATCACAACAACAACCAGCAAAGCTACAACAGTCATCACCGCAACAACAACCAACGCAACAATAATCGGAATCACCAACCATATCACAACACTCGAAGCACTCAGCAGCAGAATCAAAGACAAGAAAAACCCCGAGTCTACACCGCTACGGAAGGTGTAGGGTACAACGGACAGAAACCCCTGTGCCAGCGATGCAAACTTCATCATGAGGGTCGTTGTACCGTCCGATGTGACAAATGTCATAAAATCGGGCATCAAACCAGAAACTGTAGGATTCCTGCTACGGGAAGCAACACACTAGCTGTATCACCTACTTGTTTCGGATGCGGAGAAGTAGGACACATCCGGAGAAACTGCCCAAAAGGAAACGAACCAGCCAACGCCCAAGCTAGGGTATACCTACTCGGAGATGGAAACGGACCCGATGTAGTCACCGGTACGTTTCTACTAAACCATCATAATGCTAGAGTATTGTTTGATTCGGGCGCCGATAAGAGTTTTATATCAGATACGTTTGCCCCTTTACTTAATGTTACCCCCTCTAAGCTAAACACCACCTACGAAGTCGAAATGGTTGACGGGAATTTAATAGACACCAATACTATCATGAAAGATTGCACCCTAACCTTATCCGAAAAACCTTTTGCCATTGATCTTATGCCGGTTCAACTTGGTAGTTTCGACGCTATCGTCGGCATGGATTGGCTATCCCACCATCGTGCTAGGATTCACTGTGACGAAAAGGCCGTCCATATACCACTCAAGGATGAAACACTCATTGTCCAGGGCGACAAAAGCAAACCTCGATATGGAATTATCTCATGTATGCGAGTAATAAAATACATGAAAGAAGGATGTCAAGTATTCATGGCTCAAGTTACGGAAAGTAAGTCATCCGAAAGGCAGCTTGATGACGTTTCTATCGTTAGGGATTTTCCTTAAGTATTCCCTGAAGAATTACCTGGTATTCCACCCGTACATCAAGTAGAATTTCAGATTGAACTAGTGCCTGGAGCGGCACCAGTAGCTAAAGCACCTTATAGGCTAGCGCCATCTGAAATGGAAGAGTTGTCAGAACAACTAAAGGAATTATCGGATAAAGGATTTATTCGACCAAGCTCATCACCTTGGGGAGCTCCAATTTTGTTTGTTAAGAAGAAGGATGGATCCTTTCGAATGTGCATCGATTACCGGGAGTTGAATAAACTTACGGTAAAGAATCGATACCCATTACCTCGAATTGATGATCTGTTTGATCAATTGCAAGGATCAAGTGTGTACTCAAAAATTGATCTGAGATCAGGATATCATCAGCTAAGAGTTCGAGAAGAAGATATTCCGAAAACTGCATTCAGAACGCGCTATGGTCACTACGAATTTCAGGTAATGCCGTTCGGCCTGACAAATGCACCAGCAGTTTTCATGGATTTAATGAATCGAGTATGCAAACCTTACTTAGATTAGTTTGTAATAGTATTCATCGACGATATTTTGATCTACTCTCACAACAAAGAAGAACACGCGGGACATTTACGAATCATTCTAGAACTGCTTAAGCAGGAAGAATTGTATGCTAAGTTCTCTAAATGCGACTTTTGGATTCACACCGTACAGTTTTTAGGACACATCATCGATAGTCAAGTCATTTACGTAGACCCTGCAAAGATTGAGGCTGTTAAAGGTTGGTCATCTCCTACAAACCCCACGGAGATTCGTCAATTTTTAGGTCTCGCAGGTTACTACCGAAGATTTATAGAAGGATTCTCCAAGATTGCAAAACCTTTGACTAAACTGACCCAAAAGAATGAGAAGTACATCTGGGGAGAAAAGGAAGAAGCAGCCTTCCAGTTATTAAAACAAAAGCTTTGTGAAGCTCCAATATTAGCCCTCCCAGAAGGAAACGAGGACTTTATAGTATATTGCGACGCATCTTATCATGGACTAGGAGCGGTCTTGATGCAAAGAAGCAAAGTGATAGCTTATGCATCTCGGCAACTGAAGAAACATGAGGAAAACTACACGACTCATGACTTGGAGTTAGGAACTGTAGTGTTTGCACTCAAGTTGTGGAGACACTACTTATATGGCACCAAATGTACCGTATACACCGACCACAAGAGTCTTCAACACATTTTGGATCAGAAAGATTTGAATATGAGGCAACGTCGCTGGCTAGAGTTGCTCAGCGATTATGATTGTGAGATCCGTTATCACCCAGGAAAGGCTAATGTAGTAGCAGATGCGTTAAGCCGAAAAGAACGGTTGAAACCCCTTCGAGTTAGATCACTAGGGATGACTATCCACTCACCCCTTCCATCCCAAATCCTTACCGCGCAGAACGAAGCACTTAAAAGAGAAAACCGACCCAAAGAAAAGATTTACGGTATGCCCGAGAATAAGAATGGTTTCGTGAAGAAATCCGATGGAACACTGTGTTTCAAAGACAGAAGTTGGATCCCTATGATTGGTGGTATTTGTGAGCTCATCATGAATGAGTCCCACAAGTCAAAATACTCCATTCATCCAGGTTCCGACAAGATGTATCAGGATTTAAAGAGACTATATTGGTGGCCAAACATGAAGGCTGACATCGCAGAATATGTCAGTAAATGTTTGACATGTACAAGGGTAAAGGCAGAACATCAGAAACCTTCAGGCTTACTTGTACAACCAGAACTTCCTATGTGGAAATGGGAACGAATCACTATGGACTTCATCACCAAACTCCCAAAAACCTCATCCGGACACGACACAATATGGGTTATTGTGGATCGTCTAACAAAATCCGCTCATTTTATACCCATCAAAGAAACCGATGAGATGAATACACTAGCTCAGATATATGTGAAGGAAATTGTCACTCGTCATGGAGTACCAATTTCGATTATCTCGGATCGAGATAGTCGCTTCACCTCTCACTTTTGGAAATCATTACAGAAAGCCTTAGGAACTAAACTAGATATGAGCACAGCATACCACCCTCAAACTGATGGTCAAAGTGAAAGAACTATCCAAACCTTGGAAGATATGCTCCGAGCATGCATTATTGATTTTGGAAAAGGTTGGGATAAGCACTTACCATTAGCAGAGTTTTCATACAACAATAGTTACCACGCCAGCATAAAAGCAGCACCATTCGAAGCACTGTATGGTAGGAAGTGCAGATCGCCCGTTTGTTGGGCAGAAGTCGGAGAAAGACAACTTATAGGACCTGACCTTGTTAGGGAAACAACCGAGAAAATCATTAAGATTAAGCAATGCTTACAAGCAGCCCGAGATCGACAGAAATGCTACGCAGACCTAAAAAGGAAACCCATGGAATTTCAAATAGGAGACAGAGTCTTATTGAAAGTATCTCCCTGGAAGGGAATGGTACGATTTGGAAAGCATGGAAAGTTGAACCCCAGATACATCGGTCCATTCAAAATCCTGGAAAGGATAGGACCCGTGGCTTATAGACTAGAACTACCCGAAGAACTTTGTCGAATTCACGACATCTTTCATGTGTCAAACCTTAAGAAATGTTTATCCGATGAATCTCTCGTGATTCCATTGAAAGAGATTCGACTAGATGATAACCTTATCTTTACCGAGGAACCCATTGAAATTATGGATAGAGAAGTCAAACAACTAAAACAGAACCGTATCCCTATTGTCAAAGTTCGTTGGGACTCCAAGCGAGGACCGGAATATACCTGGGAGCGCGAGGATCAGATTCGCTCCAAGTACCCACATCTTTTCACCTAAGACACCCTCGACAACTATCTTAGACTACAATTCCGGGACGGAATTCCCTGTAAGAGGTAGGTAATGTAACCTCTCGTAAATTTCCCTTACGATTAGTAAATGCATACAAATAAATAAAACGATGTTACAAGGAATTAACACCATTTTACGGGTAACAAAATTTTTTTTTATGATATGGCTTGATATTGAACCACTACGATAACTGTGATTGACCGTTTACCCAGGAACGATGCTTACACACAACCTAGGTTGCCTATAATTATTGCGAACGATAAATAATTATATAACGCGTTTATATTTAATAATACGTTTCGTCTAAATAACGTATACTATTTATATATTCCCCTAACCTACGAAACTTCCCGAAAATGCTCACTAATATTTTTGAACTTCGACACGATAATCGAGACACCCCAGGTGGGCCCCCAACACCCAATGGGCCACGGTTACACAATGCACAACCAAACGGACTCCTTTTCATTTTTCTTTTGCTTGGGCCGACACACAAAACCTGAGCCCAGTTACAAGCCCAAACGCACCCTTTTGTTATTTTAGTTTTGTTTCTGCCAGTCGCGACACTCCCAAACGCACCCTAGTATCTCACGATTTCTACACACAACTTACATATATTTTTGTTTACCTCGTCTCACCTAGTACCAAAGAAATAGAAACAACCTAAGTTACACTATTCCTTGCTCGTTAACTACTCCAGAAACACCCTAAGTAAACTACCAAACTCAATATACAAAGATAAGTTCTAAACGTGGCAATACATTCCTTGTTGCCACCCTTGCTCTCCAATCCCATCTAAACTAACAATGTGCATGTAAGAAGCGTCAGGAATGAATAGGGATGGTATCTCACAAGATCGTGCTTAGTAATCACTCGATTGGGCATTGTTTGTGGTGCTACTATTCGCCTCACATGCACCCTCCCTTCTTGTGAACCTATCTTGTTTCTACCCATCAAAATACTGCCTATATAAGCCTCCCATGCAAACTTAAAACATTACATGCACTTAGAACACACCACATTACATAAAAATAGTAACGAGAGAAGTTGTGGAGGGACGAACAAAACACCAAGTGTACCACACCTTGAAGAGAACCTAGGAAGCAAGGATTGGAGCCTTTCGAACCCTTGGAAGGACGTGAAGTGAACCACGAAGCATTGAACCATATCCACAAACCATTTTCATCGTTTTACTCCACCTTTTGAGGTGAGGTGAGACTTCAAATCGTTATTTTCATTATTTTCATATACGTATTTCTTGTTTTGCACGAACACTTTACCTAAATAAAATGAGAAACTTAAACGCGACATGCATATATTATCTATCGTATTACATATTTACTAAGTCATTAATGAGACCCTATAAGTATTTCAAGCTCGTATTAACATATACATACTAAATATTACACATTCCTAAGTAGTATGGACCTATACGATTTCACTTTAAAAAGACTTAGATTATTTTTCAACTTATATAAGTTATACGCATAAGTTTTGGCTTACACTTTGGCCTCGCCATGTTTGATTTCAATACACGACCACCTAATATTTTTGTACGAACTAATTGCCTACTTAATATACTATCAGGAATGATAAATAGTACGACTTAACAACTTCATTTGATCACTAAACGAGACCCAAAGTAAACTGGCATTGAAACGGTTTTCAGAAACTTTAAAAGCCTTAAGTGGGCCGTAAAGCCCAAAAAGCTCTTTTTAGCTTATTACAATAAGCCGAGGGTATAAGCTGTTTTGAAACGTTTTTGTAACTTAAAATGATGGATCTCTATGAACCTAGTGTTCCCCCAAACCTTTTGGATCATAAAACCTTAACGGACCCTTAATATTGGATCGTTAAGCCCAAATAACAAAATAAGCTAATAATAAGCTAATAAGCTGTTGGATTAAACTTTTCTAAATGTTTTGAGCTTATTGAAATAATAAAAATGTTAAGTTTTGAATTTGGTAATGTTTGGACCATTTTTGCAAATATACGAGAGTTAAGGACTAAAATTGCCAAATTTGTAAACTTGGGTGAAAAGTATAAAAACTGTTTTTCTAAAGGGTATAAACTGTAAATATTGCAACTTAAGGATTATGAATGTAAATATTTGATATTTGGACTAAAAATGTAAATATATATAATTTTTGGACTAACGACGTAAATGTTTTCCGTTAAGGGTAAAAAGTGTAAAAATTGAGAAACATAAAGGATTGAATGGTAATATTGATTTTAATAAAAACTTTATATATATTTGAATATATATTAAAACGATAAATAATAAAACGTAACTTATTATATATATATATATATATATATATATATATTACGAATAAAACTTATATAACGATAAACAAATTTAGACAAATAAAACAATACGTAACCATTATTTATTTTTATACGACGTAACACATCACGTATGCACTTTATCGATTTCTTATAATTAATAATAAACGTTCGCAATAAAACGAGACTTAAGAACTGAAACGTGTCATATCTTTTAGGTTGTGTGTGAAGCCGTTGCCTTGCATCGTTGAGATTACAATTGTTCTACTATCCTACTAAGGTGAGTTCATAGCCCACACTTAACTAATTTCTGTGGGGGGGATACATGCTCAAAAACCGAACACAAGTCTTTTCTTGATCTTATTATTGCTTAAGTAGCTATTGCCAAAAGTCCCTCGATCATGAACCTTAATCACTTGAAAGGTGAACGTAAATAATTGTGAATAGATCTATTAGGGATTGACAATCCCCATTTGGTTGCTAGAGGAAAGTCACCAAATGCACGTTATTTGAATATAAAATAGGTTACTGGCAAATACCTATCTTGGGGGCTATATATCTTACATCATTATTATTAAAATATTGATGTCTGTTGAATCGTTGAGTGTCATGAGCTTAATGCAATAATGAATGTGATTTCTAACTTGTTGTGTTCAAACTCTTAAATATAAACCTATGAATTTCACTCAACTTTTGTTGACTTTTAGCATGTTTATCTCAGGTAACTAAATGGAATGGATGGCAACGGCACGAAGTGGGCAAATAAAGAAACGTTTATTTTCTTTAAATAAAACTTGTTGTTGAATAACGAATTCCCTTGGAATTATGACTATTTGGTATTTTAAATAAAACTTAAAACGATCACTTGAATCGTTTTCTATAATTGTGACGAAAGATCCACAATATAATACCCCAAAAGTCTTCCGCTGACATTTTAAGTCTTCCGCTGTATTGATCGATTTTGGGGGTGTTATAGTGTGTTAAAGTTGTTATTCATGGCACTGTCGTAGTGATCTAATTAACCTCTAACCATACATGTGTACCTTTCGTGGTGTGTTATGGTGATTGTGTAGTTAAATGGCTGACACGAATGTACCAACTGAACTGGGTCCAGTACCACCACCACCCACACGTACTGATGATTCATTCCTACCATACAATGAATGGGTCACCATTGGGAAAAGTAATCTCTTCATAGATGCTGACAAACCCCAGAATAATCTCACATACAAGATTGCTGTGGATATTTTGAGAAACACGTCTTTCTTCAGGGCTTTCACAGTATCATCATCAATTCCATCCATATACATCCAGCAATTTTGGAACACCATGACCCATAACAAGGACAACAACACCTATCATTGTCAACTCGATGAACAATGGTTTGAAATCTCTAAAGAAACGCTCAGCAATGCGCTCCAGATCAACCCAATTCTTCCTGACAAACCATTTTCATCCCCACCAAATCCTGAGGCTCTATTAAAGTTTGTGAATGATCTAGGGTATCCTAAGAAGGTCACTACACTATCTTCTATGTCCACAAATGAAATGTACCAACCCTGGAGAGTACTCATCACACTTGTCAACTTATGTCTCACTGGGAAGACATCAGGACATGAGAGACAACATGCCCCGACACTACAGATACTGTGGGGTATTGTTAAAGGGAAAAATATTGATTTTGCTGAGCGAATCTGGGAAGAATTCGCTCACTCAATTAACACCTTCTTAGAAGACATGATGAAGCTGGAAACTCACAAAGAAAGCAAGAAGTGGAAGTACAAGTCTCTAATCCCCAGTGTCAGATTCACTAAGCTCATGATACTTCACCTTCAACAAACTCATAATCTACACCCTAGAACCGGATCCTCTGTGCACTTGGCATCCGATGAACACTGTGTGGGAAATCTCAAGTTTGTTGCTAAGGGTACGGATCAGGAAGTATTTGGAATGGATATTCCCGAAGATTTTATCTCCAGTAATATCCTTGACGCACCTTACTACAAGAGTTATTTGAACAAGGTTGTTGCTTTTCGCAATCAATCAACCGTCAAGTCCACAACAACCAAAACAACATCAAAGAAACGCAAAGATGTCTCAACTACCGAGGTGACGTCAAGTGGTAGTGTGGTACTAAGAAAGACAAAAGAAGCAAAATTGTCAGTAAACCTAGGTCCAAGAAAAGCAAGAAAGCACAAGCTACAGATACTGATGCCTATCCACATGAGATACTGTCACCAACAGAAGCAACTGACATCCAGAAGGTCGTGGAAGAAGCCTCAAACCCAGTGTGACACATCCTGGTCATCATATGACAGGGGTCAGCATTAAAGAGCCGGAGTCTGGAAAACTGAGGTAACTACCAGAGACTATTGGGAAAGGTAAGAGTGTTGCTACCGAGGAACAAGCTGCACATACACTCCTTCACATCTCATCACCTGCCTCAAAAACAAAAGATCTTCAGTATGAATTCAAGAAAAGATCCCCAGAATCATCGAAGCCTACTGTGGCACTCACTCAAGATACACAGGAGCAGTCACAAAGTCAAGAACTCTTCATTGAGTCAAGTGACTCAGAGTCAAAGTTAAAAGCATCCAATGATGAAGAAAAGTCTCCCGTCACAGTCGTGTCAGATACAATCCTGAATAAGTCTACTAGGGACTCACCCCCACATGACTTAGCCCATACCACTGAACACCATACTTCCTTGCAAGATGATTTTGTGGTATCCATCTATCCAGGTGTTCAAGTGAACCTTAAACTTAAATCTGACGAACAAGGGCTGACCATTGAACCTGATTCCTCAAC
Organism: Artemisia argyi; assembly: GCA_030686995.1. Taxonomy (NCBI): domain Eukaryota; kingdom Viridiplantae; phylum Streptophyta; class Magnoliopsida; order Asterales; family Asteraceae; genus Artemisia; species Artemisia argyi. The sequence continues at coordinate 223,028,763 of CM060708.1, forward strand.
GGGAACACTTTCCTCATTCAAGCAACTAGATCATGAGTTTACCTTTGTGGATCTTGATATTGATGACAAGCATGACGGGAAAGAAACCTAGAAACCAAGCAATGAGACTAAAGCTATTTCAATGGTAAACATTCCTATCCAGCAAGACCTGTCTACCTTCCCCACCATGACCACACCTATTCCTACCACCACATCGCCAAGAGATACCACCACCACTGCTACTGTTACTACCACCACACATACTCCCATGTCGCCAAGCATTCAGGAAAGTCTTACTTCTCGTGTTGAAAAGGCCCTTTCTACCGATGAAAGAGCAATACATGATAGCCAGGAAATCAGGACCACGCTTGAAAAACACAGGGATGTACTTAAAGATCTACAAAAACTCAACCTAAGCCAAGTCATCAAACATCATGGGTCTAAAATTAATAAGCTTGAAAATCTCAACATCGATTCATTGGTGCATGATGCCATTGACGATCAAGTGTCTGTTGCAGTGAAATTTGCCATGGAGGCACCGCTCAAAGCTCGCTTTAGAGACTTGTCCACTTTTGATATGAAAGACCTACTGCATCAACGAATGTTTGAAACTGACCAACACAAAGCACATGAGGCACATAAACAGCTGTATGAGTCTTTGGAACGATCTATGAAGGTTGACAACTCCGATGAGCTAGAGAAAGACTTGGCTGAAGAACGGAGAAGAAAGAAACGTAAAGTGAACATCCCAAAACCACCATCAGGGGCACCTCCTCAACCACCTCCTCCTCCACCACCTTCAGGATCAGCTGGAACTCCTGGGTCGTCTAGTGGAGCTGGTACACACCAATCTATGCCACCACCTCACGCACCTCAGTCATCTTATCAGAAGGATCAGCCTGACCCTACGGGTGAATCTAATCATCCCAAGTCTTCCCAACATGTCACATACGAAGCATGGGCGACAACCGAAACCTGACATATGCCATCAGTTTCTATAGAACATGAGCTGGGCTATGATACTGGATTGCCGGATGAAGACCCTTCGTCTGCTGATGATGAAGATGATGATGATGATAACACAGCTCCTCTCAAACTGAAACGGGATCAGTGGTGGAAATCGTACACAAGAAGTGATTGCTCTCCCTCTACTGCAGTTACCATCACTGAGGAAACAATGAGCACATGGTGGAAACCCGACGAAGTCAAAAAGGGATCTGATACACCTGAACCGGAATGAATGATCACCTCTGTGGATCAGTTTTCCCCTGACAATAACTGGGCAAATGGTGTTGCTGATAATTATGTTCCTCCACCTGCCAACTCCTTACTTGCTCAGACAGGAGACATGGGAGCGTTCATCCAATGGTACTGCAAGAAAAGAGGACTGTCGAAACTCACCAAAAAGGACTTGGAAGGACCTGCTTACGAAATCGTCAAAGCCTTCCATCCTGACGTGGTGCATCTACAGTATCAAATGGAAGAATGTCACAAGATGATGACTGCCCAAGTCGATGAAGAAATCAGCGACTACAATCTCGGGAAACCACTTCCTCTAGGAGGATCTCCAGGTCGAATCACGATTCAAGCTGACTTCTTCTTCAACAAAGACCTTGAGTACCTTCGTTCCGGCAACAAACATGCACTATCCATCACCAAGATGAAGGATGCCCGCTACACGAATGTCGGTCTGGAAAAAATGGTACCGGATCAAATGTGGAGTGATGAAGAATGCAAGTATGATATTGCTGCATAATTTGGCATCTCACACTGGTGGTTCAAGAAACGTGAGTTCTATATTGCTCGACACACTGCAGCTGGTGATCCCAAAGCTGCCTACTCAAAGAAAAGAATTCTGAGTGTTATCCGAGTTGAACTCTTTCCTAACTGTGGCTACAATTACATGAAAAAGATTGTTCTTCGACGATCACGCTATTGGGAGCATGTCATATCTGAAGGTGATTTCAAGCATCTACATCCTAACGATTTTGAAGATCTCTACCTGTTACATCTCCAAGGAAAGCTGGATCATCTTCCTGTACTTGAAAGAAAAACTCTCGTCTCTGCTGTCACTCAATGGATCCGTGGGCTTGTTATCAGGCAAAGAGTAAAGGACTTTCAGTTTGGTATCGAAAGCTATCAGACTCAGCTTAATCTCACAAGACCTCAATGGGAAGCAAGAGACATGGAATACAGGAAAGATTACACAGTCATTGAGACTCCTAGAGCTGTGGTCTTCACTGATAGTTTCAACACTCGGATCCTAATGAGAATTGAAGTGATTCACCATTTCAGTGATGGAACGCTCGAACAGGTGGAAGCTGCTCTGGATCTAAGGATCAAGGAATACCGAATTGCTAAGGATGGGAAGTACACAGCATTCTGGACTACAGAAGTGTTCCAAAGAAACAAGCAATTTCTTCAAGCCATCAGAAAACTCTTGCTGGAAAGACGAATTTTCTGAAGTCTGGAATGTTTTGTCGGTGGTATAATTCGTGAAGGGGACTACAGGCTTATGGAGCGCACCATCTGAGCTGTGCTCCATTATTTTATGTAATAGTTGAATGTATCTTTTGATGACTTGTAACTATGTAATCATGTGAACTTGTCCTGCTATGATGCACATATGTAGTGTGTGTGGTCACATTCTCGATTATGTATCTTTAATATGATGGTTTGCTATTACTTCAGATAGCAACCCGGTCTTTGTATTGGGGAAAGTTCGTCGCCAAAAAGACGACTGTTCCTAACAAAAGCATGAATTACTTTATATTCGTGCCTTTCCGATCTAATGTACGCTTAAGTGCATCATTTCTGGTAAAAGAAGAGAAGTCTTCTTTACATCTCAAATACTTTTCCTTCAATGATTCTTCGGGAAAGTATTTGCTCCAAACTTGGTGGTACCATGGTTTTTGAAGATCAAACAAAACTTGAAACTTTGTTTAAAAACGTTGCCACTCAATCGATGATAACGAATTAATCCTTTTTACAAAATGATAAATTAAACATGCTTCATCGATTGAGGGGGAGAATGATTTCAAAAATCGTATATCATCAAAACAAGATCTTTGTGCATATATACAGTGTATTATGAGTGACTGTTATGTGTTAGTATATGAATTTTTCATGAGTTTCTCGTTAAACTCTAAATCATTTATAAACTCATCATCTCTAACACATAACATATTCCCTCAAGGTTTGAGGGGGAGCTAATGTATCATCTCAAAATCTGTCATTCTTAAATCTGACACATCTTTCTCCCAAAATCTTTAAACTTATTTAAATCACTTGGGATCACAAATCTCAATTGGTTTGAAATTTTTGACCGGGGGAAAAGATGTGATTTAAATATGAAAAACTGATTAAAATGTGATGTTTTGAACCCAAATTTATGCTCTCCCTTATGTGCTAAACTCTTTTGTATATCAATGCACATATTGAGGGGGAGAAAATGCATTGTGAAAAAGGATCCTTGCATTTTAAGAGATCGAGACTCAGACTTGACTCATGAATTGACGAAACACAACTGTCTTGAATCGAAAGGACTAATCCTGGACGGGTAATAACTTCAAGCTGGTCTAACCAGTTATGTAAGCGTGTCCAGAAAAGGATTTGTCTGAGTAGAGTGTACCATTTCGAGAAACTCTTAGTAGTCTTGACCAAGCCGAGTAATAATTTCAAGCTAGTCTAACTAGTGATGTAAATGTGTCTCGAATCGGTCATGATTTCTAAGAGTGGATCAATTCAAAAGTGCATCTCTTCCCGTCATGTGCAAAATTTCAAATCAAATCATATGAGCACATGTTAAGGGGAAGCATTTGAAAATGACAAAACTCTCAACGTGTTAACCAAATGTGCTTCTCAATCATAAACACGTTGAGAAAATTTTCAATGATTTGGTTTATGGCAACATAGGATAGTCATGAAGTTATAAGGTGGCTAAGGTTAGGAAAACCGTCCTATGATTCGCCAGAGCCGGAGGGATCTACCCATGGACTATATCAAATAGATAGTATTAGAAAGTCCGTAGGTATGATTACAAAAAAAAGGAGAAATATGAGAATGGAGAAAGAAGGGGTTGAAGAATTAAAAAGAAATGAAATGAGAAAGGGTGAAAAGAAATAGCCCTCCAATTATTCAACCTTAGGGCAGAAACCGGGTTCAATTCATAATCTACTGATGGTTGCTAAGGCGACATTGGTATTGAAGACAAGACGTCATGGACCCAGTGGCGTACTGCACTAAACCTTCTAGCCACTCAAGTTCTCTTAAAATAACTTGTTTCATTCTCACAGGGAACCGGTGTAATCCATCAACTTATTTCTTAGAGATGGTTGATATTGAAGCAGGAGATCTCTCCCTAATCTCCGCATAGAAAAACCAAATGCACTTATTAAGTCTAGAGCCTCGAGATGCATACAAAGATATCATAGGAACACGTGCTACTTCTACCCTGGTTGTTCAACATTAAGGACACCAGTGGTAAACTTATGAGTCCTACACAGATCTTAGCAGCTGCCAGAACATTTATGAGTGAAGTTACTATTGTAATTCCCAGTGATTGAATGGAAATTCCTTCCAGGGTCAAAATCAAGCAGCCCTGAAAGCAGGTCACTTAGGTAATTCCTTGTGAATTACGCTTAGTGGTCACGATGGTTACAAACGATCAACAGTTGTGGAGTGATCTCCAGCGACTCACCCAATTGTTGATCTACTTAGGTAGTTGGTGTAAATCCTTTCGGGGTTTGCCGATTGGGAACGGTCTTGGTAAGGGTTAGAAGGAGTCTTCACACTATGCTGTTGACGATCTCTAATGCCAAACCTATAAGCACCGGATGATTTGTTTCTAACTATTTGCTTGCAGGAATTTCTGACGGTTGCAGTTAATTGCTGAAAAGATGCTGATCCATCACCACATGCTCACACTTCGACATCACAATATAAGAAATCATGATCATTTATTGGGCCTCATTCATGCTTCCACAACTCTGATGCAGAAGATCATGATCCTGAAAAGTGTGAGCATGCCAACACAAAGATGTTCATATTACATGGAGACGTCACTGCTCAAAGATTACTTTCAGACACTCATTTGGATGATGAACATGAAGTTATTTACAAAGATCATCCAGCACATTGAACAAGTCATCTAGAGTCTACCACTTAAAGCACAAAGATCTCAACAATGAAGAATCAAAAGGCTACGAGCTACAAAGATGTCTTCAAAGACTTGAATGCTATGATTCAATATTTATTTTCGGGGGTGACCTCCTTTAGGGGGAGATTGTTAGGAATACGTTTATTCATATGAAGACTCGGTTACCCCAAGTATAGCTTAGCATGTTGTAGCTCGTAGTATTTATCATATTAGTTAGAACGTAGTTTAATATAAGTTGTTGGAAAATTTTGTGCACCTGAGGGATCAAATCATACTTGGAAATGGGTTTGGAGGTACGGAGTGTACACCCATCAAGTCCCTGATTACCCTGACTTAATAGTGGTTGTGCTAGTGTGAATCTGATTCTGCTGATGCATGAATCTGATTCTGCTGCTAGTGTTGTGAATCTGCTGCTAGGATTCTGCTGCTAGCTGATCCTGCTGATAGGATTCTGCTGCCAGCTGATCCTGCTGCTAGCTGATTATGCTGCTGATTCTACTACTAGTGTGAATCTGCTGATAGCATAAGTTATTCTTCTGCTCGGTTTTAACCACTGATTCCTACTATTATGGAAAGTATTATGATATAATTAATGGGCCGTTATTTATATATAATTCCATGGGCTAGGGTTTTGAGTATTCTCTATTATAAATAGAGGTCATAACACATCTGCATGGATATACGAAATCACAAAACTCTAAACACTTGAATACGCATCTGGTTCTTGGTTTGTGCCTAAAACAAGAACATCACTTGGTCTTATCCCATATAGATATTCTTGTAACCCAGGCATAGGGTCGAATAGTTTCTATTGGAAAGTGATACCACGATTTCAAGTGAATATCCGGTACCTTTATTGATTATCTTGACCCTAATCTGGGAACTTGTTAAACACATATTAACCAACAATCAATAGAAACTATCAGTGATAATCAATGGTTGCTGCTATGAGACAAATGGCTGCAAACTTTTCCAAGTTGGAAAAGTTTGAAGGTGTTGATTTCAGAAGATGGCAAAAGAAGATGCACTTCTTATTGTCAAGTATAAATGTGGTTTATGTTCTGAGAACTGATATTCCAGAAGATTTTGGAGATGATGCTACTATGGATCAGATGAGGGCAAGAAGCAAGTGGGAGAATGATGACTACATATGCAGGGGTTTAATTCTCAATGGTATGTCTGATTCTTTATTTGATATTTATCATAATGTTGAAACTTTTCAAGAACTATGGGATTCCTTGGAAGCCAAGTATATGGCTGAGGATGCATCAAGTAAGAAGTTCCTTGTAAGTAATTTTAACAATTACAAAATGGTTGATTCTAGACCTGTCATGGAACAATACAATGAACTTCTTAGTATACTTGGTCGATTCACACAACACAATAAGAACGTGGATGGGGCTATTTCAGTCTCTTGTATCATCGATAAACTACCTCCTTCTTAGAAAGATTTCAAACATATGCTGAAACATAAGAAGGAGGAATTAACTCTTGTTGAGTTGGGCAGTCACTTGCGCATTGAGGATTCACTCAAAGCTCAAGACATTGACAAGCCAAAGAGTAGCACTGCTACTGCTACTGGTCCATCAGTTGTCAATATGGTGGAGCATAACAACTCCTCCAGGAACAATGACAACAAGGGCAAGCGTAAGCATCAAGATAACACCAAATCTGATATTAACAAGAAACCCAAAGTGACTTGTTGGAAGTGTGGTAAAACTGGATACTTCAGGAAGGATTGTAAAGGTGTAAAGATTGGCAATAAAACCAATGGATCAGGCACAAGTGGAGGGAATGGTAACACCAATTCTCTGAAAGGTCAGAATATATTTAATAAGTATTTTGAGATTTATTATGTTACATATATATCTGAAATTTATTTTGTGCAGGATGATGATGTTGCTTGGTGGGTTGACTCTGGTGAAACAATTCATGTGTGCAAAGATAGAAGCTGGTTCAAGACTTATGAGTTAATGAATAATGGTTCTATTCTTCATATGGGAAACGAGTCAACTGCCCTGGTGCATGGAAAAGGATGTGTTGATTTGAAGTTTAGTTCTGGAAAGATTGTTTCTTTATTTAATGTTTTACATGTTCCTGATATTAGAAAGAATTTGGTTTCTAGTAGTGTTTTGAATAATTGTGGTTATAAACAAGTTATTGAATCTGATAAGTTTGTTTTGTCTAAAAGTGGTGTGTTTATTGGTTTTGGTTATTTGTGTAATCAAATGTTCAGACTTAATATTGTTCATGATAATATTGATTCTGCTTTTATATCTATATCTAAACTTTATGATTCAAATCTATGGCATGCAAGACTTGGCCATGTACATTTTAAAAGAATGCAAGATATGTCCAAGGATGGGTTAATACCAGCTTTTGATATGAACACTGAAAAGTGTAAAACTTGTATGTTAAACAAGATAACTAAGAAACCTTTTCAAGGAGTAAAATGTGAAACTAAAGTTTTGGAGTTAATTCACAGTGACCTTTGTGATTTACATGCTACTCCCTCTTTGGGGAATAAGAAATACTTTGAGACTTTTATTGATGATGCTTCTAGGTTTTGTCATGTTTATTTATTACATTCTAAAGATGAAGCATTAGATAAATTTAAAGTATTTAAAACTGAAGTTGAATTGCAACAAAGTTCCCTGATCAAAAGATTAAGGACTGATAGGGGAGGTGAGTACATGGATACTCTGTATTTTCAGTCTATTGGTATAATCCATGAAACAACTGCTCCCTATACTCCTCAGCAAAATGGTATTTCTGAAAGGAAAAACAGGGTACTGAAGGAGATGGTTAATTCCATGTTGTTCTATTCAGGACTGAGTCAAGGGTTCTGGAGTGAATCTATGTTAATAGATTGCTATTTATTAAATAGGGTTCCCAACAAAAGGAACAAAGTTACCCCTTATGAACTTTGGACTAAAAAGAAACCTAACCTTAATTATCTTAGGATATGGGGTTGTAGGGCTGTTGTAAGACTCCCTGATCCAAAGCAGAAAACTTTGGGTGAAAGAGGCATTGAATGCATCTTTGTTGGATATGCTGAGCATTCCAAGGCATATAGGTTCTATGTTATTGAACCTAATGAATCTATTTCAATTCACTCAATAATTGAATCAAGGGATGCACTCTTTGATGAGAATAGATTCTCATCTATCCCTAGACCAAGTCAAAGGATTCCAAATGGAACCAATGACAATGGTGTTTCATAAGTATCTGATGAGGTTCCTGCTGAGGTTCCTGCTGAGGTTGTGGAACAACAACCTGAACCTGAGCTCAGAAGGAGCAATAGGGTGAGGACTCCAAAATCATTTGGACCTGAGTTTCAATTATACTTAATTGAAGGTACAAGGAGTGAGGTCTCTGACCAATACTCCTATTGCTTCATTGTGGAGGATGATCCCAAAACATTTGAAGAAGGAATGAAGTCCCAGGATGTTGCTTTCTGGAAAGAAGCAATTAATGATGAGATGGACTCCATCATGGGCAATAACACTTATGTGTTGACTGATCTACCACCTGGTTGCAAATCTCTAGGTAGCAAATAGATTTTCAAAAAGAAAATTAAGGTAGATGGAACTGTTGAAAAGTTCAAGGCAAGACTAGTTATTCAGGGCTTTAGACAAAAGTCAGGAATAGACTATTTTGATACTTATGCTCCAGTGGCTCGTATCAGTACCATAAGATTGCTGATTGCTTTGGCATCAATTCACAATCTGATTATTCATCAGATGGATGTGAAGACAGCTTTCTTGAATGGTGATTTAGATGAGGAGGTTTACATGAACCAACCTCAGGGCTTCATCATGCCTGGAAATGAAAACAAGGTGTGTAAACTGATTAAGTCTCTTTATGGACTAAAACAGGCACCTAAGCAATGGCATCAAAAGTTTGATGAAGTGGTTTTGTCTAGTGGTTATTTACTTAATCAAGCTGACAAATGTGTATATAGCAAATTTGATGAATCTGGTAAAGGAGTCATCATTTGTCTATATGTTGATGACATGTTGATCTTTGGCACTGACCAAAATCAAGTTGATCTTACAAAGGCATTTTTGTCATCAAAGTTCTCCATGAAGGATATGGGGGAGGCTGATGTTATCCTTGGTATTAGGATTAAACATGAAAGTAATAAAATTTCTATCTCTCAGTCTCATTACATTGAGAAGGTGTTAAGGAAATTTAATTATTTTGATTGTACTCCAGTGAGTACTCCTATGGATACAAGTGAGAAGCTAATGCCTAATACTGGCAAAGCTGTATCTCAACTTGAGTATTCTAGGGTGATTGGCTGCTTGATGTATGCCATGACTTGTACAAGACCTGACATTGCTTTTGCTGTGGGTAAACTGAGCAGGTATACTAGTAATCCTAGTGCTCATCATTGGCAAGCAATTCAGAGGGTCTTTAAGTATTTGAAGAGAACTATGGATTATAGTCTCTCATATACTGGTTATCCTTCAGTATTAGAAGGATACACTGATGCAAGTTGGATCAGTAACACTGAAGACAATTCGTCTACTAGTGGCTGGGTATTCCTACTTGGTGGAGGTGCAATTTCTTGGGCATCCAAGAAACAAACTTGCATTACCAGTTTAACCATGGAATCTGAATTTGTGGCTTTAGCTGCTACTGGCAAAGAAGCTGAATGGTTGAAAAACTTGCTTCTTGAGATTCCATTCTGGCCTAAACCTATAGCACCTATTTCTATCCGTTGTGATAGTGCTGCTACATTGGCAAAGGCTTATAGCCAGATGTACAATGGGAAGTCTAGACACTTAGGTGTTAGGCATAGCATGATTCGTGAGCTTATCATGAATGGGGTGATATCTATAGAGTTTGTTAAATCTCAACAAAACTTAGCTGATCACTTGACGAAGGGTTTGGTTAGAGACTTGGTTTTGAAGTCTGCTAAAGGGATGGGTTTAAGTCCAACTTAGTCACTGAATGCAAAGACACCCAACTCCCTCCTGAGGAAACTTGGGAGCTGAGTTCAATGTGGAAAGGTGAACATTTAGTGGACTGGAGCACATGTTTTACAAACATCCCAAGGTTTGTGCCTGGAACCTACTGGAAATGAGGATGGAGTCATAACTTCTTAATGGTTAATTTTCTTTGAAAAAGTGCTAAGCAGGAGCATGAATTAAAGATGAACCACCTATGTGAATGTTGAAGTTTTGCCGCTTCAGGAAGCTTTGGACTTTTAGCTTTTACAACATTTATGAATTGGATATGGACACATGGCTTGTATAGTGTCAGGAGTATTTTTAGTGTTTGAAAACTTGTGTGTATTTATCATCAGGTATTCAAATGGGTTGAAGGGTTCAATTCTTAGAACACCCTGATTCTCGAATATTTGAAAGTATATGTACTAATGTGGAAATTCAATCCTCATGATATTTTCATTTATGCACTTGTTTTGTTTTGTGTTTAATTTTTCATGCAAAGGAAGTGAACTAAATTTGGGGAGGATTGTTGGAAAATTTAGTGCACTTGAGGGATCAAATCATACTCGGAAATGGGTTTGGAGGTACAGAGTGTACACCCATCAAGTCCCTGATTACCCTGACTCAATAGAGGTTGTGCTAGTGTGAATCTGATTCTGCTGATGCATGAATCTGATTCTGCTGATGCATGAATCTGATTCTGCTGCTAGTGTTGTGAATCTGCTGCTAGGATTCTGCTGCTAGCTGATCCTGCTGCCAGCTGATCCTGCTGCTAGGTGATTATGTTGCTGATTCTGCTGCTAGTGTGAATCTGCTGATAGCATAAGTTATTATGCTGCTCGGTTTTAACCACTGATTCATACTATTATGGAAAGTATTATGATATAATTAATGGGCCGTTAATTATATATAATTCCATGGGCTAGGGTTTTGAGTATTCTCTATTATAAATAGAGGTCATAACACATCTGCATGGATATACGAAATCACAAAACCCTAAACACTTGAATACGCATCTGGTTCTTGGTTTGTGCCTAAAACAAGAGCATCACTTGGTCTTATCCCATAGAGATATTCGTGTAACCCAGGCATAGGGTCGAATAGTTTCTATTGGAAAATGATACCACGATTTCAAGTGAATATCCGGTACCTTTATTGATTATCTTAACCCTAATCTGGGAACTTGTTATACACATATTAACCAACATAAGTTAGTATTTGTGGAATCGGGTCGGGTCTTTACCCACTGTCAGCCGTTTCAGGGGGTGTTTTATTGTAACTATAAATACTCATTCCCTAGCTTGTAAGGGTTGAACCTTTCACTTCAATCTAACATATTACAAGTTTTCTCTCAAGGTTCTATTTCTTTCTCTCTCTAACTTCTCACTAGAAATCCTTACATTTAATCATCCTAAACACAATTCCATACATGTTCTCATATTAGAGTATACTACATGTTTTAACCTCTTCGACTAAGAATTCTTTTATTAATGACAATAATAGGTAGCAAAAGATCGGATGACTATTCTTTGGACTCTCGCATTATATGTTTCTTTTAGCGACAAACAATTTCTTATAGAAGACTCATTACAAGATAGAATTTAGATCACTTTAAGAAAATATGGCTCTTACGAACCTGCTGAGAAACGTATGTTTGAAAAAGTTACTATGAGATGTTGGTTTTAAGTGTCAGCTATGAATGTTAGTTATTAGAAAGCCGTCACAACACGTAAACCAGATTTTGCTCGTTAAAAACATTGGATGCTATTGTCGTCACCTTTAAATAGATCAAGACTCTTCCGACCACGATCAGGATCACATTCTCGTGGCAATTAGTCATTTAATATAGTAACCGGTTTCCCAGTCTCTTTAATTTTGATGCCCGTGGCATTGACATCAATTTTCTTTCAATGTCCGAATTTTTAAGATGACATTGTATCTAGATCATTTCTTCAGATTTTAATGAACAATTAGCAAAGATCATTCACAGAGAAGACAGTCAACCCATGACTGATGAGGCAAAATCATATCAGAGAAAATTTCTTTATATCATCATATATCAGGCAGATTGTATGTTACTTTCTTGTAAAACTGGATGGGACTTTTCCATCTCAGTTGATTTGAATGTTTGTAATTTGTTATTGATATTAATATAATTCACCCTTGGCAAAAAAATAAAAATAAAAAATAAATAAAAATAAATAAATAAATAAATCACTTCTTTCTCGTAACGTGGTACCACTCAACACAAAAGGAAAACATTGTTTCGTGGTGGTTGTTTATACAATCAGTTGGTAATTTGATGGTATCAGAATGGTGTTTGCTTTGACTTGAAACTACCATGTAGAAATACACTCATAGAAAAAATTAAATCTCTATCATATCTTTTGATCACTTATACATAAGACAATATTATCGAAAAATGATTGTAAGGCTTAAAGATATGCCTAATGTATGTGTAAAAGTGTGTGACAAGAGTTGATTAGGTTATAAAGAAGTGAGTCTCGTTGATGCAACAAATAGAAAGCTGACACATTAGTTTAGGCTTGAAATTAAGTATATTTTTTGTTATCTCAATCATTTCTTTTAGCAATATTTGTTAGCATTAGAAGGAATAATCATTTTGTATTAGGTCTACTGACTGAAAGCATTAAGTAATTATAGTTAGTCATTTATATGTAATATGAGTATAAATACCCATCATAGTTAGTTTCATTTCATCGTGACCTTTGAGACAACAACTTTGTGTTTTTTCTTTCTTTTTTACTAATCTCTCTCTCATTGTACATTCAGATTACACATACTACACATTGCGCTCCCGTTATACACGTAATCTTGATATATACATGACATCAGTGTTGGTTCATTTCTGCTTGAGATTGATTGAATAGCAGTTTTATTCATGTTCCTACTTAACTTGTTCCTAGTTTGAGAGAATAGGTACCACTTATCTTGTTGACAGTTTATCTCAACTTACAAAGTGTTTTGAAATTGATCTTCATTTAACTGATCGAAATCTTGATACACTAATTATCATCAGTGCATAATCTGGCTACATGCTAAGAAAATACTTTTCACGCTTGGTTTTGTTCTCAACTTTGCAAACCTGTCGCATATGATCAGTGGCGCAGCTTTTAAGGGGCCGGGAGGCGCCCGACCCCCCGAAATTTTTTTTGCGATGTAGGGGGTATATAGTTTTCTTGTAGAAAAATTTCGGTATATTCGGTTTCGACCCCCCGAAAATTTCGGTATACCTGAAATATAGCCTTAGGAAAAAAAAATTTAGATCCCGACCCCCCACTTAAAAATTCCAAGCTTCGCCACTGCATATGATATTGATTGGCCTGCAGAAATGACAAACAAAATAGCAGTCACATGTCGAAAGACTGATGTGTTATTGCATGCCTGTAACTACTTTGTATCTTTTGTTGAAGCTAGAAAAGATAATAAGGCCAGCCACCGTACGTTTCAAGTCTGACTCATAAAATCATTGCTTTCCTTTGCTTTGTTGTATGTATGTTATTTACCCTTTCAATACGTGCAGTATCCGGTTATTAATTAATAGAATTGCAATATATTCTAATTGGGTCGATAATAGTCTGGAATGTCATCAGAACCAATTAGCTAGGATGTTGAAGAAACTCGTGAAAAGTAAACATAGAAAGTAGAGGGGAAAAAAAATGAATGTACACAATACCATTACATCCTCTATATCGAACAGCAAAACCAAGGTAATCATCTAGAAACAAGAAACAAGGTTAGAAAAGGAGGGCTAGCATGAAGCGAAGAAATTGTCAGGTTAGCCAAGAAGACTGCCTGATAACCAAGCTAGCAAATTTTTCCATATAAAACCTTTGTTACTGAGAAAGTAACAGGCAAGTCATCCTTGGCTACCAAACAATGTTCTTCTGTTCATGTAAGACCCCCTCTTCATTCTCACTTGAGATATATTGCATTTTTTCATTGTTTGTCACTTCCCTATTTATAGCCATCCCATGAAAGAATCAAGCACTTTTTCCATTTTCAAGTGGCCTCGTGAAAATCCTATTTCTCTCTTTAGGGAGGATTAGCATGAAACCCATGCACAAGTGTCTCATGAACCAAATCATGCAATAAGAATATATTCTGATCAAAAGCTGGCTAGGTCCATGCAGGAACCTTTTCAAGATAACACTGTGGGTTCAAAACTCATGTTCCAGTGTTGTGTAATACGAGAATAGTATATTTCGTTTACCAGTAAAATAAATTAGTTAATTTCTCGTTGATACGTTGTATATATCTGAGATAGTTTTGAGAAGTTTAGTCAAGTCATTGATTCCTTCAACGACCTGCGAGATATATATGTTCAAGTTCCTCAACTAGCCGGTAACAAATTTGTAGAACTAATTTTCCAATGTCAACTTGATATATGGAGATAACCGAATTGTTCTAAAAGTGATATCTAGATTTGGTACCCACTTTTCCATATTTGGAAATGGGATAAACCTTTTTATTTTTGTAGCTGACCTTTAGCCATGTGTAGTTGTTGTGCATGACCCCAATGATTACAGAACTATCGAATAAATTCATTTTGGTTTCATCTTAGCTCGGCCTTCGTTGGTGGGGATTTTAATTTCTCTTGTCTTGTCAAGAGTTTTTTTATCTCTTTTACAGTCCTCGTAGTTAAAGCTCTGGGTACTATCTAGTATTTGTAACATTGTTTTGTTTTGTACTCTATGGCTCTAGTTTCTTATTAGATGCTTTTTTTAATATATCTATGCCGTTAAAAAGAAAAGAAAAGAAAAGAAAAAAAAGTCATTGAGCAGTAAAGAAATCAATGAGGCTAACATTTGTAATCGTACTCTTTAATTTTTTCTGGTTACTAACAAACTTAGTCTAGATTAAGGAAATAATTGAATAACTTAACTTGCTCATAAGAATGCAACAAAAATGCAAAATCTCTATATCCTTACAAACTTTTGAATTCCACATTCGTTACCATATATATGAGTCATTTTTATTAGACGTATTATGCATTTATGATTCATTAGTTTATATTATGGGCTAAGCTCAGGGCCGATCAACGTCCTTCTCTCCCGAGGTTCGAAATGTGGAGGTACCTTTACCGTCACCCGTCCCATTGATTTGGGTGGCGGAATACAAAATTACGAATGATGCCTCTAAAAAACAAAAAGCTTAACTATTATAAAAAATAAAAAGTTTATTGATATTATGCAAATTGTTCCAAGTATCTTATGTTAACAAAAGTCAAACACTACGCCAAAAAAAAAAAAAAAAAAAAAAAAAAAAAAAAAAAAAACTACGGATATTCTAAGTGTTACTAAAGCACAAATATAGCTTTACTTTTTTGAATATTATTGTGTCGGTCTTTAGCAGGTCAAGTTGGATAGTATTTAAAAAAGGTTATAAAATTAAAAAAATAATATACTTAGACATATATAAATACTAATAAATATATATTAAATTGGAGGCCATTCACAAATGATGGCGCTGTGCGGCTGCCCCACTCGCACAGGGTAATCACCGCCACCGGCTAGGCCTATTTATCTTAGCTTTTTTACTGAGTATTTTAACCTATATGTTAAGGATTGTTAAGGAAATCATGAATGATCCTTAACTTACTAGCAGAATGCCCACGCCATGTGACAATATTAGAAAGGGGAAACGAAACAGTTGTTCGTGGTAATAAACGGTAAGGACGTTGCTAGTTGCTGTAGCATGATACTTCGTTTTATGTCGGTGTGAATTCATCATCTTGAAGCAACATTTCCTTTTTCTCACGATCTTAAGAAACTCTACAATCAACATCTCAAAATATATTGCCCTAAATTATTATTCTTATACTCAAGAAAAGCATAACCGACATTAATGTGCATTTACATATTTTGTTTAGGAAATCATGAACGATCCTTAACTTACTACCAGAATGCTCGCGCTATGTGGTGGTATTAAAAATGGGAAACGAAACAGTGCTTGGTTGTAATAAATGGTAAGGATGTTGCTAGTCGTTGTATCATGATACCTTCGTTTCATTTGAGCGTGAATTCGTTATTTTGAAGCAACACTTCTTTTTCTCACCATAATCAACATTTCAAGATATGTTGCTGTAACACCCCCAAAATTCGGGTCCAACAGAAGCATACATATATTGGGGTGCTACAAAATTGGTATCACAACATAAGTACAAAGAACGGTTTTTATTTCATTTATTGAGAATAAAATACATTAACAAAAGTGTTAAGTTTACATTTTATAAATGAAGTGCGGAAATAGGCCCATAAAGAAGTTAAAGCGGTCCCAAATATATATCAGAGTCGCCTATGACCAATGCCCCTTGCCAAGCGCCTTCAAATAGTGAGTTAACGCCTTAAACCTGAAAATACATGCTAAAACGGTCAGCTTACGCTGGTGAGTCCATAGAGTTTTAGTTTAAAACAGTTTAGTTGAACCAAAGGGTTTTCGAGTTCAAATCATCCTTTTCAACAAGTCAAACTTAATGTAGGCTTACACAGCTTAAATCACCATCCTGAATCAAATAACTGCAATCAACTCATAATCAGACAACTAGAATCATAATCAATCACATAGATACTACACTCATAAGGAGTCACACAAGTTACCCTGTTACGCTGGCTAAGTCAAACCACAAAAGAAATCCCTATAGTGAACACTATAGTCCAAAACCAATCAAATCAATATGCATTCGCAAGGATGCGACATGCCCAACATTCGTAAGAATACGACATGTTCTTGCATTCGTAAGAATACGACATGCGATGCATTCATAAGAATACGACATGCTCTACAACTTACCTAGTTCTATAAGCATAGCAAGTTGCTCTTGCTAGCTAGACTAGGCGTCATTCCACTAAACCAATTCAATCTGCATTCGCAAGGATGCGACATGCCCTTAGCCAGCTCATGTAACAGTTTCATAAACCACAGTCACAAATCTCATACCACGTAAATAAACAAGTAATCACATAATGCATTCAATTAACCAAATCAAATATACCAACCAACAACCAAATCTTGGGTAAACAATTCACGTATCCAAATAAGCAAACTTGAGTTTAGTTGAAAACGAGCATGTATTCTCCCCCAAAAATAGTTCAAAAACCAGTAAAAGTAGAGGGGCTATGAACTCACCTGGGCCACAGCAACGCAAAGATCACGATTGACACAACTGGCATCGAACAAATTTGCAATAGCATCAAAGAGGCGGTACATCGATACGGAAAACGGCGAAGCCTTCTATATGCAAGACTTATTCTAACACGAGATCCTCAGCGATTAACCAAGTCTTCCATAAGCTACTACTTCCAAGCAATACCCAATCTTCGATCTCCAAATCTCTCATTATCCATTTATTTGTGTTTGTGTTTGGTATCATGGTGTGTGTAGTGAGAACACGACATATAATCAAGTGAACTCACGCCAAAGACTAAACAAGCGAAGTCAACAAGAATCGAGACAAGACTCAAGAGTACTCACGGCAAGAGATGAGTAACATACGACTTCAAAAAAAAACGAGAAAAAACTCAATACAAAACATCCGGGTCAAAGTTACATAATCCATCCAAAGCAATCACACTTAAATGGCTACTAAGTCAACCTTCCGGTCAAAGTCAATCTCGAGTAACCAAAAGTTTAACAAGGGAAATGGTACAAATTATTGAATACTTATCGTATTTACCAATACGATAATTTCAACAATTCCTACAATACACTTGTTAATCCAAAGTTACTCATACCTAATGAAGGTATGGTAAGTCGTAGGATGGGTCACCCATTAATATTGTCCCCTGACACGTTTGTCGACCCTAATTGGTTTTAGTACCCCAATTAGTCCGTTAACCGTGTCGGATGATTATATTAATGTTAATCAATCCGTAACTCGGCAAATACTAACACGAACCTTAATAACTCATATAGGGTAAGTCTTGATAAACATGCTCTCGAAACATTAAATATCTCATCCGTATTAAATTGAACAACGTTTCATTTATTATTTCCATAAAATATTAAATAACTTTCTTTTAGTTATTTAACGTTTCCTTTTAACTTTAGAAATATTAATTACGTTTCAACGTCACTTAATATTTTTTAGTAAGAAAACATTATGCAACATATTAATCGTTATTTAATAATTATTGGTAACTTATAAATATTAAGTAACGGTGTTTAATCGTTAGTTAATATTTAAAGTTACTAATATAAACATATAAATGTGTCATTTAATCGTTCAAGTATAATTTATATTTTTCTCGAGTTATTTTACGTTTCGAGCTTACATTTATCACGGGTCAAAAGTCAACAACATAAGTCTAATAGCAATATTATGTCCATTTTGGCTCGTCGGGGTCACACGAGACTAGAGAGCCTAGGTGACGACCGACACGGCTCAAATCATCACAATAGGATTACTAATCCTCCTAAACAATATCCGCAACACAATCACAACTTCAACAACTAACGGCCGACTACGGCTCGTTACTATCCTAATCTCCGTCGTCTAAATTTACCTCATCACCAACATAACCACAACGACTTCAACATGTGACGGCCTTTTACGGCACATCAACTAATCCATTCTACAAAACCAACAGATGGCAGCAACAAGGATTCTTAGGTTGTGGCTGCTAATATCCCAAGTCACAACAACAAAGACACGATAACAATATATAACCAAGACAACGACTACAACAACAGGAAGCAACCCACATGAAACAATAACAACAGGAACTACAACAGCCAACCAATCGACAACAAACAAGAATCCGTCTCCCAAACTATTCCTAACCTCGGCTAAAACACAACCCATCCAAATCTGAGCAAACAAGGACAACAACCAGATCTACAAACTTAAGCCGTGAGCCTGATGCTCACGACACTACTCGTATGACCAAGAAAATGCAACACACGATCCACCAATGATACCAAACGATTCATTTTATTCTTGTTATTGTCATTATATTCTCGTTATTATTAAGAAATCCACAAAACCCGTAGGTTTTTGGGTCGAATAGTGGTACAACACCTCCAGAAAACGGCGAGATAACTACCATGTTCTTCGAGTATCAAGAAACGTGAGAAAAGGTTGAAGGTGGTATCGGATTCGTGAACAACTCTTGATCGAAAGGTGTGTTAGGGTGGTTATTTCTGCACGTGGCCTAGCTCTCTTGAAAGAGGATTAAAAATGGTGAATGATGGTGGTGGAGGTGTCATCACACGCTCGGCGGTGGTGGAGATTTTGGCCGGAAAAGTCAACCGGGAAAGATGGAGGGGTGGGTGTGGTTGTCGGCTGTGAAAGAGAAGAGAAGGGGTTATATTATTAACCCTAAAATGAAATATACTTGGCCTTAAATAGTGTGTGGGTAGAGTGGATAAATCATAGGGACCAACGGGTAATTATTACAAAGTTTAGGATAGGGTGGTTGTAACTTTCGCAGGGACTGTTTCTGTAATTTATCAAATCTTTCACGAAAGTGGTTCGGGGCACATTTAAGCGAGTAAACGGAAGATTCAAAATACGGGAATAACACCAACGTGCTCGGGATAATGTTTTCGATAAAAATGAATATAAATATGTATAGCTTCTCACGAACAATATCGAACTCAAAATAATTGATCGTTTCTCTAAATAATACATGACGAGAAATTTGCGGGTTGTCACAGCTGACCACACTAACTTATCATTCTTATACTCAAGAAAAACATAACTACCGACATTTTAATGTGAATTTACATATTTCATAACCTAGATTTTTTCACAATTGTATATATTTAATTTTCTTTTAATAGTTATCGTTTACAATAATAATTTTGAATGATTTAATTATTAATGACCAACTTTAAAATTGCATTTATTAAAATTGCATTTATTATCGCAAAATTGAGATTTACTTGTATTATATCTTTTATATAATAAAATAAAACCCTTATTAGGAATTTTCCATTTCAAAAAAATGCATTCATACCTTATTTAGTAATAATTTTTTTAATTTGATTTTATTTTTGGATTTTAAAAAATAACTAAACTTAATTATTTCCAAATTTGCCTAAAAAAATTGAAAAAAAACGTTTTGATAAAAAAAAACTTAAAATACACATGGGCCTAAATGTTATTTTTTTTATAGTTACAAGCAAATATGTAATTAAAAAAAAAAAAAAAAAAAAAAAAAAAAAAAAAAAAAAAAAACGGGCTCCTTTTTCACCAGCACCACAAGTTTGAAAACAACACCAACAAAGTCAACCTCTAAAACCCAAAGCTTTGATACCACAAAACCTTCACTCGAAGATTATCTTCACAATCTCTATCTTCTCAATCGATTGAACGTGTGCTCTGTGATTCATGGTATGATTTTTTTTCCATCTATCAAATTTACTTCTTTAATTTGAAAAACCTAATGCTTTGAGTCGAATCAATGGATACCCTAATTCGATTTTTTTAAGTTAATTGATTTACTTAATCTGTTAATTCGATGTGCTTATTGTTATATTTTAGTTAATATTGGTTTGTTGTATTGTTGTTAATTGAAAATTTATTGATGGTTGTGGCTTAAAGTTCACTCAAATTGACGAACTACTAGCATGACAGATAAACAAATACCAATTTAATCTTCATTAATGTTATCATATTTGAAACAATAACAAATTTAACTGAATTGAGCATTGAGAGAGAAAGATTATTAGTAGTGACAATGTATTAGTGGGCACACATACGTACAAAAACATAATGAAAGACAGAGAAAGAACCTCGATTGTGGGATTAGTTTTGTTTAAGCTAATACATTATATTGAGATTAATTTGGTGGTGGATTAGTTTACTTGGCTTAGTATAGAGAATCTTTTGGGCTTAAATAATTATACAATTGTTTCTTGTGATACATAGTCATTCTGATTTAGTTTTGCATCTAAGTAAATATAGTAGTTCAATATTTGGTGGTGACGTGGTGTAGTGCGTTAAGGTTTCTCTTGCAAATGTTGAAAGATTAGGCTTTATAGAGTGCGTTTCTCACTGGTAGTCATGTTGAGTGAAAATAGCTGTAATGATATTGTCACTAATTTTGATACTAATAGGCATGTATAAGAGTAACAAATATCAAGAATTGGATTAGATACTCATATCTTAAAGCAACCCGTAAGTTTTGTTTGATGTGAAGATGCGTTAATTGTTAGAGTGTTATAAATTTGTATTCATTTGCTAAATTCTACCTTATTTTTAAATCTTTATTTAGCCTATGTGAATTTTATGGTTAGGTTTAGGAATTGGAGATGAACTGTGTCAACTGGATTTTGGTGGTGTAAATAAAGTCTAGAATGGAATATTTGAAAACTGAATCGAATTTGGGGAAATTTTTAAGTCGTTAATAGTGATTGGTAACTTTATGTAGTTTACATGTCATTAAGTGTTAATTGAATTGATCTAATTATGGGATATTTGGTATTTGCTTATTGAAAGATAAACAATTTGTTATGTTAGTTAAATAAATCTGCTATAATTAAGCAGTTTAAAGTTGCTTTTTAATAAGTAATTTTATAGAAAAATCTTAGCCGCATCACGTTTACCATAATATAATGATACATACTCGTGATTGTTTTTTTTTTGGTGCAGACATACTCGTGATTGTTGTCTTTATTGTTACCCATTTAGTATAGTGAATAGAGCTCTTTGATTTTTTATTTATTATTATTTTTTAGTACTTTATGTCCTCCTTTTGTAGGGACTGAATGCCATTAACTTGGGTGATAGTGTTTTTATGATAGTTAGAGACGGATGTACTATTTTCAGATCACCTGCACAACAACATGATTTTAATTTCACATATCAACGGGAGAATGAGAGTAATAGTGATTTGCCAAGTTCTGGCCAGGTTTGTTAAGAACCATCCTGTCTGTTTGATATCTAACCATATATCTTCTTATTATGCTGCCAAATTATATTATAAACTCAATTTTAAATTTGGTAGAGGAAATAATAATGCAAGTATTTTCTATTCCTGTGTGCTCCGGGAGATGTGATAGTAGTAGGGACCGATGGACTGTTTGATAATTTGTACAATAGTGATATAACTGCAATTGTGGTTCATGCGGTGAGAGTTTGTTTGGAGCTACAGGTGAGAGCTCAAAAGATAGCATCTTTGGCTCGGCAACGGGCACTGGAAAAGGACCGGAAAATACCTTTATCAGCTGCAACTCAAGAAGCTATATTTCGTTACTACGGTGGGAAGCTTGATGATATTGCGGTTGGTATCCTATATCACCACTACCGAAGATGTAAGCCCCCTTTATCCATCTCTCTCTCACACACAAATGCATGTATGCACACATCAAATATAATAGTTGGATAACATGAATTTTCTGTTTCTAAGACCAGCCTCTTTCTAAAATCTCATACTCCGTAATAGATGGGATTATATTTTGTATGATTGATGAACATGGTTGTAAAAATACCAGTTGATGAACTTTTTAGATTCTCGACATTATTTATGACAGTCTAATAGTCTATAGGATAGTATGTTTTCGTCCAATTTTCGCTTATATGCCGGATATAGGATTCTTAATGAATTGAGTTACGTCTTTGGTTTCTACGCCCTCCTTTCTAGGGAAGATGCGAATTAGAGATATCCTACGATATTTGTAACATATATATTAATAGCGTTTGGATCAAAAGAAATCAGTCAGAATGGGTTGAAGGGATCAAAAGTCAGAAAGATCAAATAGTA
The DNA here is from genome assembly GCA_030686995.1 of Artemisia argyi. NCBI lineage: Eukaryota > Viridiplantae > Streptophyta > Magnoliopsida > Asterales > Asteraceae > Artemisia > Artemisia argyi. The sequence continues at coordinate 223,051,586 of CM060708.1, forward strand.
GAAAGATCAAATAGGGGGAAGTCGCACGAAACTATATTGCTCAAAATTGCTTGGAAAATGCCGTTATTCCCAGAAACCTGCTGTTGTCATAGTGGGTAACGGGTCAAAACTGGAATTTTGTTTATATTTTATTGTAAAGATAACATACGTTGATGAAATTTTGTATGTTTGGAGATGTTATCAAGTTACAAATATGTTAGGGCTATGTTTATTAATTTATAGGTTGCATTTTTTGACACTGTCATTTTTCAAAATTGCCCATAAAAGGTTGTTATACTTAGTATACTGCTGCTGTCACAGTGGGAAATGGGTCAAAACTGGAGTTTTTATTTATTTATTTATTTTTAAAGTTGACAGATTTTGATAAACTTTTGGTAGTTTAGGGAGTTTGTAAGTTACGAATATGTTGGTGCTATGTTTATATCGTTATTGGTTGAGTTTTGTCTCACATTGTTGTTCGAAATTGCTATTAGTTTGTGCACATTTTGCGACAAACTAATTAATAGTAATGGGAAGGTTAGCCTTTTACTTTTTCGTGGAAGCACTAAAAATTACTCTGTAATTATGATGGGGATGCTTATAAATATCTAATATTCCTAACAAGATCAAATTCAAATATGTTGGATATAAGTTTAATGATCCATTTTTAGATTTTTGTGATGGAAAGAAGGGCCATATCTTCAGCCATGTCCTAATTCATTTTCACTTATTCCTTCAGGGTTAGATCCTCTATAAGTTCTCAAGGTGAGTTTTAGCACTACTCTGCACATTACAAGAAGATGTTAAGAACTTAACGCAAGTCTTACTCATTTTGCGTATTTCATATTAAACTGATTTTATTGCTTTTAATAGTGACCGTTGTTGTGTTTCGATATTTGAATGACTCATTTTGTTTGATCTTTGAATGTAGGTCGTATATTGCACCATCATATTATAAAATGCTACATCCATGGAGGTCAAGTTTTTCCCGTCAAACCTTAAAACTTAATGAATAACACACTTTATGGGTTTTCCCTTCAAATGTAAAAAGACTCCCATTAGTCACTGTAGGATTCTCATGTAAGTAGCTAATATTGATTTTAATCAACTACATATTTTGTGTGTTCTACAGGATTCTTCATTGTGAATAATTTTGTTAACATGTCACTGATGTGTCAAAACTTGAAAATTATCAAATTATCTCTTACACACAAGCAAATATATTCATTCATAGTGGGATGAAATTGAAAAGTAAAAATGGCTTCAATTTAATAATGGCTTCAATATTATTTTTTTAATAAAAAACGGCTTCAATTTAGTTCTGTATGTTTTGACTTTTGTACATTATTTCTCATAGGGAGGTGATTGGCACACTCCCAAATCTTATTGGGACACTCTATTATACAAGTAGTTAAAGCAGGTTATAATTAATGTACAACTGTTTGTTGCATACAGTGGAGTGTCCCAATAACTTTTTAGAGTGTGCAAATCATTTCCCTTTCTCATATGCATCTTTGTGATCTTAGTATACCTGGACAAACGAAATTCCGTACTAAATCTAATTGTCAAGTAAAATGATGCTTTATATGTTTTGAGCTTGTCTGCTAATTACAGTCTTTCAATTTTTCGTATGTGTGGCAAATAGATGGATGGCTCAACTGGTAGTTTATCTTTTATATATATAATAAAATAAAACCTAAAGTGGGGACTTTTGTATTTCGAAAAAAAGAATGTTTTCTCATTAAGTAATAACTAAATTATTAATTTTATTTTAAAGTTTTTTTTAATAAAAATAAGCTTAAATATTTCTTGATTTAACAATTGCTTTCATAAAATCGTTACATATATGAGATGGGAAAAAAAGTAAACAATACACATGTACCTCATAGCTCATATGTATTAGTTTTGGACCAAATTTAAAATTTAAAAGAAAAAGACGCTCCTCATCATATTTATTCATTATGCATCGTTATAAACAGTCCATCTTCATAATTTCTAAATTCACAAATACCAACTCCCTGCAGCCATAAAAACCTAATGCACTAAAAGAAACACAATCATTAATTGATCGAATTGTATATTTTGTGATATGAGATTATGAGGTATCATACATTCATAGGGTTTTATGCTTTTTATTGATGACCATGTAGTCATGTACGTTAGTGATAATTATATCACATGGATTGTTTTTTAACAAACATGTAACCTATCAATCGAAGATTTGCGTTAATAAAATTACGCTAACGATAGGAAGAAAATACATACGGAGATAGTTTTCATTATTATTCTTTATTGGTTTTAGTACAAATTGTTTCTCTTGGTTCTGAGATCGCCGATCAGGTTTTCAATCATTGGCAATATATCGAATTGAGTTGTTTTTATCTATAGGACATTAAAGTAAGTTGAATTACAAAAGGACATACATTACCCTGCGTATTACAGCACATAATATAACTGTAAACAACTGATTAAGATCAACAAACCAAATTGTTACTTAGTAGGCATAAGCGTGAATCAATCCTGCATTTGAATTTTACCTTTTATATTTTCTCGATATTTTTTCACTCCGATATAGTGATTTGATTATTGTAGGCTAAGAGCATCTTGAGTTTAAGGGCAGGTGGTGGTAGCATATTCAAGGCATGATCCATGTACCATCCAATTTTAACAGCCATTAGTTGAAGGCATGTACCATGACATTTCTACTCTCATCACACTCATATTTCAATATGTCATATTTGATTTGAGGTCCAGTGGATCATGCGGAGATCAAGGTTGAAAAATGATCTATCTTCAAGTACTTGTGGAAGCCGTAAGTATCTTAAATCGACTTCCATAGTTGAATCTGGGTCTTTTTGCTAAAGTTTTCAAGTATTCTTGGACAAATTGCATATACATTATGTCTTAGACCAATTGCATATAAATGATGCTATGAGGATTAGTGGCACTGTAACAATTCGGGATGAAACAATAACTAAATAGATCGAAAAGTGACTCTTTGGGCGGGTTGGGTATGGGTCAATAGGTTGGAAAATGACTTGTGTAGAATTATTGGTCTTTCCAAAAAAAAAAAAAATTAAAAATTAAAAATTAAAAATCATAAAAAAACAAAGATTAAATTATTTATTTCTTAATAAATAAAAATACTTTATTCAAAAAATTAGAAAAAATCCCGCGCGTGCACGAGCATTATAACTAGTGCATAAAAATAGTATCAGACAATATGTGCTCTTTATACAGGAGTAAGTTACAACGCTTAATACAAAGGTAAGGTAAATGGGCTTAGCCAGAATGTAAATTTATGAATTCATGGACTAATATGTTCTAACTTTATGGATAATATTTATAAATTTATGACAAAAAGGCAACTTAAAAGTCACTAATTTTGTTTTCTATGTGATACAAACTCCATCTCAAAGCAGCAAAATCAAGTTATATGAAAGTGATTAATTGTCATGAATCGGCTTGAATATTTCTCACACACATGTTACAAAAAAATTTGTTTGGTGTTTCATAAGAGGCGCAATACGTTGTCAAGATTTATATAATTGAACGCTAAAAAAATTTTAAATTTGCATATCTTTTGGCATGGAAGTTCAGGTTTTTTCACCATATTTGCTAGGTGGAACTTTTTTCAATGGGTATATTTTGAATTTTTAATTCCGTCCTTGAATGGATCACAAGTGCACAATTCGTCTAATAATATTAGGCTTGACACTTTAATCTGTTTGGATTTTGGAATGTCAAACTATTGGTGCATTTCATGCAAAATGCTTTTCATACAATATGCATGTTGATTAATAATAACTGCCCTATTGACTGGTCCTTGTAAAGCTCAACCAATGGTTCAGAATCATATCTTTTGAGCAACTAGTGTGACAATGGGTCATGTGGTCAAAAGGGGAATGGAGAACATGAACCAGATTCAATCTCATTTAACATTTATCATTTTACACTGTTTTTGTAAGATGAGATGATACAGAAACACTTTTATGTTAATTATATATTCCGTATGTCTTAAACCGTTTCAGTTATGTGCAACCAAATCAAATCACTGAGTCTAGGAGTAAGAAAGAATAAAAAAAATTTAAGGCTAATAATAGAGGTAAGATTCAAATATTTAGAAGTACTAATCTTTTGTACTGTAACTTTTTTCTTTGCTAAATCAGCTAATTATCACATAAAATATACTAACACAAATTTATATGCATCACATATCATAGATAGAGCTTAAACACACGACCACTAGATCATGTAATATTCTCATACAACATGGGATATCACCAGACCGCAAGGCATTTGATTCTTTTTATTTTATTACTTTTACGTAGTATGCTACGTAATATGACTAATATCATGTTAATTATGACAATTACCTGTATTATGAATTAATGATGATGGGAACCCCTACAAAAAAATTAACACAATTTAATAAACTATTTGTTTGTTCAGGAAAATAATTAAAAAATAAATAAAATAAAATAATAATAATAAATAAAATAAAAAAAAATCAAGAAAGCATATTCCTACCAGCCCATATAATAGAGGTCCACTATTAAATCCAACTGTTTAAAAACCCAAGATTGAGAACAAAAGTAGCAATAAACAACAATATCTGGTTTTTGGAACCATAGAGGCATCGACCATGTTTAACGATACGGAAGAATAATGTAAAAGAATTAATGAAAGCTACATATGATTTCATTATCTTAATTATGTTTTTAATCTGAATCTGAAGTTTTCGAGATTGTGTTCGTGAATAACTTTAAAGAAATGAGACTGTCTAGTTCATCAAATAAGTTAAGTCATCAATTGGTGTGTTGAATCGTTTATAATTATTTTAAATCATTTATAATTAATTTAAATAATTATATTTAACTTAAATCTTTTAAAAAAATCATTTATAATTAATTTAATTATTTTTAATAAATTCAAATCATTTAACTTAATTTAAATTTATTTATACAATTAAATTAAATTACCAGAACCTATAGCAATGTTTTATAGCGATCACATATCGTCACTATAGGTTTGGTGGAATGAAATCTTGACCGTGGGTAAAAGTTTGGTCGTCGCTAGACCTATAGCGATCACGCCGTCGTCGCTATAGGTTTTGAAAAATTTAAGACGCAAACGTTTTGTTGTGTAGCTTGCCTTTAGCGACCACATGTTGTCGCTAAAGGTCAACATGTAGTCGCCAAAGGTTTTGATCAAAGACGTGGAAAAGATTGTGTGTTTTTTTCCTTTAGTGGACCTATTTCGACGACATTGGTCGTCGTTAGGTGACCCGTCGCGAGAAGTCCAACACTCCAACATGATGTAGTGTCATTGGCCCATTAACATAAAATTTTCATTTATTATAAACGTTGTTGAACTTTAGTTGTAGTTATTCAATGAAAAGAAAAATGAAATTTATATGAATTCCAGCATAAGATCAAACAAAACTAGTTCTCCATTGTTTCAACTTTTTATGAACTCGAAGTCTCGAACAGAATCCTTTGTGTTTTATGTTTCATTATTTTAGTATTGAATGAGAGTTGCATGTTAAAGACGCCAACTATTAAAAAACGTCTTAGAAACCTTTAAAAACCATGGGGCCTTGCTCATGTGGGTCAAGGATGCAGGGCGAGCTCAGATTAGCCCAATCACCCCATGGTTTCACATTTCATGTAACAAAGCTAAATTAGATAAGCTTAACACGAGGGACACATGTGCTTATTGTGTCCTATGATCAAAGTGGCTTAATTTTAGGGGAAATGCTAAGGACAGCCTTAAGGGTTGTCATTAACAACAAACTCCACTTTTTTTTATTTCAAATAATACTAACATTAAGACATGAACAAAAACATGTGTCATCTTTTTCGCTTATACAACAAATGAATGAAATGAATTACAAATGTGTTAGAGAAAAAATAGGAGTCAATAACTAATTCATGATGATTTTGTTCGGACAATGGATTATTTTTATGAAAAATTTGTTGTTAATGACAACCCTAAGTTTTTTCAGATTTATGCTTGATTCACGTGGCCCAATTTTGGCTAAGTGCTGTTAAAATAATAGAAGTTTTAGTTTAATACAAAATTGCTCATCAATGTATCTTATTGCAAATCATGGAACTAAAATTAGGGTTTTGCTAACAACAACCCTACTCTTCTTACATTGGTGTTTTTTTTTCCAGATTTATGCTTGATTCAGGTGACCCAATTTTAGTTAAGTGCTGTTAAAATAATAGATGTTTTAGTTTAATACAAAATTGCTCAACAATATATCTTATTGCAAATCATCAAACTAAAATTAGGGTTTTGCTAACAACAACCCTGGGTTCGTTTGGTTGGATGTAATGAAATGTTAAATGAATGGAATAAGCGACGTAATGGAATAAATGATGTAATGTAATAATTCATTACCCTTATTAATAATGTTTGGCTGGTATGATAGGACGGAATGCAATCGATAAGAAAAAGACAAAAATGGTCATAGTTAATAAGAAGCGTATTTAATATGGTTAGTTAATGATGGCTTTTTATGTAATTTTGATTACATTACGGACGTAATGAAAAAAAAAAGGGGGGGGGGGGGGGGGGGGGAGCCTCTATGGAATGAAAATGATGATTTTTGATGTAATGAGTGATTACATGTAATGAGTCATTGCATTCCGTAATTAAAAACAAACATAATTTTATCATTCCGTCGTAATGTTCTTTTTCATTCCTACTCTTATTACGATGTACCAAACACTATGTAAGGGCTATTGTTAGCAAAACTCTAATTTTAGTTCTATGATTTGCAATAAGATACATTGTTGAGCAATTTTGTATTAAACTAAAACTTCCATTATTTTAACAGCACTTAACCAAAATTGGGTTACCTGAATCAAACATAAATCTGGAAGAGAGAGAGAGAGAGAGAGAGAAAATGTAGGAAGAGTTTAAAATATTGAATGGATAACATGGCAATGAATCAAGTAAAAAGTTTAAATGTGTGGCTGCTGGGATTCGAGCCCAGGTCTCCACGGCCACAACGTGGAATTCTTACCACTAAACTACAGCCACATTGTTGATGTATTTATTATTATAAAATATTTAATTAATAGAAAAATGCACCATGAACAGATTTAATTTCTAGACCATCAAATAACAATGTATCACTTGCGTAAATAGTTTTATATAAACTTCACCTACTTGCTAAATGCAACACAACTAAATGGCTTCAAAAAGAGTTCATGGTTTTCTTCGATATATGAACGGTTCTCCGTTGCCAGCGATATGGACCTTAGATCCGAGTTAGACCCTATAGACAATTGTAAATCATAGATATCAAATTTCAAATAATGTATTTAATATAATTAATAGTAATTACATTATTTGTGTTAGTGAAATATCTCGTGATCGATCAACAGTCGTTAGTTAATCCGTTAAACGCGTTGATTAACTAAATGCCACTATTTAACATGTAATGAACATGTTTAAAGGGACTAAACCAAAAACCAAAATGGGAAGCCCATTGGGGTTAAGGGGGCCGATCACTAGGCTAAGAAAAGGAAGGAGTAAAACACTTGGGTGCTAAAGTGTAATTTGTCAAGATTTATCTTTTATATAATATAAAAACTCACTTTTTGCCAAATCGAGGAATTCAATTAACGAATGATAGGGCTCCATTTAGAAATCGAGCTCTCTCATTGGTTAATTGAGTTTTTAAGTGAGAAAAAATAAGGTAGTTATACGAGTTTTATAAAAAAAACTCTCCAAACATAGACGTGTCGAAATCGCGAATAAAAAAACTTCAAAAAAAAAGGGTAATTTATAAAATTTCCGTGCTAAAAATTAGATTATGATAAACTTTTTTCTAAAATTAAAACTGAATATTTTCTTAAAATATAAATGGTGATAAGTACTAAATTTGTACGATATATCTTTATTTGATCATATTTTTTCTGAATTTAACGGTGACACAAAACTTAATTCAGCCTTATAAATACCCCCTCATTCAGCATTGCATTCTCACAATTCTTCTCGGCACCAATAAAATTTCCTATATGTTAATGCATGTATCATAATATTATAATAGGATATTTAATCAATAAATGCTTTTCTTGTTTATTTTGTGTGCAGGACGAGAGATTTCATGGAATAGATGGGCATGGAGAGACTAATCGTAGCATGGTTAATTCAATTGGTACGTTATCAAATATTATCCATGATTTTTATATTGTTAAATTTAACAATTTTTATTTGAATATTTGTTCTAACCTGTAATACTCCGTAAAATCCCAGGTCATTTATTAATGTTAATTATCGATACTATTCTAATCTAAGCCATTTTTGCGGGCTAATTTGAATTTTTATATGAGACACCATTTGTTTGACACTCGATTACCTTGTTTGACACCATTTGTTTGACACCCGATCACTTTGGTCACCCCATGTTTGTCACCTGGTATCACCCGAAGTCATTCTTGGATGTCACCCAATGAGGTTAACACCGGTAACTCCCACTTGCGACCCGACACCTTGAATAGACACCGATATACATTATTATTATTATATATGTATATATATATATATATATATATATATATATATATATATATATATATATATATATATATATATATATATATATACACACGTATGAACGACACCGTCTATGTTCTCATGGATTACACGAAATCGACACCGACACCGATACCGAAACTAAAGTACGAAAGCACTAGTCACCGACACCCTATTCTTTTGTTTGGGCCGCTTGTCACCTAAGCCCAAGTTCCTTTCTTCTTTTGCCCTACTGCTGGGCCGAGCACACCACAAGCCCACCACAATTTTATTTTCATTTGTATTTCGTTTGGGCCTAGGGTTCTCAAGCCCAAATGGCTGTTATGTTTTTCTTTTCTTTGCGCTGCATGCTACTCAAATGAACCAAGCTTGTGCACAACATGGATATTACACACGTTTTCTTTTTGGTTCCCTACTCCCTCGACACCAAGCACACTATCCCCTTTGACTTTGTTTCATGCGACAATGAGCCACCCTATGAAGCCGTCAAACCGTTCGATTCCGGAGCCGATCAAAGTTTCGTATCTATTTCTCTTGCACCCCTACTTAATATTACACCGACTAAACTAGACACCACATACGAGATTGAACTAGCTGATGGAAAGCTAGTGAGCACTAACACTATACTCCGGGGTTGCACCCTGCGACTATTAGACACCCCAGTCGTCATTGACCTTATGCCAATTAGGCTTGGTAGTTTCGACGTTGTCATAGGAATAGATTGGTTATCCAAGAACCGCGCTAAGATCATTTGTGACAAAAAGGTCGTTCACATTCCCCTGAATAACGAAACCCTGATTCTTTGCGCTGCATGCTACTCAAGTAAAACACGTCTAAGCATCGTTTCTTGCGTCAAAGTTGTGAATTACATCGAATGAGGATGTCAAGTCTTTTTGGCTCAAGTCACTGAGAAGAAGTCGGAAGAGAAGCGACTTCAGGATGTGCCAGTAGTCAGGGACTTTCCCGAGGTATTCCCTGAGGACTTGCCTGGCCTTCCGCCAACACGACAAGTGGAATTTCAAATCGACTTGGTGCCAGGAGCAACACCCGTAGCACGAGCACCCTATAGGCTAGCACCGTCGGAAATGAAGGAGTTATCTGAGCAATTACAGGAACTATCAGATAAAGGATTTATACGCCCTAGTTCGTCACCATGGGGAGCGCCTGTGTTGTTTGTAAAGAAGAAGGATGGAACCTTCAGAATGTGTATCGATTATCGTGAGTTGAACAAACTCACAGTGAAGAATCGATACCCGTTGCCAAGGATTGACGATCTGTTTGATCAACTGCAAGGATCGAGTGTCTACTCGAAGATTGATTTGAGGTCAGGTTATCACCAACTGAGAGTTAGGGAAGAAGACATCCCTAAGACGGCTTTCAGGACAAGATACGGCCACTACGAGTTCCAAGTAATGCCATTCGGTCTAACAAATGCACCCGCTGTATTTATGGACTTAATGAACCGAGTGTGCAAACCCTATTTGGACAAGTTTGTGATTGTATTCATCGATGATATCCTTATCTATTCACGTAGTAAGGAAGAGCACGCAGAACATTTAAAGGTCATACTGACACTGCTCCGAGAAGAAAAATTGTACGCCAAATTTTCCAAGTGTGATTTTTGGATTGAGAAGGTACAATTTCTTGGGCATGTTATCGACAGTAAGGGTATTCATGTTGATCCTGCCAAGATCGAAGCTGTTAAAAATTGGGCGTCACCTACGAGTCCTACCGAGATACGCCAATTTTTAGGTCTTGCCGGATACTATCGGAGATTTATTGAAGGCTTTTCAAGGATTGCTAAGCCTTTGACCGAGTTAACCCAGAAGAAGAAGAAGTTTGACTGGGGAGAAGAGCAAGAATCGGCATTTTAATTTTTTAAGAAGAAGCTTTGTGAAGCACCGATATTAGCATTACCTGAAGGAAGTGAGGATTTCGTGGTATATTGCGATGCATCAATCCAAGGTTTGGGTGCCGTATTGATGCAAAGATTTAAAGTAATCGCTTACGCTTCTAGACAACTTAAACTGCACGAAGAGAACTACACTACTCATGATCTAGAATTAGGAGCGGTAGTATTCGCTCTTAAGATTTGGAGACACTACCTATATGGAACCAAGTGTACGGTTTTCATCGATCACAAGAGTCTTCAGCACATTTTAGATCAAAAGGAGTTGAACATGAGACAACGTCTATGGCTAGAGTTACTAAGCGACTATGATTGTGAGATTCATTATCACCCGGGGAAGGCAAATGTTGTAGCAGATGCCTTGAGTCGAAAGGAACGACTTAGACCCCTCAGAGTTAGATCATTGGGAATGACAATTAGATCACCGCTTCCGTCTCAAATTCTTGAAGTTCAAGCTGAGGCCCTTAAGGAAGAGAATAGACTGCACGAGAAGATTTACGGCATGCCAGAAAGCATGAATGGATTTGTCAAGAAACCAGATGGAAGGCTGTGTTTCAAAGACAGAAATTGGATTCCATTATATGGAGGAGTACGAAACCTCATCATGCATGAGTCTCATAAGTCTAAATATTCCATTCATCCTGGTTCGGATAAGATGTATCATGATCTTAAGAAGTTGTATTGGTGACCAAACATGAAGGCTGACATTGCAGAGTATGTCGGCAAGTGTTTGACCTGCTCGAGAGTAAAGGCTGAACATCAGAAACCATCTGGTCTTTTGATTCAACCAGAGCTACCAATGTGGAAATGGGAAAGGATTACAATGGATTTCATTACAAAATTACCCAAGACATCGAGTGGGTTTGACACTATTTGGGTTTGTAACACCCCGAAATTTGATTAAGCAGCGGAAGTCTAATCGGGGTCATTACAGTTTAGTACACAGTCATACTCATAGAAAACAATTCAAAAGATTGCCAATATCATTCCATGAAAACTCAAATATTCAGAGTTACAATCATTTTTCCCAAATGTTAAGTGTTTCACAAAAGTGGTGATGAGTTTGTAAAGAATGATATAGTTATTGAAATCAAAAGGGAGGTCCTGTGCCCTTTGCCAGCTCTGTACCGCCATGCTTGCTAATTTCCTAAGATAAACATGCTTAAAAAGTTAACACAAAGGTTGAGTGAATCCATAGTAGTTTAAATAGTAATAGTGTGAACACAAGTCAAGCATTTGAAATAAACAAGCCAAGATAGACAGGTCTTGACTAAATCGGGTGTAATATTGCTCCTAAGCCTCACGAAACGCAAGCCTTAACTTTGATTTGACATATCATAAAGATAATAACAATCATTTACACCACAGTGGATGTAAATGACAAGGGGCCCTCGGTGACAGGAAATGTGCCAAATTTCCATAATACCTCGAATATAGCTCACCTCCTGCCAAGTGATCACCTTGACAGAGGCGGGCTACCATTCCAATAGATCTATCAACTATATTCGCGCTCACTCGCAAGTGATTAAGGTTCGTGATATGAGGGACTTGTAGCACAGGTGTCAACTTAGGCAATATCAGGTGATAACAGCATACATAAAAATACTTGTGTTCGATTTATAGCATGTATCTCCCCACAGGGTTTAAAAACAATTAAAAATGTGGGACCATGAACTCACCTGAAAGGTGCGTAATCACAAGGTGCTCAAAAGTGATGGTGTATTGCTATGACTAGCAATGAGATTCCTCCGACTTGCGACCTAAATAATACATTGTAATCGGTGTTTTAGATTCGTGTCGTAAATGACATGTGATATGTCTCGTGTACGGTGATATCCGTTTCGGGTGTCTAAAATAAATCTCAAATAACTTTACGTAGTTATTGTTAGTGTTGCTACGAACCGGTGGGTGATAAATATTAATTTGTTGTGAAAATAATATCGTTTAAAAATATTTGTGATTAAATATTTTTAATAAGGTTATATATATATAGTTAAAGAAATATATATATATATATATGTATGTATATATATATATATATATATATATATATATATATATATATATATATATATATATATATATATATATATATATATAAAGTATATGAAATAATTAATATATTTTGTCCCAATTCATCCTTTAACTTTAGGAAAAATTACATCTTTTACCCCTTTGTTAAAACAATTACATTTTTAGTCCTTGTTATACTTTTTACACAATATACCTCAACTTTAGAGTAATTACAGTTTCTACCCTCAAATTTTATCAAAAGTTGACTGTTTCCATCTTAGTCCAAAACTTTGACAGATTTGGCAATTTTGGTCCTTTAACGCAAGGTTTTGCAAAAATAGTCCTTCGTTGAGTCCTTTGGAAAAATCAACTTTTAGTATAACGAAAATATCATTTAAACCTTGTAATACCTTTCTAAATCAGCTTTGAAAAGTCTCGAAAACATTCCAAAATCTTATCAGTTTCAAACCGAACTTTCCTTTGTAAAATACTTGGGCTCGTTAGCCCGTTAAAAGCCCAAAAAGATTGTTCTTGTTTATGAAACACATTCGACTAGGACTTGGTTCAGGCTTTGTTTTCGTAGTATTCAATCGAGTGAGATTTGCATGTTTGGTTAGTTCGATTAAGTGGGAGCCAAGGAATTAGTGTGTCGAAGAAAATAGTTAGTTTGTACGTATAAAAATGAAATGGTGTGATCATTCCTAGGGGTGTCGAGTAGTGTAAAAAAAAAAGAACAACGGTCACAAGTGGTACGATGCTTAGTAAATATCGTGTGTCGTGTGAATGTGATATGCATGTGTGAAATGATATACGAATTGAAAAGGGTGGTGAATAACTTACAACACCAAAGTGGTGGTGAGGATGTCGTGTGTACGAGGCAAGCAACGTAGTACCTTCACCCGTCTAGTGATTTTGCTTGCTCCAAATGAGTTACCCAACTCGTTCCAACCCAACTCCTTGCTTGCGTACTTCTTGTGTTTCCTTCGACAGTAACCAAGAGAATAGAGAGTGTTTATGATTTGAGTTTTTGTGAAATCTTGCAAGTGTGAGGCAAAAGTGCATTTAATATGGGTTTATATAAGAGAAGCAAGGGTAGTTGTGTGTTTGACATTGTGAAACATGTTACTCAAATGTCATTCGAAGGTGGACAATCTTGTCCCTAGTTTTCAGTCCTTGTCATGTCGAGTAGAGGTGAAAGGGAGCAACAAAGGTTTACTTTGGATTAGTTTATGTGTAGTTTAGGTTTTGTAGGCAATAAACAATAACAATTAGGCTCATGTGGTATTAGAGTGTTGGAGGTAAAAGGGGCATACGATCCATGGGTAATTAGTCGAGGGTGGTTAATGGTTTTGTCCATCGGTTTGACGGCTTATATTGGAGGCTCTATGTCGCATGGTACAAGATCCATGGAAGGTTGAATGGTTGTGTCGTGTGTGAGGGAACCAAGCAACAAGCATGTGTAAAATTCAAAGTGCAAGAGGAGTTGGTCCTTGCTTCGTGTGGTATGCTACGCAAGAGAAAGGAAAGAAAACAACACAACAAGTCATACGGGCTTGTGGTAACTTTTGGCCCAAACGAATCAAAGAAAAAGGGTTATGTGGGCTTGTGAGTACGTTCGGCCCAAGTGAAATAAGAGGAAAGAAACCGCGTGGGCTTGGGGTGTATTCGGCCCAAAAATGGAGAGGTGTCGGTGATTCGTAAAATTGTGAAATAAATCTCGGTGTCGGTGTCGGTTCGTGAAAACGAAATGTATATAAACGGTGTCGTCATTTATATATATATATACTTATATGTATATAGTAATAACAAATTTGTGAAAGTTAATATATATATATAATATGATATAAATATATATTAATAAAATCTCGGTGTTCAATTAGGGTGTCGGGTCGCAAGTGGGAGTTACCGGTGTTAATCCTCATTGGGTGACATCCAAGAGTGGCATTCGGGTGTTACCGGGTGACAATACACAATTGGGTGCTAAACAGACGGTGTTCATAACATTCGGGTGTCAAATAAACAGTGAACAAAACAATCAGGTGTTCAAACAGACAGTGTCTCATGTAAATATTTTAAATTGCCCGCAAAAATGGCTTTGTTAAGAATAATGTTGGTAATTAGCATTAATAAATGACATGGGATTTTACGGTGTATTACAGTACCCACCCGTTAGACTGGATTCATCCCGGAATCCAAAGTTGAATCGGTGCTCGGGGTTGTCTCATCAAATAGTTGTGGGTATTTGGCACGCATTTGATCCTCGCGCTCCCATGTGTACTCAGGTCCTCTCTTAGAGTTCCATCTGACCTTAACAATGGGAATGCGACTATGCTTAAGTCGTTTGACCTCCCTATCCATAATCTCAATGGGTTCCTCAATAAAGTGCAACTTATCATCGATTCTGATCTCCTTCAATGGAATCACAAGTGTTTCATCCGATAAACACTTTTTCAAATTTGACACGTGGAAGGTGTTGTGTACTCTACTGAGTTCCTCAGGTAGTTTTAGTTTGTATGCCACGGGACCGATCCTTTCAATGATCTCGAAGGGTCCAACATATCTTGGGTTTAACTTTCCACGTTTTCCAAACCTAATCATCCCTTTCCAAGGTGATACCTTAAGCATGACCTTGTCTCCAACTTGAAACTCTATCGGTTTCCTTCGCACATCGGCATAACTCTTTTGCCGATCCCTAGCGGCTTGTAATCGTTGTCTAATCTTTACTATTTTCTCAGTGGTTTCAAGAATCAACTCGGGACCTGAGAGTTGTACATCTCCAATCTCAGCCCAACAAACTGGTGATCTACACTTTCTTCCTTAAAGTGCTTCAAACGGTGCAGCCTTAATGCTAGCGTGATAGCTGTTGTTATAAGAAAACTCTGCTAACGGTAGGTGTTTATCCCCGCCTTTCCTAAAATCAATCACACACGCCCTAAGCATGTCTTCTAGGGTTTGTATAGTCCTTTCACTTTGACCATCAGTCTGTGGATGGTAAGCTGTACTCATATCTAACTTAGTTCCCAAGGCTTTCTGTAAGGATCCCCAAAAGTTAGATGTGAAACGGCTGTCTCGGTCGGAAATAATAGAAATAGGCACTCCATGCCGAGAAACTATCTCCTTCAGGTACAAACGTGCAAGAACATCCATATCATTAGTCTCTTTGATTGGCAAGAAGTGCGCTGACTTCGTGAGACGATCAACAATAACCCAAATAGTGTCCAACCTACTCGATGTCTTGGGTAATTTCGTAATGAAATCCATTGTAATCCTTTCCCATTTCCACATTGGTAGCTCGGGTTGAACCAAAAGACCGGATGGTTTTTGATGTTCAGCCTATACTCTTGAGCAGGTCAAACACTTACCGACATACTCTGCAATGTCAGCCTTCATGTTTGGTCACCAATACAACTTCTTTAAATCTTGATACATCTTGTCTGAACCAGGATGAATGGAATATTTAGAATTATGAGACTCGTGCATGATGAGGTCTCGTATTCCTCCATACAATGGAATCCAACTTCTGTCCTTGAAACACAGCCTTCCATCTGGTTTCTTGACAAATCCATTCGTGCTTTCTGGCATACCGTAAATCTTCTCGTGCGGTCTATTCTCTTCCTTAAGGGCCTCAGCTTGAACTTCAAGAATTTGAGACGGCAGTGGTGATCTAATTGTCATACCCAACGATCTAACTCTGAGGGGTCTAAGTCGTTCCTTTTGACTCAAGGCATCTGCTACAACGTTTGCCTTCCCCGGGTGATAACGGATCTTACAATCATAATCACTTAGCAACTCTAGCCATCGACGTTGCCTCATGTTCAACTCCTTTTGATCTAAAATGTGCTGAAGACTCTTGTGATCGGTGAAAACCGTACACTTGGTTCCATATAGGTAGTGTCTCCAGATCTTCAGAGCGAATACTACCGCTCCTAATTCTAGATCATGAGTAGTGTAGTTCTCTTCGTGGGGTTTAAGTTGTCTAGAAGCGTAAGCGATTACTTTAAGTCTTTGCATCAATACGGCACCTAAACCCTGGATTGATGCGTCACAATATACCACGAAGTCCTCACTTCCTTCGGGTAGTGCTAATATCGGTGCTTCACAAAGCTTCTGCTTCAAAAACTGAAATGCCGATTCTTGCTCATCTCCCCATTCAAACTTCTTCTTCTTCTGTGTTAACTCAGTCAAAGGTTTAGCAATCCTTGAAAAACCTTCAATAAATCTCCGATAGTATCCGACAAGACCTAAAAATTGGCGTATCTCGGTAGGACTCGTAGGTGACGCCCAATTTTTAACAGCTTCGATCTTGGCGGGATCAACATGAATACCCTTACTGTCAATAACATGCCCGAGAAATTGTACTTTCTCAATCCAAAAATCACACTTGGAAATTTTGGCGTATAATTTCTCTTCTCTGAGCAGTGTTAGTATCGCCTTCAAGTGTTCTGCGTGCTCTTCCTTACTACGTGAATAAATAAGGATATCATCGATGAATACAATCACAAACTTATCCAAATAGGGTTTGCACACTCGGTTCATTAAGTCCATAAATACAGCGGGTGCATTTGTTAGACCGAATGGCATTACTTGGAACTCGTAGTGACCGTATCTTGTCCTGAAAGCTGTCTTAGGGATGTCTTCTTCCTTAACTCTCAGTTGGTGATAACCCGATCTCAAATCAATCTTCGAGTAGACACTCGATCCTTGCAGTTGATCAAACAAATCATCAATCCTTGGCAACTGATACGTGGGAATCGCATCAGGCTTTACATCTCAAGGGATCTTGAGAAGCTTACAACCCCCACCAGGCAGTGTACCTGATCGTTGTAGTATAGTATAGTGACAAGTACCGGGGGATTGATCGTTCAGCTAGGAATAGTGTCGTTAGGATTGAAATTAATCTAACTAGGTCTAAAGGTGAAGGATGATTCTTTTTATGTTTTTATATTTTATGAAAAGCAAGTAAAAATCTCGGGTTTTGGAAGAAGGGGCGGAATTAGTTGCTAATCAACTAACCCAAAAGCTACTAATTAAACTAATTAATAAGAAAAGTAAACTAGGGTTCTAAAAGATAAGTGAAGCATGTCTACCCATGATATGTTACTCCTTGCTAGCTATCCAATCCTACCTATTGAATTGTAACCTTGTTTTAATTGATGGGTTGTATTCCTTAATACCATTCATAGGGTATCGCACATAACTCCCCAATTCTATGAGCTCTTATCTCCTCCTATACCATGCCCAGCACAACCATAGGGATTGTAAACAATGGCTCATGCATTAAATACAACCAATAAAGACCTTAGTGCAATAGGTTCATGTTTCCTAAGATGTTCAAGCATGTTACCATTTGGAGATCTGCCAGTTTTCTTAAGCCTAACATATAAATCATTCAATCAAAACAAGAATCAATAGGAAACAAGAATTATAAACTAAACCAACTAGATCTATTGAAGTTGTCACGCTTTAATTGATGGAGATAGACACAACATCAACAAGAAATCAATGAGATCTAATCAATTATATACAAGTTTCACATAATCATAAGTAGACACAAGGTGAATTAGCAAATCATCATCAAAGAAGAGCAAACAACAATGATAATGGAAAACATAATTAAGATAGAATCATCAAACCAATACATGATGTTTATGGAGTGATTGACACCCTCTAAGTTGCTGCAAAAACACCCACCTAAACCCAGGAATCGACCTTAGGGTTTAGGGCTTACAAAAAGTGAAGTTATGATGTTATATTTATAGGCATGTTTTCTGTCGGCAAGGCTTGACGGCGTCAGCCCATTACTCTTGACGCCGTCACCACCATTTTTTCACCAAATTATAGATCGCTTCGTCCTCTTCGTGTGGGCTTTTGAATCACCTCAATCCGAGTTCGTATGCAAAAGTTATGACCAAAACAATATCAGCTACTCCGCGCGCAAGTTTTAACAAGTTTATACGTGACGGCCTTGGGTGACGCCTTCAAGTTCTCTCTGGGCCGTCACCACTTTTACTCTTGACGCCGTCACCAAAGTGCTCTTGACGCCGTCAAGTACTGTTCTCAGCATGGAAAATTAAGTCTTTGGCATTTTCTTCTCTTTTATGCTCCAAAAACGTCCGAATTG
The DNA here is from genome assembly GCA_030686995.1 of Artemisia argyi. NCBI lineage: Eukaryota > Viridiplantae > Streptophyta > Magnoliopsida > Asterales > Asteraceae > Artemisia > Artemisia argyi. The sequence continues at coordinate 223,070,161 of CM060708.1, forward strand.
CTTCCTTTTCCAGATTTCACTCCCAAAGTACCTAAAATCATAAAAGGAACGATTTAGGGCAATATTTGATCAAATAAATTCGAATTCGGTTTTAAATGACCCCCTAAAAACGGATCATTTTTCGCCTCATCATATACCCTTACACTTGAGATTTGCTTGTCCTCAAGCAAATGCGCTTTTATTCTACTCAAAAGACAAGTTAGGGGTCATTTAACACTAATATAAAAGTAATTACAACAAATAATCGTTCCACTAAAGACCAATAGACAAGCACGGAGGTCATACACTAGCACCTCACAAATAGTGTTTAGATACTCACATCTCTCGGGTGTAATAAAGTGTAAATTACAATATGGAAACGGAAGATATCTCTCACTACCTGTCATAGCAAAATAGATTACCATAGGCTTGGGAAAGGATCAAACCTCCACCACATGGCGTAAGCACCTAGGATAAACTATCAAAGAGGTCTTTTAAAGGGTTGTAACGTTAGGTGTAGGGATATGAAATACACGGTTTTGTTGGATAAAGGAAGTTTTACTGGTGGCGAGTTAACAATCTTGGTCAATTACATGTACAATATGGCGTTGCTAAGCCAAGACTAGACCCGACTTATGCTAATAAATGAAAAATAACAAAAACATAAAATAAACATAGAATGAAACGGGATGGTAGTCCGTATGTTTTTTCTCTTTTTCCTTTTTTCTATTTTTTTATTTTCTTTTTTCTTGATTTTTCGATTTTTTTTTTTTTTTTTTTTTTTTTTTTTTTTTTTTGCATACACTCTTACCCTACCATCCAAAATAATACATCATAGGGAATGAAAATTCCCCTTACACTTGAATCTTTACATACTTTACAATTAACTAATCTAATGACTCGAATTAAGAAAATTAAAACACTTGGAGCACTTATAAAATTATCGTACATATGGGGGTAATAAGTGATGTTCTTCCCCATTACTTCATAAAATAAGTACTTACCCATGAGTCCCAATCGTCCCAAAACAATATGTACAAGGATATGACTCGACTTAGCAACCATGTAATCAATTAGAAAGCTAACTTAGGGTTTAACAAATAACAATAATGCACTAAAAATGGGCGCATACACGGAAGGCTAAGGCGATTTGGGTGTACATTTAAGTGGGGTGTAAAAAATTCTTCCTTTAAGTAAAATGCTTAAAGTTAGAAACGAAAAGATAGGCTCGGAGGGGTGTACTAGGGGTATCGTGTACTAAAAATGAGTACAACGCTAAGGGTATGGGAAAAATTAGTTGACTTAACTAGCCAAGTAATATGACTTAAATGGTCAAGTAATTAGATACGGGTTTAACACAAGGGTGATCCTAATGCCTCTTATCATGTAGTAAATCCTACCACACGAATGTAGTCTCACTAGCGGTCTCGGGATGCATCACTAACGCAAGTTCTAGAATCTAAATGCTACCGGTACACTCATAAGCACTAATAATAAATGCTTTTCCTATCAAATCTAAAGGCGAACCTCACATATTTGGGTGGAAAATTTTTCTGAATATACGGTTTTGTGCTAGTCATACAATCTCCTATCAATGAGACGCTTGCTATGGCTAAAGTTTCACTCCTAAATGTTGTAAAAAAAATTAAATTTGGCGCTAAAATTGCACTAACAAGTATTTCTCATAGTTTTATTACACATCTACCATCAAACAAAACAAACTCAAGCGAAAGTGCATATGTAAGGTATCATCTTTTTACCCTCCCCTTACACTTAAGATGAACATTGTCCCCAATGTTCAAGTAAAGAATGTAAAAGTGAAAAAGTAAAGAGAATGAAATCAAATACTCCCCTGATTCGCTCGGTATGGATAATAAGGTGGCCAGGTTAAATCTTCCTCCAAGAAAATGAACAATCAAAGCTTCCCTTCCAGAATATAAATCATCTTCTTGTCGTACATAACCTGTAAATCCTGAGAAAATAGATAAAAACCCAAAGCATCAACCCGAACAAAGATAACTCACAACTAGATGTAATTCCAGACTTAGGAATAAAAACAAAACAATTAAAGATATAATGCTTGTGGAATGAATGTTTGCAGATTTCCTGGAGTTTATAAAACTTAATAATTCAACAAAAACCTTAAGACTCCGGTATAAACAAAACTAGCAAAATTTCCAGAATTTTACACATGACGCCGTCAAGAGTAAACTCGTGACGCCGTCAGAAGTGACCTGCAGAAATTCTAATGTTAAGTTTCCGGAAAATTTCTGGAAAAACTTGGTCCTACTTCCTGGAAAATCCTGCAAAACTTCATTATGACTCAGTACAAGCATTTGACTCTAACAAGTACTAATACACATGTCCATTTATTATTGTTGTGGTTCATGCTCAATTTCGTTCTTATAAACAAATTTGGATCTCCCTTACACTTATCTTTTGCAAAATACCTTTATATGCAATTAAGACGAAGTTAAAAACAAAATAAAGCATTTTCACAATTTACTTTGAAACATGAGCCACAAACAATAAAAATAAAGCATGCATACGGAAACAAATAAAATCAAATAAACAAACAAACAAACAAACAAATAAAAACACACAAAACATGGGTTGCCTCCCAAGAAGCGCTTGTTTTTGTTCGAGTCACGAGCCTGACTCTACCCTTATTTAACGGAAATAAGGGAGGTTCTCCCTACACTTAGGATTAAGTGTGGGTGAAAGTAGCGATACACACCCTTAGGGTGTGAATATGCCACGTGAGGTGAAGGGGGTGAGTGAATGGCTTCCTTCATCCTAAAACTACCCGGATAATATTGGTTGATGGGTGGGTCGGTTCCTCTTTTGTCTCCTAGAAATATATCTAAGGATGGAAAGGTGTGTAAAGATTGAGGTTCCGGTTCATCAACACTAAGAAATTCCCTAGAACTAGGAGTAAGGTTATCACTACAAGTGTTCAAACCTATATCCTCAAGTGGTGCCTGGTCCAAGGGTTCTACCTCCATTGGAATTCATAAAGTTTCTTCTACTTCTTCCGGGTAAGTCACGGGCGGTGCGTGTGCCTCAAATGATGGTTGAGTATTTTGTGGGCTTATGTTGTTCACCTCATCATTCCATGTGTTAGGATCTAGCCCTAACATTCTCCCAAGTATCTCACGTGCTTCTCTAGGCATCTCAACTTCTATGTCCGAATCATAAGGATCATCTTCAATATTCTGACTGCTATATACAAATTGCCCAAGAGATTCATCATCTGTTTCTTGAGATTCATCATCATCGATCATAAAACCTAGGTCTTTTTGATCGATGTGATCATGCTCGGCTAAATCCTCCTCAATTGTTTTCTTAGGTAGTGATAATAGCAAACCTAGTGCTTCATCCAACTTATGATTTATTGATACGGCTCTATCCATAATTCCTTGGCAAACTAGGTCGCTTTTTCTATTAGCCTCACTAAAACGATATCCTAAACATGGAGGTTGTTCATAAGAATCTATCCTAGGTGAAGGCTCATATGATTCATAGGTGTCTCTAAATGAGGTATTTTGAACTCTTTGGTTTTCTAGCCACTCAACCATATATTGCAATCTTAGAAGTCTAAGTAAAGTGTCCATTTGAAGCAAATTACATAAAAAATCACAAAGAAAAGATAGACTACGAGAAAGCTACAAAGTAAAAAGAAAAAAATCTCACTTGATAGGAATCTAATGAGTAAACCTAATAAAAATTAAATTCAACCTAAACAATAACTATTCCCCGGGCTGCGACGCCAAAAACTTGATACGTGGGAATCGCACCAGGCTTTACATCTCAAGGGATCTTGAGAAGCTTACAACCCCCACCAGGCAGTGTACCTGATCGTTGTAGTATAGTATAGTGACAAGTACCGGGGGATTGATCGTTCAGCTAGGAATAGTGTCGTTAGGATTGAAATTAATCTAACTAGGTCTAAAGGTGAAGGATGATTCTTTTTATGTTTTTATATTTTATGAAAAGCAAGTAAAAATCTCGGGTTTTGGAAGAAGGGGCGGAATTAGTTGCTAATCAACTAACCCAAAAGCTACTAATTAAACTAATTAATAAGAAAAGTAAACTAGGGTTCTACAAGATAAGAGAAGCATGTCTACCCATGATATGTTACTCCTTGCTAGCTATCCAATCCTACCTATTGAATTGTAACTTTGTTTTAATTGACGGGTTGTATTCCTTAATACCATTAATGGGGTATCGCGCATAACTCCCCAATTCTATGAGCTCTTATCTCCTCCTATACCATGCCCAGCACAACCATAGGGATTGTAAACAGTGGCTCATGCATTAAATACAACCAATAAAGACCTTAGTGCAATAGGTTCATGTTTCCTAAGACGTTCAAGCATGTTACCATTTGGAGATCTGCCAGTTTTCTTAAGCCTAACATATAAATCATTCAATCAAAACAAGAATCAATAGGAAACAAGGATTATAAACTAAACCAACTAGATCTATTGAAGTTGTCACGCCTTAATTGATGGAGATAGACACAACATCAACAAGAAATCAATGAGATCTAATCAATTATATACAAGTTTCACATAATCATAAGTAGACACAAGGTGAATTAGCAAATCATCATCAAAGAAGAGCAAACAACAATGATAATGGAAAACATAATTAAGATAGAATCATCAAACCAATACATGATGTTTATGGAGTGATTGACACCCTCTAAGTTGCTGCAAAAACACCCACCTAAACCCAGGAATCGACCTTAGGGTTTAGGGCTTACAAAAAGTGAAGTTATGATGTTATATTTATAGGCATGTTTTCTGTCGGCAAGGCTTGACGGCGTCAGCCCGTTACTCTTGACGCTGTCATCACCATTTTTTCACCAAATTGTAGATCGCTTCGTCCTCTTCGTGTGGGCTTTTGAATCACCTCAATCCGAGTTCGTATGCAAAAGTTATGACCAAAACAATATCAGCTACTCCGCGCGCAAGTTTTAACAAGTTTATACGTGACGGCCTTGGGTGACGCCTTCAAGTTCTCTCTGGGCCATCACCACTTTTACTCTTGACGCCGTCACCAAAGTGCTCTTGACGCCGCCAGGTACTGTTCTCAGCATGGAAAATTAATTCTTTGGCATTTTCTTCTCTTTTATGCTCCAAAAACGTCCGAATTGCTTCCTTTTCTAGATTTCACTCCCAACGTACCTAAAATCACAAAAGGAACGATTTAGGGCAATATTTAATCAAATAAATTCGACTTGACGAGTCGGCGGAAGGCCAGGCAATTCCTCCAATTCCTCCAATTGTCCAGATAACTCCTTCATTTCCGACGGTGCTAGCCTATAGGGTGCTCGTGCTACGGGTGCGGCTCCTGGTATCAAGTCAATTTGAAATTCCACTTGACGAGTCGGCGGAAGGCCAGGCAAGTCCTCAGGGAAAACTTCTGGAAAGTTCCTGACTACTGGCACATCCTCGAGTCGCTTCTCTTCCGACTTCTTCTCGGTAACTTGAGCCAAAAAGACTTGACATCCTCGTTCGATGTACTTCACAACCTTGACGCAAGAAATGACGCTCAAACGTGTCATACTTCGCTCTCCGCGAATAACCAGGGTTTTGTTATTCAGTGGAATGTGAACGACCTTTTCGTCACAAATAATCTTAGCGTGGTTCTCGGATAACCAATCCATTCCTACAACGACGTCGAAACTACCGAGTCTAATAGGCATAAGGTTGATGACAAATGGGGTGTCTGATAGTTGTAGGGTGCAACCTCGAAGTATAGTGTTAGTGCTTACTAGCTTTCCATCGGCTAGTTCAATCTCATATGTCGTGTCTAGTTGGGTGGGTGTAATATTAAGCAGGGGTGCAAGAGAAATAGATACGAAACTTTGATCGGCTCCTGAATCAAATAAAACTTTAACGAGGCGGTTGTTTAGAAAGAACGTACCCGTGACTACGTTCGGATCCTGATGGACATTTCCATCTCCCAGCACGTATGCTCTCCCACGTGCATTGTTATCCTTGTTAGGGCACTGACGCCTGTAGTGTCCTTTCTCTCCACAAGCATGGCATACTACAGCCACGGGTTGCAAGTTGGCTCCTGTCGCCTTGCAATCTTGTGTCTTATGTCCAACACTTGAACACTTCCCGCACTTAGCATAGCAGGGTCCATTGTGATGCATCTTACACTTGTCACAGAATGGAAGAGGTCCAGCATACCTAGCATCCTTAACTGGTGCAGCGACATAAGCTCTGACAGCTTCCTGTCGTCGGTTCTGTTGGTTGTGGTGGGTGTTTCTGTCATGGTGATAGTTACGGTTGGGGTTTCGGTTGTTGTTGTTGCTGTTGTTGTTGTTGTTGTTGTTGTTGTGGTTGTTGTTGTTGTTTGTCCTTCGATCATCAAACTTCCTTTTGTGATATTTGTTTCCCTGAGTAGAGTTACGCTTAATCTCCTGGTCTAGCAATCTTTGGGCAATGGACATTGCTTCATCCAAAGATTGAGGCTTAGACGAGGTGACGTTTCCCTCAATACTCCTGGGTAATCCTTCAATGTATCTTTCCAACAACTTTTCCAAATCGGGAACCTTAGAAGGACAAAGTGTGGCAAGCTCCTGAAATCTCCTATCGTTAGCCCTGAGATCATTTCCTTTCACAACCAACGTGTGAAACTCATCTTCTAACTTCTTGATCTCGCCTCTAGGGCAGAACTTCTTCAACATCTTTTCCTTAAAATCAGCCCAGGTAATCTGATAGGCCTCCTCCACACCTATCTTCTGAGCAGTTGCATTCCACCAAGACAACGCGTCTTCCAACAATGTTCCAGTAGCAAACGAGACTCGGCTTTCCGCGGCACAACCGTTCCTCACAAACACAGTCTCAGTTCGCTCAAACCATCGAGCAAGCTCTGTTACTCCTTCAGTTCCTTTGAAGTGAGATGGTTTACAAGCAATGAAATCCTTATAGGTGCACTTTCGAGTCGCAGCAGACTCGCTCTCAGCAGTGGCTCGGTTATTGCTACTAGTTCGTGCCATTGCAGCAGCTTGCTCTTCTAAAGCTGCAGCAACACTGTCGGCAACCAACTTTCTTATAGCAGTCTGGGTCATAGCGGGTGATGAGGTAGCAGTAGCGGTTTTCCTTGGGGTCATAACTCTATAAAATCGCAAGTTCAAAAGTACAAATCCCAAACATCAATAACAAGAAAAATAGTGTAACCAACTCATAATAGTCGAGATCATCACAAAGTACATATCACAACCACACCATAAATACATACATCAACATAACCATATCATTCATAAATAAACATCACGACATATAACAACACACATGGAAATTATAATGAATCTCAATATGGGAGCATAATAAAAAGAAAGATCAGACAACTAGAACATCATAAATCAATATCAATACGTTACAATCGTAACCAACATAAAGTTTTAATAATTTTTGAATTCATTGTTACAAAACAATAAGATACAACAATTATTAATGCCACAGGCGGCAAGTTAAGATGTCTCTGTAAGTAATGACATGTCATAGATCTATGAAGGTCCAGGTGCGCCTCCTGATCTCCTCTCCAGCTCTCTGATAATCCAGATCATCCCCAACATCTCCATATCTCTGGATCTCTCACGGGCCTGAATCTCCTCAATAGTGGCTGAAAGTGCATGGATGGTAGAACTAGATGCAGCTAACTCCTGTGCCTGATGCTCCATCATCTCCTGTGTAATGGCCGCAATCGCTCTCAAATCATCAATCTCATGCCTCTGAACATCTAGCCGATGACCAAACTCAGTGATGGTAGCCTGTGCCTCCTCGATCTCTGTCCCCATCATCTCAAATACCATCTCTAAAGCTGTCCTATGAACCACGAGGTTCTCGACCTCCTCCTGCATACACTCAATCCTCTCCAAGGATATATCCTCAATAACGCTCAACAGCTCATCAAGACGACCCTCATGTCTCATTAACCTAGCAGCCAAAAGAGGGATAGTATGGTGTATCAGCTCTCCAGTGACCGGTAACACCGCTGAAGAGCCATCGCCAAGCTCAGCAGCCCTAGGCGATCCCTCAGCTAATCTCCATCTATGTATGTAGTCTAACAAAAACGACCATCGACGAGCATCAACCAATCTATGAATGCCAGGTGAGGTGGGTGTCTCGGTGGGAGCAGGTGATGTAGCAGGTGATGGTATCGGTACAGTGGTAGTCTGAGAGTAGAAAACTGTAGGTGGTGGCATGGGTGGTAAAGCCTCAGAGGTGTGGGGTGCGGTGTAAGTAGGTAACATGTAAGGATGTGGCTCAGGTGGGGGTGATACAGGTGATGGTGGAGGTGTTGGTGATGCCACAGGTGTCAAATCTGGCATAGAAACAGGTGGTAGCACAGATATAGGTGATGATACAGGTGTAGGTACAGGTGTAGATACAGGTGGTGTAACAGTAGAAGCAGGCAAAAAGCAGACTCGTTTCCGAGCCGTGCATTTGCGGGTATAGTCTCCCTCATGGTATCGAAACAATTCGCCAAAAGGCTCGGGCTCATAGGGCTCAAGAATCCTCACTCGCTTGCGCCGACGAATCGGTGCAGGCGGGGATGATGGTGGAATAGAAGCAGCAGTATCAGAAGTATCGGAGTCAGAAGACTCGTCATCAGCATCTGAACCGGAGTGGTGGCTAGCAGGTGGTGTAGGACGATCATCAGCCGCAAGAAACTGCTGAGATGTCAGGTACTGGTCATAAAGGTACTGTCCCTGTGTCATGGGTCCACAAACAGGACGAAAGAGAGGCTGAATAGCAAAGGAATCAATGGGTGTAGAAGCAACCTCACCCTCCTCAAAGGGCTCAGTATCAGCAGAGGGGTCTCTAGATGGAACAGGAGATGGTATAGCAGGTGATACAGGTTGGGTGTCATGGTCAGAATCATGGGTGTCTCGGGTGTCATGGGTGTCATAGTCAGATAAGTCAATAGTAGGGTGAGTGGATGATGCTGGTACGACGTCGTCACTGTCGGACAAAATAATAACCGGGGGCGACATGGTACTGTAATATCCCAAAAATAGCAGTGATATAAGTCATTTAGTCTACATAATGCTATATGCACAGTGATCATAGTGTCATAGTGAGCTAAATGCAATGGGTGCTAAAATCAAACCTTAAAACATGACGTTGGCAAGCGCTGGCACGGAGGGCACTTCGGTGATAAATAGTTTGTTTAAAAATCTGGTGAGGTTATAGTCCAATGTTTTGGAAAATCATTTGGTTCTCTATAACCATTGCTCTGATGCCAATCTGTAACACCCCGAAATTTGATTAAGCAGCGGAAGTCTAATCGGGGTCATTACAGTTTAGTACACAGTCATACTCATAGAAAACAATTCAAAAGATTGCCAATATCATTTCATGAAAACTCAAATATTCAGAGTTACAAACATTTTTCCCAAATGTTAAGTGTTTCACAAAAGTGGTGATGAGTTTGTAAAGAATGATATAGTTATTGAAATCAAAAGGGAGGTCCTGTGCCCTTTGCCAGCTCCGTACCGCCATGCTTGCTAATTTTCTGAGATAAACATGCTTAAAAAGTCAACACAAAGGTTGAGTGAATCCATAGTAATTTAAATAGTAATAGTGTGAACACAAGTCAAGCATTTGAAATAAACAAGCCAAGATAGACAGGTCTTGACTAAATCGGGTGTAATATTGCTCCTAAGCCTCACGAAACGCAAGCCTTAACTTTGATTTGACATATCATAAAGATAATAACAATCATTTACACCACAGCAGATGTAAATGACAAGGGGCCCTCGGTGACAGGAAATGTGCCAAATTTCCATAATACCTCGAATATAGCTCACCTCCTGCCAAGTGATCACCTTGACAGAGGCGGGCTGCCATTCCAATAGATCTATCAACTATATTCGCGCTCACTCGCAAGTGATTAAGGTTCGTGATATGAGGGACTTGTAGCACAGGTGTCAACTTAGGCAATATCAGGTGATAACAGCATACATAAAAATACTTGTGTTCGATTTATAGCATGTATCTCCCCACGGGGTTTAAAAACAATTAAAAATGTGAGACCATGAACTCACCTGAAAGGTGCGTAATCACAAGGTGCTCAAAAGTGATGGTGTATTGCTATGACTAGCAATGAGATTCCTCCGACTTGCGACCTAAATAATACATTGTAATCGGTGTTTTAGATTCGTGTCGTAAATGACATGTGATATGTCTCGTGTACGGTGATATCTGTTTTGGGTGTCTAAAATAAATCTCAAATAACTTTACGTAGTTATTGTTAGTGTTGCTACGAACCGGTGGGTGATAAATATTAATTTGTTGTGAAAATAATATCGTCTAAAAATATTTGTGATTAAATATTTTTAATAAGGTTATATATATATAGTTAAAGAAATATATATATATATATATATATATATATATATATATATATATATATATATATATATATATATATATATATATATATATATATATATATATATATATATATGTATATATATATATATATAAAGTATATGAAATAATTAATATATTTTGTCCCAATTCATCCTTTAACTTTAGGAAAAATTACATCTTTTACCCCTTTGTTAAAACAATTACATTTTTAGTCCTTGTTATACTTTTTACACAATATACCTCAACTTTAGAGTAATTACAGTTTCTACCCTCAAATTTTATCAAAAGTTGACTGTTTCCATCTTAGTCCGAAACTTTGACAGATTTGGCAATTTTGGTCCTTTAACGCAAGGTTTTGCAAAAATAGTCCTTCGTTGAGTCCTTTGGAAAAATCAACTTTTAATATAACGAAAATATCATTTAAACCTTGTAATACCTTTCTAAATCAGCTTTGAAAAGTCTCGAAAACATTCCAAAATCTTATCAGTTTCAAACCGAACTTTCCTTTGTAAAATACTTGGGCTCGTTAGCCCGTTAAAAGCCCAAAAAGATTGTTCTTGTTTATGAAACACATTCGACTAGGACTTGGTTCAGGCTTTGTTTTCGTAGTATTCGATCGAGTGAGATTTGCATGTTTGGTTAGTTCGATTAAGTGGGAGCCAAGGAATTAGTGTGTCGAAGAAAATAGTTAGTTTGTACGTATAAAAATGAAATGGTGTGATCATTCCTAGGGGTGTCGAGTAGTGTAAAAAAAAGAACAACGGTCACAAGTGGTACGATGCTTAGTAAATATCGTGTGTCGTGTGAATGTGATATGCATGTGTGAAATGATATACGAATTGAAAAGGGTGGTGAATAACTTACAACACCAAAGTGGTGGTGAGGATGTCGTGTGTACGAGGCAAGCAACGTAGTACCTTGACCCGTCTAGTGATTTTGCTTGCTCCAAATGAGTTACCCAACTTGTTCCAACCCAACTCCTTGCTTGCGTACTTCTTGTGTTTCCTTCGACAGTAACCAAGAGAATAGAGAGTGTTTATGATTTGAGTTTTTGTGAAATCTTGCAAGTTTGAGGCAAAAGTGCATTTAATATGGGTTTATATAAGAGAAGCAAGGGTAGTTGTGTGTTTGACATTGTGAAACATGTTACTCAAATGTCATTCGAAGGTGGACAATCTTGTCCCTAGTTTTGAGTCCTTGTCATGTCGAGTAGAGGTGAAAGGGAGCAACAAAGGTTTACTTTGGATTAGTTTATGTGTAGTTTAGGTTTTGTAGGCAATAAACAATAACAATTAGGCTCATGTGGTATTAGAGTGTTGGAGGTAAAAGGGGCATACGATCCATGGGTAATTAGTCGAGGGTGGTTAATGGTTTTGTCCATCGGTTTGACGGCTTATATTGGAGGCTCTATGTCGCATGGTACAAGATCCATGGAAGGTTGTATGGTTGTGTCGTGTGTGAGGGAACCAAGAAACAAGCATGTGTAAAATTCAAAGTGCAAGAGGAGTTGGTCCTTGCTTCGTGTGGTATGCTACGCAAGAGAAAGGAAAGAAAACAACACAACAAGTCATACGGGCTTGTGGTAACTTTTGGCCCAAACGAATCAAAGAAAAAGGGTTATGTGGGCTTGTGAGTACGTTTGGCCCAAGTGAAATAAGAGGAAAGAAACCGCGTGGGCTTGGGGTGTATTCAGCCCAAAAATGGAGAGGTGTCGGTGATTCGTAAAATTGTGAAATAAATCTCGGTGTCGGTGTCGGTTCGTGAAAACGAAATGTATATAAACGGTGTCGTCATTTATATATATATACTTATATGTATATAGTAATAACAAATTTGTGAAAGTTAATATATATATATATATATATATATATATATATATATATATATATATATATATATATATATATATATATATATATATATATATATATATATATATATATATATATAATATGATATAAATATATATTAATAAAATCTCGGTGTTCAATTAGGGTGTCGGGTCGCAAGTGGGAGTTACCGGTGTTAATCCTCATTGGGTGACATCCAAGAGTAGCGTTCGGGTGTTACCGGGTGACAATACACAATTGGGTGCTAAACAGACGGTGTTCATAACATTCGGGTGTCAAATAAACAGTGAACAAAACAATCGGGTGTTCAAACAGACAGTGTCTCATGTAAAAATTTTAAATTGCCCGCAAAAATGGCTTTGTTAAGAATAATGTTGGTAATTTGCATTAATAAATGACCTGGGATTTTACGGTGTATTACAGGGTTATTGTCGATCGTCTCACGAAGTCAGCCCACTTCTTACCAATCAAAGAGACTGATGATATGGACGTTCTTGCACGTTTATATTTGAAGGAGATAGTTTCCCGGCATGGAGTGCCGATTTCTATTATCTCTGACCGAGACAGCCGTTTCACGTCTAACTTTTGGCGATCTTTACAGAAAGCCTTGGGAACTAAGTTAGATATGAGTACCGCTTACCATCCACAGACTGATGGTCAAAGTGAAATGACTATTCAGACCCTAGAGGACATGCTTAGGGCGTGTGTGATTGATTTTGGAAAAGGCTGGGATAAGCACCTACCGTTAGCAGAATTCTCATATAACAACAGTTATCATGCAAGTATTAAGGCCGCACCGTTTGAAGCACTTTATGGAAGAAAGTGTCGATCACCAGTGTGTTGGGAGGAGGTTGGAGATGTACAACTCTCAGGTCCCGAGTTAATTCTTGAAACCACAGAGAAAATAGTAAAGATTAGGCAACGATTACAAGCCGCTAGGGATCGGCAAAAGAGCTATGCCGATGTGCGAAGGAAACCAATGGAGTTTCAAGTTGGAGACAGGGTCATGCTTAAGGTATCACCTTGGAAAGGAATGATTAGGTTTGGAAAACGTGGAAAGTTGAACCCAAGATACGTTGGACCCTTCGAGATCATTGAAAGGATCGGCCCTGTAGCATACAAACTTGAAATCCCTGAGGAGCTCAGTAGAGTACACAACACCTTCCACGTGTCAAATTTGAAAAAGTGTTTATCGGATGAAACCCTTGTGATTCCGTTGAAAGAGATCAAAATCGACGATAAGTTGAACTTTATTGAGGAACCCGTTGAGATTATGTATCGGGAGGTCAAACGACTTAAGCATAGTCGCATTCCTATTGTTAAGGTCAGATGGAACTCTAAGAGAGGACCCGAGTTCACTTGGGAGCGCGAGGATCAAATTCGTGCTAAATACCCACAACTATTCGATAAGACTACCCCGAGCACCGATTCAACTTTGGATTCCGGGACGAATCCAATCTAACGGGTGGGTACTGTAATACTCCGTAAAATCCCAGGTCATTTATTAATGCTAATTATCGATACTATTCTAATCTAAGCCATTTTTGCAGGCTAATTTGAATTTTTATATGAGACACCGTTTGTTTGACACCCGATTACCTTGTTTGACACCATTTGTTTGACACCCGATCACTTTGGTCACCCCATGTTTGTCACCTGGTATCACCCGAAGTCACTCTTGGATGTCACCCAATGAGGTTAACACCGGTAATTCCCACTTGCGACCCGACACCTTGAATAGACACCGATATACATTATTATTATTATTATTATTTTATATATATATATATATATATATATATATATATATATATATATATATATATATATATATATATGCGTATGAACGACACCGTCTATGTTCTCATGGATTACACGAAATCGACACCGACACCGATACCGAAACTAAAGTACGAAAGCACTAGTCACCGACACCCTATTCTTTTGTTTGGGCCGCTTGTCACCTAAGCCCAAGTTCCTTTCTTCTTTTGCCCTACTGCTGGGCAGAGCACACTACAAGCCCACCACAATTTTATTTTCATTTGTATTTTTTTTGGGCCTAGGGTTCTCAAGCCCAAATGGCTGTTATGTTTTTCTTTTCTTTGCGCTGCATGCTACTCAAACGAACCAAGCTTGTGCACAACATGGATATTACACATGTTTTCTTTTTGGTTCGCTACTCCCTCGACACCAAGCACACTATCCCCTTTGACTTTGTTTCATGCGACAACGAGCCACCCTATGAAGCCGTCAAACCGTTGGGTATTTACAATACACACCTAGTGACCTTAACCAACTAATATCCCATGGGTCAAGTGTTTCATATCCCCCAACATATATACCACATGTGCTCTTAATCCTATTTGTTTATTACCCTAGTAACCCAAGCTATGCTTAAACTAATCAAAATAAGCCATCATTGCTCCCTTTTACCACAACTCGACTTGACTAGGAATCAAGGACAAGGGACATGGTTGTCAACACTCGAATGACAACTAAAGAACATGTTTCACATGATCAAACACCCAACTACTCATGCCTCCCCTATAAAAGCCACATTAAATGATCCTTCCTCACAAACTCACAAACTCTCAAACAAAGAAAATCACTACACTTCTCTTGTTGCTGCTGTCGAACTTTAGAAGGAGAACGAGAAGGAATTGGGTACGGAAAAGGAAAGTGTTGGGTTATAACAAAGCTTGAGTAAGGTATTGGCTTAAGGAGGAGCTCACGGATCTAGTTGTTTTCTTGTTCTCACCTCGTACGCACGACACCATCACCACCAAGAATCCTTGGTGTTGTAAGTTACTCAAAACTCATTTCATATTGTTCATTTCGTGTCTTCATATATGCCGCACCATGTGAACATTTAAAGATATAAATCTAGTACTAAACTTAACAATTCAAAAACTCATTTTGACACTTTACTTTGGCACGATATCTCTCGATCTATACGTTCATGTCACACGTATTTTTACTTGACACGTATCTTAACTTGGTAAACTATCAAACTAGCGTAACATGCATATTATACGCGATCTTATGCTACGAAAACTAAGCCTAAACCAAATCATAGTCGAGCACCCCTATTTCTAAATAAAAATGCCACTTGGGCCTAAGAATGGGCTAACGAGCCCATGAACCTTTCAAAAGGAGATTTCGGTTTAAAATTTAGAAAAATAGCGAGACACATAAGACTTTCAAAAACTGATTTTGAAGGATTTTATAAGGTATAAACACTACTTTTATTGTACCAAAAAGTTTGTTTTTCAAAAACTGAGCTAAGGACTATTTTTGCAAAATCTTGCGTTAAGGGACTAAAAGTGACAAAACCACCAAACTTTCGGACTAAAGTATAACACAATCGATTCTAATAAAGTTGAAGGGTAGAAACTGTAATTTTTCCAAAAATCGAGGAGTAAAGTGTAAAAGTTATAACAAGGACTAAAATGTAATTATTTTTGACCAAGGGGTAAAAAGTGTAACTTTGTTAAAAGTTAAAAGTCAATTTTGACAAAAGATATTTTGTTAATTAATTATTTTACATAATTAAATTTCGCATATATAAATACATATATACTTTGTAACTTTAAATTAAATATATAATTTTTACTAAAAATATTTATTTATAAATATTTTTATTAACGTTATTATTATCACAAATAAATTAACAATTATTGATCACCGTTTCGAATCAACGTTACAAATAACTACGCAAAGTTATTTTGAAATATTTAATACACCCGAATCGATATTACCGTACACGAGACATATCACATGTCATTTACGAATCGAATCTAAGACACCGATGACAATACATATTTAGGTCACAAGTCAGAGGAATTTCATTGCTAGTCGTAGCAGTACACCGTCACCTTTGAGCACCGTTGTGAATCACCCACACCTGTTAGGTGAGTTCATGGTCCCACATTTTTAATTATTTCGAAACCCCGTGGGGAGATACATGCTATAAATCGAACACAAGTATTTTTCTGTATGCTATTACTATCTGATATTGCCTAAGTTGACACCCGTACTACAAGTCCCTCATATCACGAACCTTAATCACTTGCGAGTGAGCGCGAATATAGCTAACAGATCTATTGGAACGGCAGCCCATCTCTGTCAAAGTGATTATTTGGCAGGAGGTGTGCTATATTCAAAGTAACATGGAAACCGAGTACATTTCCATCACCGAGGGCCCCTTTGTTATCTACACCCCTCGTGGTGTAGGTAATTTTTATCTTTATGATATTTCGATACTATGTTAAGGCTTGCGTTTCGTGAGGCTTAGGAGCAATATTTCACCAGTTTAGTCAAGACCTGTGTATCTTGGCTTGTTTATTTCAAATGCTTGACTTGTGTTCACACTATTACAATTTAAACTACTATGGATTCACTCAACCTTTGTGTTGACTTTTTAAGCATGTTTATCTCAGGAAACTAGCATGCATGGTAGCACGGAGCTGGCAAAAAGGGCACACAGGACCTCCCTTTTATTTGAATAATAATATCATTCTTTTCAAACTCATAATTTCTTTTGAGAAACTATTAACATTTGGAAAATGTTTGTAACTCTGACTACATTGAGTTTTCATGGAATGATATTTACTATCTTTTGAATTGTTTTCTATGAGTATGACTGTGTACTAAACTGTAATGACCCCGATTAGACTTCCGCTGCTTATCAAATTTCAAGGTGTTACATAACCCTAATGTTTCTGTAGTGTTTCTTATATGATTTATTGATGTTGTTAAATTTTAATTTGTGCATTTATGCTAACTTTAATGTTTCTGTTTTGTTTTTGTAGATGTTACATCATATTCTTTTTATTATGTTTTTCTTATATTGTAAAATTTTACAAATATTATTTATACAATTTTGTAACCTAATGTTTCTATTGTGTTTTTGTAGATGTTATTAACCGTTTAGTTGAGGACATTAATATTTATTCAAAATTAGGGTTAAGAAGGTCATAATGGAATGCAAAAAAAGATATGTTGATGTTTCTGATGAGGACGTGTCTGCCGTGAGAAAAAGCGTTTAGTATCTGATTTGATAGTTGTGATGTAAATGTTTTTATTTGTTCAACGAATGTATGAATTGAATGAATTTAATGTTTATGTTCTATATTTTAATTTTTTTTTTGTTTGGGTACGAATTACTTTAGAGTGTTATGGTTATTATTTTTATTTTTATTTTTCTCTTAATAAATTATTTAGTTATTTGATATTGACAATTAAATGTTTTACCTTTAATTTGTGGTTGTATATCAAATCTTCCATCTAAATAAATATGTGATTTTTAAGAAATTAAATTTAACCCATTCTTAGAATAACAATATACATAACTACGTAGATATTATAGTATCAAATCTTTAAAATATATGGAATATATATTGTTGATATCTTTGCCCGTATTATTATAAAAACATTAACATAAAACATAAACATTTTATCAAAATAAACAAAAAAAATATATTGATCGAAAACCATACTCTTTTTTCTTTGATTTAACTATGGAATCAATCATTATACATAAAGGTAAAATAAATCACAAACATATCTGATGAGGCGAAAAATTAACCGTTTTTAGGGGGTCATTTAAGCCCGGATTTGAATTTATTTGATCAAATATTGCCCTAAATCGTTTCTTTTGTCATTTTAGGTACTTTTGGAGTGAATTCTGGAAAAGGAAGCATTTTGGACGTTTTTGGAGCATAAAAGTGAAGAAAACGGCAAAGTCTTAATTTTCCTTGCTGGGAATAGTACCTGACGGCGTCACAAGCTTCTTCATGACGGCGTCAATAGTAATACAAGAGGTGGAAGTGGATAAAGTCCGTGACGGTCCAGAAAGTTTTGTGCATTGGAGATGACGGCGTCACCTAAGGCCGTCATGTGTAAAATTAAAGAGTGATGGCCTAGCAAATTTCCTGAAGGCGTCACGTAGGCCGTCACGTGTTAACTTGTCAAAACGTGCGCGCGAAGTAGCTGATATTGTTTTGGTCATAACTTTTGCATACGAACTCGGATTTAGGTGATTCAAAAGCCTACGCGAAGAGGACGAAGAAATCTAAAATTTGGTGAAGAAAAATTGGTCATGACGCCGTCAAGCCTTGCCGACAGAAAACTTGCCTATAAATATAACATCATAACCTCACTTTTTTTAAGCCCTAAACCCTAAGGCCGATTCCTGGGTTTAGGTAGGTGTTTTTCCAGCAACTTAGAGGGTTTCAATCACTCCATAAACATCTTGTAATGGTTTGCTGATTCTAACTTAATTATGTTTTCCATTATCATTGTCGTTTGCTCTTCTTTGATGATGATTTGCTAATTCACCTTGTGTATACTTATGATTGTGTGAAACTTGTATATAATTGATTAGATCTTATTGATTCCTTGTTGATGTTTGTGTCTATCTTCATCAATTAGGGTATGACACATCGATAGGTCTAGTTGATTTAGCTTATAATTCTTGATTCCTATTGTCTCTTGTTTGGTTGATTGTATTCGATGTTAGGCTTAAGAAAACTGGCAGACTTCCATAGGGTAACATGCTTGAACGTCTTAAGAAACATGAACCAATGCGTACTAGGTTATTATGGTTGTATTTAATGCATGAGCGAATTCTAATAAACACATGTTAGGAGCTTCTTGCAGGCTCGACATAGGAGTGAAGTAGGAGCTTATAGAGTTGGGGAAGTACGTACGCCACCCCACGAATGGTATTAAGGAATACAACCCGTCAATTAAAACAGGATGTGACAATTCAATAGGTAGAATTGGATAGCTAGCAAGGAGTAACATATCATGGGTAGACATGTTTCACATCCCTTGTAGAACCTTAGTTTAGTTTTCTTGCACATTAGTTTAATTAGTAGCTTTTGGGTTAGTTGATTAGCAACTAATTCTGCCCCTCCTTCCAATACCCGATATTTTTACCTGCTTTTCATAAAATATAAAAACATAAAAAGAATCATCCTTCACCTTTAGACCTAGTTAGATTAATTTCAATCCTAACGACACTATTCCTGAGTTGAACGATCAATCCCCCGGTACTTGTCACTATACTATACTACAACGATCAGGTACACTGCCTAGTGGGGGTTGTAAGCTTCTCGAGATCCCTCGAGAGGTAAAGCCTGGTGCAATTCCTACGCATCAAGTTTTTGGCGCCGCAGCCCGGGGAATAGTTATTGTTTAGGTTGAAATTTATTTTGATTAGGTCAACTCATTAGATTCCTATCAAGTGAGATTTTTTCTTTTTATTTTGTAGCTTTCTCGTGGTCTATCTTATCTTTGTGATTTTGTTTGTAATTTGCTTCAAATGGAATTTTCACTCAGACTTCTAAGATTGCAAGATAAGGTTGAGTGGCTAGAACACCAAAGATTTCAAAATACCTCATTTAGAGACACCTATGAATCATATGAGCCTTTACCTAGGATAGATTCTTATGAACAACCTCCATGTTTAAGATCTCGTTTTAGTGAGGCCAATAGGAAATGCGACCTAGTTTGCCAAGGAATTATGGAGAGATTCGTTGCAACAAATCATAAGTTGGATGAAGCACTAGGTTTCCTGTTATCACTACCTAAGAAGACAATTGAGTAGGATTTAGCCGAGCATGATCACATTGATCAAAAAGACCTAGGTTTTATGACCAATGACTTTGAATCTCAAGGAACACATGATGAATCCTTTAGGCAAATTGAATATAAGATTAATGAGGGAGATCCTTATGATTCGGACATAGAAGTTGAGATGCCTAGAGAAGCACGTGAGATACTTAGGAGAATGCTTAGGATAGATCCTACCAAAACACATGATGAGGATATAGGTGATCTTAACACATGGAATGATGAGGTAAATAACATAAGCCCACAAAATACTCAACCATCATTTGAGGCACACACACCGCCCGTGACTTACCCGGAAGAGGTAGAAGAAACTTTAGGAATTCCGATGGAGGTAGAACCCTTGGACCAGGCACTACATGAGGATATAGGTTTGAATACTTGTAGTGATAACCTTACTCCTAGTTCTAGGGAATTTCCTAGTATTGATGAACCGGAACCTCAATCTTTACACACCTTTCCATCCTTAGATATATTTCTAGGAGACAAAAGATGAACCGAAACTTGTATTTTGATTAGAATAAAAGCGCATTTGCTTGAGGACAAGCAAATCTCAAGTGTAAGGGTATATGATGAGACGAAAAATGAACCATTTTGAGGGGTCATTTAAGCCCGGATTTGAATTTATTTGATCAAATATTGCCCTAAATCGTTCATTTTGTCATTTTAGGTACTTTTGGAGTGAATTCTGGAAAAGGAAGCATTTTGGACGTTTTGGAGCATAAAAGTGAAGAAAACGGAAAAGTCTTAATTTTCCTTGCTGGGAACAGTACCTGACGGCGTCACAAGCTTCTTAATGACGGCGTCGATAGTAATACAAGAGGTGGAAGTGGATAAAGTCCGTGACGGTCCAGAAAGTTTTGTGCATTGGAGATGACGGCTTCACCCAAGGCCGTCATGTGTAAAATTAAAGAGTGATGGCCTAGAAAATTTCCTGAAGGCGTCATGTAGGCCGTCACGTGTTAACTTGTCAAAACGTGCGCGCGAAGTAGCTGATATTGTTTTGGTCATAACTTTTGCATACGAACTCGGATTTAGGTGATTCAAAAGCCTACGTGAAGAGGACGAAGAAATCTACAATTTGGTGAAGAAAAATTGGTCATGACGCCATCACTCTTTACGGGGGTGACGCCGTCGAGCCTTGCCGACAGAAAACTTGCTTATAAATATAACATCATAACTTCACTTTTTGTAAGCCCTAAACCCTAAGGTCGATTCCTGGGTTTAGGTAGGTGTTTTTCCAGCAACTTAGAGGGTTTCAATCACTCCATAAACATCTTGTAATGGTTTGTTGATTCTATCTTAATTATGTTTTCCATTATCATTGTTGTTTGCTCTTCTTTGATGATGATTTGCTAATTCACCTTGTGTCTACTTATGATTGTGTGAAACTTGTATATAATTGATTTGATCTTATTGATTCCTTGTTGATGTTTGTGTCTATCTTCATCAATTAGGGTGTGACACTTCGATAGGTCTAGTTGATTTAGCTTATAATTCTTGATTCCTATTGTCTCTTGTTTGGTTGATTGCATTCGATGTTAGGCTTAAGAAAACTGGCAGACTTCCATAGGGTAACATGCTTGAACGTCTTAAGAAACATGAATCAATGCGTACTAGGTTATTATGGTTGTATTTAATGCATGAGCGAATTCTAATGATCCCATGTCAGGAGCTTCTTGCAGGCTCGACATAGGAGTGAAGTAGGAGCTTATAGAGTTGGGGAAGTACGTACGCTACCTCACGAATGGTATTAAGGAATACAACCCGTCAATTAAAACAAGGTATGAGAATTCAATAGGTATAATTGGATAGCTAGCAAGGAGTAACATATCATGGGTAGACATGCTTCATAACCCTTGTAGAACCTTAGTTTAGTTTTCTTGCACATTAGTTTAATTAGTAGCTTTTGGATTAGTTGATTAGCAACTAATTCCGCCCCTCCTTCCAATACCCGAGATTTTTACCTGCTTTTCATAAAATATTAAAATATAAAAAGAATCATCCTTCAACTTTAGACCTAGTTAGATTAATTTCAATCCTAACGACATTATTCCTGAGTTGAACGATCAATCCCCCGGTACTTGTCACTATACTATACTACAACGATCAAGTACACTGCCTGGTGGGGGTTGTAAGCTTCTCGAGATCCCTCGAGAGCTAAAGCCTGGTGCAATTCCCACGCATCAATATCATATATTTTTTAAAGAAGTAAAATTATAAATAAAATATAAGTATTTTTATTTAAACTAACAAATTAATCGTTTATTTATTGGTACAAGTGTATGATAATTTTGTTCAGAAGATATTCATCACCAGGTTTATTTCATGATTTTATTTTCATATTTTAATAAGTTATTTGGTTATTTGATATTGACAATTAAATGTTTCGCATCAACATTAATATAATTGTATCCAATAATTTTTGTAGCCCATATCCTAAGACGGAATTATGGTTCATGTCACGTTCAAATTTTGAAATAATATTTAAAATACAAATTTAGAAGTTATCACATACCATAATTTGAATATAAAAAATATATCGACAAAGAACTTATCACATAATATAATTTAAATATAGAAAAGATAACGACGAAGATAATTATGGTTTTTAAAACATTCTACAACATGCATATTATATCTGGAAATGATTCTGATGAGCGAATTTCTTTATCTGAAAAAGATAAATCATATCAAATACTATATAAGAAACACATATACTACTTTAAAGCTATATTTGGCAAAAGTAGCTGTGAGCAGTAGCTATGAGCTGTGAGCTGTAGTCACATCTCACTGCTCACCGCTCACAGCTTCTTAAAGAAGCATTGGAAAAATGAGCTTTCCTAAAAAATAGCAAAGCTCGCCGCTCTTTAGCCAAACGACCAATAAAAATTAAAAAGCTCATTGCTCACCGCTCATCGGCATCAAAAAGCTCTGCGCCAAATATAGCCTAAATACAATATAAGAAACACATATTTTAGTTATTTGGTTATTTGATATTAACAATTAAATGTTTAATATCAACATTAATATATTTGTATCCAATAATTTTTGTAGCCTATATCCTAAGACGGAATTATGGTTCATGTCACGTTCAAATTTTGAAATGATATGTACAATACAAATTTAGAACTTATCACATAAAATAATTTAAATATAAAAAATATATCGACAAAGAACTTATCACGTAATATAATTTAAATATAGAAAAGATATCGACGAATATAATTATGGTTTTTAAAACATTCTACAACACGCATCTTATATTTGGAAATGATTCTGATGGGCGAATTTCTTTATCTGAAAAGGATAAATCGTATCAAATATTATATAAGAAACACATATACTATTTTAAATACAATATAACACATATTTTAGTTATTTGGTTATTTGATATTGACAATTAAATATTTCATATCAAGATTAATATATTTGTACCCAATAATTTTTGTAGCCCATATCCTAAGACGGAATTATGATTCATGTCTCGTTCAAATTTTGAAATGATATGTACAATAAAAATTTAGAACTTATCACATAAACTAATTTAAATATAAAAAAAATATCTACAAAGAACTTATCACATAATATAATTTAAATATAAAAAAGATATCGACGAAGATAATTATTGTTTTTAAAACATTCTACAACACGCATCTTATATTGTAAATGATTCTGATGGGCGAATTTCTTTATCTGAAAAGTATAAATCATATAAAATCCCAACCTATATAAAACACAAGTTTGATTGTTATTTTTATAGGCAAAAAATCATCCCAAAACTCTAACAAAATGACATGTGAAAAACCACTGCTAATAGAAAGATTTCGAGAAATTTGAAATCAATTCTTTTAACTAAGTCAAACCAAAAACCCATCAAATAAGGAAGTGAATCAAGATTTGATTTATTTATTTTTTCAAATTCATTCCAATATCCCTGTAACAATTCATTACCTTGTATCAAATCGTAAACAAAAATTGAAGATGCTAATTGAATGATTAATTTGTGTAAAGAAGGTGATGAAAATCATAACCTACAACATGTTGTTCGGTCATTGGATTTTACCATTATCAAATGATACAGTTATTTTAATTTATAGTTGTTAAAATTCAAACCCTAATATCAAAAAGTTTAACCTTTTCTTGATTTTTGTTTGACGAAATTACGAACCTTAATTTCAATTGCATTGGCATGAAATCGATTGTGTTTTTTACCTAATAGTTCATAAATTAAAATCTAACCTTCAATATAATTGATGGTTTCATATTACAACATATTGAAAAGCAATCGTTTCATCCCCAAAATTATCATGGTAATATATGTTCAATGCTTAAATAGTTGATTTATTGACCCATCAATCGATTTTTCCTCTATTAAATTTTAGGATCTTAAACTCGGAAAGGTTTTATAAAGATGATTTTTTGATGCAATATTGTTCTTCTGTATGTAGTATTGTTTTTAAAATATGATTGATGTAGATTTTGACCCTTTTTATGGTTTACCAGGATGTGATATGAATAATTGAAGGCTGCGTGGAAGATGTTCGATGTAATGTCTAAGAGAAAGGTACTTCGTTTTTGCCATAGTGTAAGCATTTTAGATGTCTAAGAGAAATTGCAATTATTTTTTGCCATAATAAAATGAAATTATTATATGTGTATTATATAATCAGCAAGCTTTTATTAGATAATTAGTCTCTTCTTTGTTCTTTTTTTACTCTCAGTTGCTATGAAGAGTAAATCAAATGAAGCTGAATTTGAGCCTTTACCTGAAAAGTGTCATCAAAGAGCATTGAGTCTAGAAAGAGATGTAATTTGTCTCTCTTTTGTACTTCAATAATTGCAATGAGTGATGTATATGTGGACAACTCATACTATACGGTTTATTTCTCACGAACGGTTGGTTGTGCAAGTTCAAGAAAAATGGATCCACAATGTTATAACATCAATGAAAGCTGCTACTCTATTATGGCATTGGACACAACACTGCCCAAGTGCAAACCCAGGTAGCTTTTTCTTGAAGTTTGGAACCAGTCCTCAGCAAGGGACCATCGGTCAGATGAATCACTAACTTTGGTAAGAATCTTTCTTTGTTTTACCTTTTATTTTAGCTATAATAAAATATTGATCCACCATTTTGAGCTCGCAACAACCATGTTCTGATTGGTTAA
The DNA here is from genome assembly GCA_030686995.1 of Artemisia argyi. Lineage (NCBI taxonomy): Eukaryota > Viridiplantae > Streptophyta > Magnoliopsida > Asterales > Asteraceae > Artemisia > Artemisia argyi. The sequence goes on from CM060708.1 coordinate 223,095,196, forward strand.
ATGTGGGATTTTGAGTAGATTAGTGCAATTAGCCAAACACCCTCTTAAGTTTCCTACTGGGTGCTAACGATTTTTTATAAAACATGAGTTTCTTTAGATACTAAGATAGTGTGGTGATATAACCTCTTTGTATAAGCTTATACCGAACTTATTGTAGCTGCTAACTTCGCCTTTACTGAAGTTTAATATTTATTGGAGGGGATGAGGTGATATATTACCAAAAGACACTTATTTGGAGATTGAAACCACTTAAATTAGCTACTGCATATGCTAATCCTCATGTTGAAGCCATTACAGCTGAAGTATTGATATTGGCCAGGTTCCTTTTTTATTCACTTTGACAGTTTATACAGCTATTTGTGTATAAAAACATAATTCTTCATTTGAGTTATGTTAGCTTTCTTATGATTTAGATGTTCTTGATGGCTAAGCTGACTTTAAAAGTCAAAGTACATAATGATATGTAATCACCAATTAATTATTGTGTTGGTTGTTTGTGATATAAGAGACCATGAGGGCACCTTATGGCTCAATTTGGAACCTATATTGACGGTCACCAGGTGGTAATTTGTGTCAAGGATACAGAACCAATGAACCGTGTGACAAATGTGACATACAAAGAGGTTTTGCAAAAGATTACCTGATCAAGAAAGCAATTCAAGTTAAATGTAATCATTTTCAGCTATGTTTTTGGTTCACAAATAATACAAAACTTAGAAAAGTGGTAAACACTAAGTTTTAAAATGCAATTCCAAACAACCCCTTTGTATTAATGCACCTTTATTTGGTTAGTTATTGCTATTCGCATATAAAGACTTGGACTACGTTTATGCATTTTGTAGGACTGTTTACAATACCTTATTAGTAATAAGTAGACTCCAATTAAAAGCTCTAAATTTGTAGTGGGATCTCTCTTTTACTTTCTTACCATTAGAATTTTATACCTTTGCAGGCGATAGGTTTGGTAGAGAGCTATGCATTAGGAAGGTTTTATACATGTTGCAGTTATGTTTTTTGTTATAATCTTTTATCACTATGTTTATAAACTAACATATATCCTTTTTTGTAACTCGCTGCAAATTGTTCTCAACTGAAATTTGAATGTCTATATGTTTATAATGAAGGTTTTATACATGTTGCAGCAGCTGTTTGCCGTATGAATGTGTGTGGAAGATATTCGGTTGGCGATGGTTCAATTCATGCACACACCTGTGCGGCTGAAAACGTGTAATCGAAGGTAATGGCTTTTGATTTTTTTTTAAAGTTTCCAACACCTGTGTAGCTGAAAATGTGTTTTGATTTTATTAATGTGTTTGTGTTTCATGGGTTTGTGATTTACCAAGTATGTGAACACTCAGTAACCTTGCTCCTATTTTCAGTTTTCATCATATCGAGTACGCATTAAGATACCATAACAGCTATCATTATTTTCAAGTTTATTACAATTTTCCCAATCTCAGTAACAAAGAGTGGTTGCTATTAATAGATAATGATTACCACTCTTGCTGTCACAAAATTTGTAGAAAATTACAAAGATATTTGACAATTGTTATATTTTGTTCTCAGGCAAAAATGATGACATGTACTCTTGACTACCATTGTTGAGAGGTAGTTATTTGGAATGGAAAGAAGGTTGAAACATATAGGTGTGCTTAGAATATTATAACCGTATGCTTTTCAGTTAACGATATGCGTAATACAAAAGCAATAGTTGTCCAGAGTATCTCATAACATAGGTTCAAAGAGTTGTTGATTGATATTGGAAGTAAGTGATAAGCAAAAGTAGTGAAAGATTACAAATGAAACAAGTTAAGTTGCGACCCGGGAGGTATGTGGACTTTTTAATCCTTAGTTATATATGTAACTAACTACTTATCATTAAAAAAATATGTACTTCACAGAAAATTATAACTGCTCTTCCTTTGAAGTGATTGTAACTTTGAAACCATCACCATTCCATCCGATAATAACTTTTTCAAGTACATATGAGTGAAAATTATATTTACGTAAGGTTAGTACATGGTCCAACACTTCTATGGTATTCGAGTTTATTTTTTTCGCTTATGCATGCTGATTGTTAAGTAAACATGACTACAGATGCATTTATGATGAAATGGAGTGATCACAAACTATTTTTTGATCATATATATTATCATGAAGTTTTCACAATCAAGTGGGATATCTTTAGTTGGACCCTGATGCCTACGTCGTAAGTATCATGTGTTTGTTCATAATCACAAATGGTAAACGTGCATTTACTATCTTTAATATCACTATATAACTACTCATAACTTTATTTTGTTTTCTACATGTAGTCATAATTATGTATACTTTCCAGCAATACCACCATTTCTCGACTCCTGGATGGATCTTGAGATTGCTTGTGGGCTAAGAAAGATGTGATATGAAGCATGAGTTACGTACACATATTTTTCTTCATTTGACGATCTTGGTCTGAATTTGGCAAGCTACGTCCATTAACTGAATATTTGTATACAACACTTTAATACACATTAAATTTTGTGCGTACTTATCATTTATTTGCATATACTTAAATTTCTGTACTTCTCATTTGTTGGTTATTGTTTTTTCATTACTTTTTGAAATAGATAATTATGAGGTGTTACAAGTTGAGGTGTTATAGAGTTTGATTACCGGTAACTACACCGACAAAACGACCAATTTTGTGTAATAGTGAACCAAGCAGTATTAAATAAACTTTGAAGATTTCCTACTTTATAGAAAATATTTGTACGTGACAAAGGTAGGTGTACTTTATCCTGTGTTCGCGAAAGATAGACCAAAGGCAAGTCTTTGCAATGGCACAAAGTTTTATTATTTCTTTAACACAATTGTGAAAACGTAGAGGGGGGGGGGGGGTGAATACGTTACCATTTAAAACTCTTTAAACTTGTTGTATCAAATATCTATTCTTAGCTTGTTCTAATATGAAAGATGTTAAGTTTAATTTATGACTAGCATAAACTTAAGACATGTTATCACACAAGCATAATCAACAAGTCACAACACAAACAATCACATAATGCAAACATTAAAGTAAAGCGATAAGTAAAAGGAAAGTGCAAACCGAACACGAGGATTTATAGTGGTTCGGTCATGGATCACCTCTCCGCCCTACTCCACTCCTCGAGTACCCAACTCGAGAGTTACTTCACTAGATCAACAACCTCCCTTCTCGTCGGAGAAAACCTTACAATCGTCGCTTACACTTTATCCGGTACAAAGCTAGATACCGAGTTCTTTTACAAGGTACAACCACTCCTATCGTCGCCTATACAATATTTTTGACACTAAGCTAGATGTCGAGTTCTTTTCCAAGGGTACAACCACTCCCGCTATGTTTTGTGGCCCAACTTAAAAACCTTGTGTTTTATGGCACAAACACATAAACCATCTAATCTAGTTTGGTGAATAGATTGTGATGTTAAAGTGATGATCCAAGACATACATGTCTAATGGATATGAATGCCTAATCTAAATGAACTTCTTGAATAAGAAGTCTTCAATCATTGAGGATGTCAAGTGCCATTGAATCTTCATATGTTGGTATTCTTTAATGAATGATGACTTCAAGATCTTGTAACCTTCTTGATGGATCATGAAGTATGATATGTTTACAGCATAATGAATGTTAGAAGCATTATGATCATTATTGAAAGGGTGATTGATTTATGTTTCTACATGATTTTCTACCTATCTACATGTGTGTAGTTTTTCATTAAGTTCATAAGTAAACCATGAACTCCTATTTATAGGCAAACTAACAAAGTGGTTTTCCAAACCTACTTTCCAAAACTAACAAAGATATAAACTATGTTCCAAAACCATGTTCCAAATATCTTACTATATTTATCTCTAGTCACATCAAGATCTTCTAAGTCAAATACAAGATCTATGACATATCTTACAAAATTTATGACAAAGACATAAACCAAAGGGAAAATACCACCAAAATGTAGTGAACTTGTCACCATTTTCAATTCTATGTAGTGATCTTTTTTTTTCTAAAAAAGTAACAAACTTTCTAAATCCGTCTATTTTGTGCACTCGTTGGCTGCCCACCTTGCCCGTGCCACGTGGTATATACACATGTAATTTTTCATTTTTAATAAATTCCACATCCATTTTTTTGCTTAACCCATTTTTTCCACTTCACAAACACCCTTTTTCTCTCAACTTCACTCCACCACCCAGCAGCACCGCCACCAACCACGAGTACATCAGCACCACCACTACCAACCACTTCCTCCCCACCACATGCCCTACCCACACCCATTCCTTCAGCACCACCACCATCACTATATACTTTTTTTGTCTGGTAAAATGCCAAAACACCTCATTTCTCACTATCATGCCTTGGATAGTCCTAAACTCTTGGATGTTGCAAGGAATCGTGATAGTACCTTTCTGCGCGAATCCAAACTCTTTTTCAGCTTCCTTTAACAGTTGCATAAAGAGCGGATGATTAAAATATGTAACGGGTACCACAAATCTTTGTTGGTCATCGCCTTGGCCAACTTTTACTGCTAAACAACCCTTTGGAACCGCTTGCTTCTTCCCATGGCTGCTTTGGCCGATAGAAGGAAGATGGATTAGATGCTTGCTACCCATGTTAATTTTTTTGGCTTTGATTTCTCGAAAGGCGGCGAGGAGACGAGTGAAAGGATAAGTGAGTTCTCTATGTGTTGGCATGATGGTTTGGCACCATGGAAGCCGAAGAACGGTGTCCTTTCATCTCTAAAAAAAGTTGAAGACATGATGGTTTTAGATCTGAGCAATTGTTATTATGATTGGATCTGATGTTTTTGGTTTGTCACTTTTAGTATATGATTTTAAAGGTTTTTGATTGAATAAAGTTTATGGGTTTTTTATTTTGATTATAGTGGGTTTTGATCTAAGTGTGTTTAAAGTTGTGTAATTGTGTATGTGTTTGATTTGTAAAAGTATAGTAGGAAAAAGGTGAATATTTGTTATGTTAGTGTTTCAATGAAGATAATGATTTAGATTTTTGAGGATATAAAACAATTTGGAAGAAGATGATAATACAGATGTGGAAGTAGATATGGTTTCTTGGCAATATAAAGAGTCAACTTGGGTCAAAGTGCTGCGTAAGAAAAAAAAATGGATGTGGAATTTATTGAAAATGAAAAATTACATGTGTATATACCACGTGGCACGGGCAAGGTGGGCAGTCAACGAGTGCACAAAATAGACGGATTTTGAAAGTTTGTTACTTTTTTAGAAAGAAAAAAAAAAGATCACTACACAGAATTGAAAATGGTGACAAGTTCACTACATTTTGGTGGTATTTTCCCTAAACCAAATATCTTTCTATATTTATGTCTAGTCTAATCAAGATGCTTTCTAATTTAGATGACACTATACATGAGATAATAAAAGAGTGTTTTTCATATTATGAAAAATACATTTAGACAAATGTATATACTAACTTAAAAAGGTAAGTTACTTGTATATGAAAAATATATTAGCTAGCTATATAATATTAGTAAGTTACTAAAAAGGTTTTATGTACTTATGTTGTTATAAGACACATTTTTATATATTGTAAACTTACTAATATTATCTAGACACCTAATGTGGTACTTATTCTATTTAATACCTAAAGTGTACTTTGACACCTAAAATAGTTAAAGACCGTAAAAGTATTTTGTTCATTCTAAATGGTTGGTCAAGGGGTTTAATCATAATGCCACATAACAAACATGTACGAACCTGTGTTGTAGCATACGATGATTCGAGACGTTGAGAGGTGTTGAATGTATGTTGAGACAAACTATGATTACAAGTAACTTGTACATTTTACTTTATGTATCAAGTTATACGTTTGTCATCAATCAAAACAAACGAGACTGTATAGATTAAATATAGTAATATTTGCACTAACAATCTCCCACTTTTTGATGATGACAAAATATGTAAACGTGATAGATAGTAAAATGTGTGTCCGTATTACTTACTTGTATCCGTAACACCTTCTACATTTCCTTCTCCGTTTACACTCTTCTCCCCCTTTTGTCGAAACAAAAAGGGGTGTGTCCTTGGAGTTAACTTCATTTCTCCCCGAAATGGCGAGCTTGCATCATCCTTAGTGAAGTTAATTCTTCAACTCCAATTTCCTATGGTAGTTGCGTCCCTTAGGTTGTTAGCGGATCCATGGATTAAATAAAGTTCCTTAACCTACATCAAGGTTAGTGTTATACAACATAAAAATTATACGAAAAATGCATGATGAATGAAATGCATGTTGGAATATGTTGACTTATCTGCTTCTTTTTGTCGAAACACAAAAGTGTGTCGAAGAATGAGAATAAAGATGAATGCGTGCATGCTTCCCCAAGATTGTAGCTCCCCCTTGATCAATACTTCTCATTGCTAGGGTCCCAACGTATATGACACAAGAAATAAGAAAGCTACAAAAAGAAAGGTTAGTGCATGATTAGGTCCCCCTTGATCAATACTCCCCGTTGCTAGGGTACCAACGTATATGATGCAAGGATGAAGAATCCTACAAAATAAAGGTTAGTGTAAGACAATAATTTTCCTATAATTAGTATATGATATATAACAACGCGTGTGTATGATGCATTCTATAAATACTTGACAGAAGCTCCCTTGTTTTAGGGCGTCAATATGAACCTACAAAATAAAAATTAGTATAATAGAAGTTTTGTCTTTAGACAAACGTGTCCTCTACAACAATGTGTATAGAAGATGCAATATGAGTGCTTGATAGATATTCCTCCTACGTCAAGCAGCACCTATAATGAAAGAAGGAAAATATTCGATGCAAACATCATCCTTAGATGAGTATGCTATATACGATTGAGCGTATATAATGGTGAACCTACAATGAAAGAGTTATATATATATATATATATATATATATATATATATATATATATATATATATATAAGTGACTCAAAGTAGAGAACCATGAAATCAAAGATCTCATGAGGTGTATTCTTCTAAAAAGAAATACAATCACAAGAAAAACGCGAATATAATATGATAGAAACCTACAAAACAAAGCCTAGAAGGAAGACATGAGGTTGAAATGCTTAAAGATGATGGTGCTAATGTTGGTGATGGTTTACTAGTAAGTGGTGCTAATGTTGGTGTTGGTTTACTAGAAGGATTCATGCGGTGATAAATCGGTAGATGACTCAAGGTTGATAAAAGTAGGTTTTTGCAAATCAATGGTGGTGATGATTAGTGAAAGTAATGATGAAAGTTGGTGGTGATACGACAACTATTTAAAGAATTAGAAACTCGTGTGTATAGCAAATGCTCTAACAAAAGATAAAGATAGAACATATCGACTCATGGAATCCTTATCTAAAATACACAGCTTGAGGGATAAACAACGAATATGACTTTATCATCTACCAAAGATGATGTATCTTGCATAATACATGCTTGAATGGAATTGAAAGGAAGTGAGGACAATAAGCACCTAGGAACAAGAATTCCATATGAAAATAGTAAAAGTACTAAATACCTATATGAGGATGATAATGACATTATATGATGGGAGAGTGTTTGTTAGACCAACGTGTTGAGAAAGTGTTGGGAATGATTGCTTTGATTAATATATCGTTTGCGCTGACAATGATGTGCATGATATGTGTCGAGGACGAAGAGGATGAGATCCTATGATGGTGTTCTTGACAATGTAGTTTTGAAGTCCTAGTTTTGAGAAGAATCCTAGACTCCATTTGGATTAGTTTTTGGTTGTAGAAATGAAGAACTTTGTCAAACACACGATGTGTTTTTCACTTGATGAGATATTGGGGGTGAAGAAGGCTTGAACTATTAAAAAGAGAAAATGTCAAAGGCTTGAAGCACTTGTAGTTTTGTGAATCGACTTTAACTAAATGGAGTGTTGATGCGTGGGAATCGCAACAGGCTTTACCTCTCGAGGGATCTCGAGAAGCTTACAACCCCCACCAGGCAGTGTACCTGATCGTTGTAGTATAGTATAGTGACAAGTACCGGGGGATTGATCGTTCAGCTTAGGAATAATGTCGCTAGGATTAGAAAGCCTAAATACTAGTTCTAAAGGTGAGGGATGATTATTTTTGTGTTTTTATATTTTTTTAGAAAGCAATTAAAAATCTCAGGTTTGAAGGATTTGGGCGGAATTAGTTGCTAATCAACTAACCCAATACTAAAGATGCAATCAAAATAAAATACTAGAAATGAAAATAAACTAAATTATACTAAAGTTGTGAGCTATAAGTGGAGAAAATGTGTTTACTTAGATTTCACTACTCCTTAGACATCTTTTACACGTTAATTACTTGTTATAAATGCATGGATGACGGATCGTATTCCTTAATATCATTCATGGGTGGCACACTTAACTCCCCAATTCTATGAGCTCTTATCTCTTCCTACACCATGCCCAGCACAACTATAGGGATTGTAAACAGTGGCTCATGCATTAAATACAACCAATAAAGACCTAGTGCGCGTCGGTTCATGTTTCTTAAGACGTTCAAGCATGTTACCAATTGGAGATCTGCCAGTTTTCTTAAGCCTAACATATAAATCATTCATCCAAAACAAGTATAAACAAGTAATCAACACATAATTAACATCTAGGTTTCATTAGATCTAAGCAAACACAAGATAGATCTAGCCTAGCATGATGGAATTAAGACAAGAACAAGATATAGACAACCAACACATAGACATATTGATTGAATTAAAAGAACACTTATCTCAATTACACATGAAAGGTATCAAGGGCTTGGAACCCTTGAAAAACCTGTAAAATTCGCACCAAGTTCGTACTTAGGGTTTCTCCAAAACTTCTCTTTTTAAATGTGAAAAATTAGAAAACTATATATAGGAAAAGAGGTCTGACGGCGTCAAGACAAAGCTTGTGACGCCGTCACCTCGCCGCCAAAACTGTTCTCGGACTGCCTTGATCTACATTTGACGCCGTCAAGACTAAATCATTTCCAGGCCGTCATGACTTTTGCTCTTGACGCCCTACCTTCGTGACGCCATCAAATCTGTACTGGGTCGTCATGGAATTTTTCTCTTGACGCCGTCAGGGAATTACTCTTGACGCCGTCACCTACTGTTCCCAGCATGGAAAATTAAGACTTTGGCGTTTTCTTCACTTTTATGCTCCAAAAACGTCCGAATTGCTTCCTTTTCTAGATTTCACTCCCAAAGTACCTAAAATCACAAAAGGAACGATTTAGGACAATATTTGATCAAATAAATTCGAATTCGGGCTTAAATGACCCCCTAAAAACGGATCATTTTTCGTCTCATCAAGTGTACCTATGTGTTGGTATTTTAGGGTGTAAGAAACATGAGTAGATGTTCTTTAAATACAATATGACAAAATACAAATATGTGAATGAATTTCTCTCCTCCTCAATCGGTGGACATCCAACATATTTTGTAGTGCATCATATAAAGAATGATGATGAAGTGTTTAGGAGGTTATAGGTTAATGAAAGCGATGAGCTTAGTAATGTTTTTGCAGATGTTTGTTAGCATACAAAGAACTTTATCTTTGAAGTCATGTATCTCTTCTCTATCAATGCGAGATGATCGCATGACGAGGCATGTGGTTTTCTCAAAGGAGGTGGAAAGGATTAGAGTATTGTTAAGGCTAAATAGTGATGGAAGTGATTTTTGGAAAGCGAAAGCAATAATGCGAATTAGAAAGAGGTTGATTGAAAGATATCCAAACACAAATTTCAAATCTCTAAGACTCAATCCTATTAGCTATAAAACTAAATGCAAGTGTAGGGGTTCCATAAAACATATTACTAATTCACGTAGCAATAAAGGAATTACATTTATGCGAGATGAGCATATAAAAGCTAGAATGGAGTGAGATGGCAAATGATTAGTTCTCAATCCATTAAAACAAATTTGTTTGTGACAAAAGATGTCAACAAGATAAAAATCTAAAGATATTATCTAATACAAACAACGCATTCGACTACTAGACATAAAGTTACCACATAGCAACAAATAATCATACTAAGCAAGAGCATGACATTATTTAAAACACTTCATTGTGAAATTGTTTTGTTGTTAAGCTTTGACACTTAAGCATATAACAATCTATGCGATTAATTTATATGATAAAACGACTTCTAAATGTTTATCATACCAAGAGTACTTCGACAAATTATAAGTGCACATGAAGAGAATAAATAGTGTGACAAAGTCACGAAAGAAACAAGATGAAAAGTTTATGCAACCCATGTTTAAATGATAATATTTTGGAGCAAGTATTATATAGATCATCCTAAGCATGGATCTAGAAAATGACGGCAAAAAACACAAGCTTTCAAATATATAAATATCATATAAAAGCATCATGTATCAAAATGAAATACCATGAGTTAACAAGTAACACGTTAATCATGCAAAACATCATACACATAAAGAATGAAAATGTGATATAAATCATGTTAATATATAGTAACACGAAACATATAGGCATGCAGGCATCATAAAGAAATAACCAAGGTTTACACATGAATCAATCAAGTAGTTATCATGGTTATGTTAAGATGTCCAATCATATCAAACAGATAACATATAATAGACACATGTATGTGTAATGCAAGAGATTTTAATCTTTGTGTTTGGAATCTACGGTTGAATGATCTAAAAGGTGACATCTTTAAGCATGTGTTACGCAAGTGATTTGGTCATCCAAGACCAAGGGATGAGTTTGAGTCTGATAATGGAATATGATAAGAATGTTCTCAAGAAAGCTCTTTGGAACATGAATCTTAGTGAGATTACCAACTTCAATATATAGATCTTGTGTATGCTCTAGAGATAGGGTTTGAACTAGGTTACTAGCAAGGTTTGGTTATGATGAACGCTTGAAAGGAAATAGACACATATAGTGTCTTTCAATAAGTAGAATTATTACGTAGAATAAAATCATCATGCTTATGAAAACAAAAATGACAAGATGATGAGAAAGCTCTAGTTCATAGAACTTGCAGAAGTATATTTAAGATCATTTACCCGACGAGGTAAAATGAAATCTCTTGTAACACAACCGTTCATGTTGCAAGGAGAGAGTGATGCATAGGATATACATTATCCTTTTAACAAGATAAAAAACTCATGATTACTTGTGCATAATGTTTTTGCAAAACATCATGTTTTTCTAGATGAAGGTATGAAGCCAAAGTGTTTGAATCGGATAGTGTTATCCTAAATATACTTGGTCTCAAGATTATACTAGATGATGACAAGAGGAATTAACTCGAGTTTCTTATGTATACTCCTCAAGAGTCATTGTTGCTCGGGGTACTTGAGGTTGGCTTTGAGATTGCATTTTAACATATGTTGCTAAGATGTTGATTTAAGGTTTAATGAAACTTATGAAAAAGTTAAAAGTATTACCAATACTTTGATAACTTATGAAGGTGTCAAGGTGGTACTACTTAAACCTAGTGTGATTGAGTGTGAGCTTCATGCTCATTTGATAGTGAACGAACAAGTGAACATAAGTACTCAATGTTCAATGATGAAGACCTATTGCCATTTGTTTTATCCCTATTGATCGAGAGAGTGTTAGGATAAGTGTTTTAACATATGTTGTTAAAATACTTGGGTGTAGATTCTTTCAGATGTGACTTTTAATGACTACAATCGTAAGTCAGATTTACTTGAATATTTCGGACGAAATACTTAAGTTGTCAATCCTACTTTGTTGAGATTGGATAGTACTAAACGATAGCAAGACTTGATAATACATCTATAACTTAAGTGTAAGTTATGACTTGATGTAAATTCTTATCGTCTTGAAGGATGACACATTACTTTCATGTTAACCAAGTGAGGTAATATATATAGATACAAAACAATATCTTTAGTTACAAGTTAGACTTGTGATTTTGATATTATATGTAACCTTTGTAAGTAACAAGTCCGGATTGGTTAGGAAGTTGTCAAGTCACTAAATAAGTGAAGCTATTGGATGAAGGATGAGTTAAGGATGAAAGAATGTAGTAACAGTGGGTAATGATTACAAAACATTTGTGGTTAGGGATCCACGGATGGCAAGGAACCGAATAAAGGGTTCCTTGGGTGAGTTTTGTTTAAATTGAATTTTTGGCGGGAAGTGGGTTCCTATTGGTTCTAGAGAATGAGATTGGTCCTAGTGCAGTTATGAACTAATGAGAAATGAGATTCTAACTAAAAAGGATGATTTGAAATTGTGTGGAAGTTGAAATTTTGAAAAGTTGAAATTTTTTCCGTAGGTGACTGGCGGAACCAAACGAACACAAGGGCGGAACCCTGTTTTGGGTTCCGTCTGATCCGTTGGGCCAAAACTGGGTTTACCCAGAAAATGCACTGGCAGAACCCTTGTTTTGGTTCCGCCAAGTCAAAAAAACTGGACAAAACAGTATTCTCGAGGTCGAGACGTTTTCCAAATTTTCCAAAAATTCTTGGAACATAAACTTAAATTTATATCTGATTAGGAAATGCTAAAAATGAATATAGAAACATTCTTACCGATAGACTTTGACCGGGGGCTAGCGAATTTCACTATACTTGGTGAAATTATCATAAACTTGAAAATTTGACAACATCCCAAATGTTGTCTACCTGCAAGTACAAGACATTGTCCAAAGATAACAAAAGATTCTTACAAGAACATATATCCATTAAACACATTGTTTAACTACCAAATTGTTCAAATTTCAAGTTATGCCAAACACTCCTTAACAGTGGACATTTATCGACTTCCCGAAACCCATTCAAATATCCTAATTATACTTGGAACATATGCACCTAATTAGATGTGATAGATTAAAACCAAAAACACATATCCTAACACATGTTAGCATATAGATCAAGTTGAGGATTATGAACATACCATAAATGGAAATTAAGCCAAACACGGAAAATTGATAACATAAAATTGTTATCGACCAAACATGATACAATTAGTTTACATGATCAATCAAAGATGAGTTACTATCTCATAGCATGACACATTCATTAAACATCATAGTAGAAGCATATATACCAAACACCATTTTACATGACTACTATATGTTTAAAAACATAGTGACTCATTTAGACACTTGATCATATTTCATGATACTTAATTAGTGTTACTTAATTCTCATTCTTAAGTAAACTATGCAAAATAATCACATAACATATGCAAAGATGAAAATCTAAGACTATAAGTAATACAAAAGCAATTTATCAACTTGGTGCACAAGATCTAATTAAAAGTCCTATTGTGCATAAACACGACATCGACAAACAAGCAAATAGAATATCATCGCAAGATTGACACTTATAAATCACAAATAAACAAGTGCAATCACAACATTCAATAAGCACGCAACATATATGCATACAACTAAAACAAGTAATCATTAAGCATATCACAAAAAGAAAAATACTTTTCGTCACTTTGCGTTTAAATATGACGATGTATGCCAAGCTTGATTAGTTTCCTTTATATATATATATATATATATATATATATATATATATATATATATATATATATATATATATATATATATATATATCACCAAATTCTTTAGTTTCAAAAGAAATTATATCAATATTCAAAGGATCCTAACTTAAATTGCCTAACTCAAAAGTTTGAGTTTCTACGTCAAAAAGAAACTTAATATTTTAGACACACTATAGTATATGGTTTAATCTTTTGACATCAGATTTGATTTAGGCCATAACATTATTTTAAAAATAAAGTAGACACAATTCCCTTCAATTTGATAGGTGACGCGACGCATACGGACTTACGGTTAATTAGTTATGAATTTTTGAAGTTGAACAAAAACTGTGTACTAAACTGACGGATTTCAATGAACCTTTTTGAGGGTTTCACCCATTGAGGAGAAGGGTTCCGCGACATCTGATGACAGATTCACTAAAATTCATATTTTGACATAAATAAAATGTGTAGGACTTACTATATTTGATAGTAAACATATAAAACACATATTCAACAACATTTCTACAAATGTGACTTATCTTAACATTTTATTTTTCAAGGAAACCTTCAAGCTTGTATACAAGGTAATATTTAACCACAAAATTTCTAAGTATACTTAACGAAACATTTTTCATATTATATTCCACTTCAATGGTAACTTGATACATGGATCGTGCTCCATTTTAAAAACCATTTGTTTTGAAAATAAGAGCTACGAAGCTCTGATGCCAATTGTGAAAACGTAGAGGGCGGGGGGGGGGGGGGGGGGGGGTTGAATACGTTACCGTTTAAAACTCTTTAAACTTGTTGTATCAAATATACATTCTTAGCTTATTCTAGTATGAAAGATGTTAAGTTTAGTTTATGACTAACATAAACTTAAGACATGTTATCACACAAGCATAATCAACAAGTCACAACACAAACAATCACATAATGCAAACATTAAAGTAAAGCGATAAGTAAAAGGAAAGTGCAAACCGAACACGAGGATTTATAGTGGTTCGGTCACGGATCTCCTCTCCGCCCTACTCCACTCCTCGAGTACCCAACTCGAGAGTTACTTCACTAGATCAACAACCTCCCTTCTCGGCAGAGAAAACCTTACAATCATCGCTTACACTTTATCCGGTACAAAGCTAGATACCGAGTTCTTTTACAAGGTACAACCACTCCTATTGTCGCCTATACAATATTTCCGACACTAAGCTAGATGTCGAGTTCTTTTCCAAGGGTACAACCACTCCCGCTATGTTTTGTGGCCCAACATAAAAACCTTGTGTTTTGGTACAAACACATAAACCATCTAATCTAGTTTGGTGATTAGATTGTGATGTTACAATGATGATCCAAGACATACATGTCTAATGGATATGAATGCCTAATCAAAATGAACTTCTTGAATAGCAAGTCTTCAATCATTGAGGATGTCAAGTGCCCTTAAATCTTCATATGTTGGTATGCTTTAATGAATGATGACTTCAAGATCTTGTAACCTTCTTGATGGATCATGAAGTATGATATGCTTACAAAATAATGAATGTTAGAAGCATTATGATTATTATGGAAAGGGTGATTGATTTATTTTTCTACTTGATTTTCTACCTATCTACATATATGTAGTTTTTCATCAAGATCATAAGTAAACTATGAACTCCTATTTATAGGCAAACTAACAAAGTGGTTTTCCAAACCTACTTTCCAAAACTAACAAAGATATAAACTATGTTTCAAAACCATATTCCAAATATCTTACTATATTTATCTCTAGTCACATCAAGATCTTATAAGTCAACTACAAGATCTATGACATATCTTACAAGATTTATGACAAAGACATAAACCAAATATCTTTCTATATTTATGTCTAGTCTAATCAAGATTCTTTCCAATTTAGATGACACTATACATGAGGTAATAAAATAGTGTTTTCCATATTATGAAAAATACATTTAGACAAATGTATATACTAACTTAAAAAGGTAAGTTACTTGTATATGAAAAATATATTAGCTAGCTATATAATATTTAGTAAGTTACTAAAAATGTTTTATGTACTTATGTTGTTATAAAGACACATTTTTATATATTGTAAACTTATTAATATTATCTAGACACTTAATGTGACACTTATTTTATTTAACACCTAAAGTGTACTTTGACACCTAAAATACTTAAAGAACCTAAAAGTATTTTAGTTATTTTAAATGGTTGGTCAAGGGGTTTGATCATAATGCCACATAACAAACATGTACGAACCTGTGTTGTAGTATACGATGACTCGAGACGTTGAGAGGTGTTGAATGTATGTTGAGACAAACTATGATTACAAGTAACTTGTACATTTTACTTTATGTATCAAGTTATACGTTTGTCATCAATCAAAACAAACGAGACTGTATAGATTAAATATCGTAATATTTACACTAACACCAATTTTTCTTTTTAAATATTTGTCACTCATTACATACTTTTTATGTTTTTTTTTGTTTGTCATGAGATAATCAACTTTATAAATACTTTTATAGTTTTCATTTAAATGATTTTATAGAGCTAGCCCGCTCATAGGGTGAGTCTTGAAGCTAGTACTATATAAGAAACAAATATACTACTTTAAATACAATATAAGAAACACATATAATACTATATAAGAAACACATATAATTCTGTTACGCAAATCAAAATATAATTAAAAAAAACATAAACTTAAATAACATTGTATGATTATATTTGTTCAGAAGATAATCATCAACAAATTTATTTAATGAGTTTATTTTCATATTTTAATAAGTTATTTGTTTATATGATATTGACAATTAAATGTTTCATATCAACATTAATGTATTTGTATTCAATAATTTTTGTAGCCCATATCCTAGGACAGAATTATGAAAATCATATCAAATACTATATAAGAAACACATATACTTCTTTAAATACAATATAAGAAACACATATAATACTATATAAGAAACACATATAATTCTGATAAACCAAAATATAATTAAACAAATTTAAAAATTAAATAACATTGTATGATGATGTTTGTTAAGAAGATATTTATCAACAGATTTATTTATTGATTTTATTTTCATATTATAATAAGTTATTTGGTTATTTGATATTAACAATTAAATGTTTCGTATCAACATTAATATATTTATATTCAATAATTTTTGTAACCCATATCCTAAGATGGATTTATGGTTCATGGCACATTCAAAATTTTGAAATGATATATACAACACAAATTTAGAACTTATCACGTAACATAATTTAAATATAAAAAATATAGCGACAATGAACTTATCGCATAATATAATTTAAATATAGAAAAGAAATCGACGAAGATAATTATGGTTTTTAAAACATCTTATAACTCGCATCTTATATTTGGAAATGATTTTGATAGGCGAATTTCTTTATCTGAAAATGATAAATCATATCAAATACTATATAAGAAACACATATACTTCTTTAAATACAGTATAAGAAACACATATAATATTATATAAGAAACACATATAATTCTAATATGCAAACTATAATATAATTAAAAAAATATAAAACTTAAATAACATTGTATGATAATGTTTGTTCAGAAGATAACTTGTGTTTAAAAATAAAGCTGCCACACACTTTGTGATTCAATGTTGGAGTATCAACAGAGAAATAAATGCCTATTTCAAGTTAACTTATTTGGCTACTTAATATAAGGTCATCATTATGGAGGCCCAAGTGATGATTTTACAGTCCATAAAGACCCATTACGAGCCTGATTTTATAATAGTTTTTTTGTAAATTAAAAGGCCCATATTTTATGTTCGTATTATATTTATTCGTTTGCTAATTGCTACCAGCCATGAAGAGTTGAAGACTACAATAGTACGAGGCCCATTTCATAGAAACGAGGAAGAAGCCCCCGCCGCGCTGCAGCGGCTTCGTTTATTTATTTATTTTTTCAGTACACATTACGGGCATTTATTTTGTTGCTATTTTTTTTTGTTGGTTTTGGAAAGAAACGCAAACAACAAAGATGTAACGAAATACATAAACTAAAAACATACGGAAGCTACCGTTTCACAAAAAAGAACATGCAAACCACAAAAAAGTAAAAAACATTGAATGGATCATACACCTACCAAAACCTTGGGAAGCAGCTTAGTCAGTAGTTATCTTCAGACAAAAGAAACCAATTGTTCTGGAGTTTGGGCCACAATGAGGTAGGCTAACTTTTGACAAACAACAACTTGGCTCAAAACAGTGGCTCAACTGAAGCAACCAATCAGAAAAGAAAAGTCCAAAACGACAGTGGTGTCGTCGTTTAACGACGCAAAATTATATATATAGTAATGTATCTGTTAATTCAATATAATAGAGGTTTTTTAAAAGTGTAATTTGCAATCAAGTTATCATCTAAATGATATTTTGATTCAAATAACATATGCGAATATCTAATAACCTACATAAATATGCTCATTATTGAAATGACAACTAATTTTAATTGTCATAAACATTAATATATTTTCCGCACAAAATATCAAACTTTCAGTTCGTCGCTAAATATGTTCAATATTTTCGTGTCTAGCACAACATACTTGTAGTTATGGCATAGGGCCACCAAAATCCACAAGATGAGTGACGGAGCTACTTGAGAGGTGGGATGGGCCATGGCCCACCCAAAAGTTAAATTAGTTACTAGTGGCTGCATGTATTTTCTAGATTATTTACTGCTCCGCATTGTTTCTGGCCCATCAAAAATTGAAAAAAGTAACTTATTCAAATTTACATTAGATATTAAATAAGTGCTGATAAAAATAGTGCCACGAGAGATTGATAGGTGATGTATTAAACAATCATATCATGCTACTCATGTTATACATCCTTCCTCCAATTATTTAGTGGATATCTTATTTGGTTTCAGGTATGCAAGATTATTTTTTTTTTAATTTTATATATATATATATATATACATACTATTTAGGGCATCCACTATTGTGGTTTATGAAAAGGTTTATAAAATTATGAAGAGGTCTAAAAACTTGTAAACCATAGTGGACATCCATTTCATGCTTATGTGTCATGAAGAGGTTTAAGATATTGAACCTTTTCATAATTTAATGCATTTGAATTATATGAGATGTTGATAAAACTTGAAAAAGATTTATACATAGTGGGAATAGGTTTATAAAACAAAAAGGTTTATAAATTAATGTCATAACACAATTATAAACTTTTACAAATGTTTACCATAGTGGATGCCCTTATAATAGAGGAAGAACTCTCTTTCTAAAAAATTCAAATGTACAAAAAATGATGCATGGTTTACAACACTTTAAAGCAAGAAATTTTCTTAATTACAACAACAAAAGCATTGTGTACAACAAAAACTAGCATGAATCAAAATTCAGATCACTTTCCTTAGAATTCTACATTAATAGCATTAAAAACACCCTACACCCAATATTACAATCATTTAAACACAATGTACAACTCTCATTTTACATTAATAGCATTAAAAACATCCCTACACCCAATATTATAATCATTTAAACACAATATACAACACTCATTCTACATTAATAGCATTAAAAACACCCTACACCCAATATTACAATCATTTAAACATAATGTACAACCCTCATTCTACATTAATAGCATTAAAAACACCTCTACACCCAATATTACAATCATTTAAACACAATGTACAACCCTCCATCTTAAGCTACACACGAACCTGTGACCAAGACTCGATTCAATAAAACTCGACTCAATACACAAGGTTGTGAGCTCAAGTTAACAGCATCCCTTGTTTTCGCGACTCAATAACAACGACAACAACAAAAAGAAAGAAAATGATACAAAACAATTATTTAGCTTCATATTTATTAATTTTAATCTTTAGTTAATCAAAAACTCTTGAAAACTCATGTACTTATCCCCCACCGTCGCTAGAACGACAAAAAGGGTGGTGAGTTTTCCTACCTTCGACCGCCGGTATCAACAAAACGAGAGAGATAGTTTTGGTGATGAACTCGAGCTGTGGTGGTGTTAATCGTGGTGTTGGGAGGTGTTTCTTGGCGCGTGATGTACGTCAAAATGATGGGGAGGTTGTAAGGAGTGTGGTGGTGGTGGCGGTGAGTTTAAGTGGCCGGCGGTGGTGTTTGTTTGGCCGGAAAAACGACTGTAGAAGAAGAAGAAATAGGGTGCGGCTGGTTTGAGAGATAAAGAGTGTCAAACCCTAAGTGAGGGTATAATGAGGTTTATATAGGAAAGTGTTTTGGACCTTGTGTGAACCCTATTGCACCCTTTAGGACTAAGATTGTAAATATATGTTAGGGTGGGAAGTGTAGTTTACCAAATCTTTTGGTATTTCGTTCTCGAGGCAAATTTAGGTGTCGTAATGACTTCCCGTAACATTTTTATTAATTCTATCAAAAAATTTTATTTTAGGATACCCGCCGCTGCAACGCGCGGGTACCCTGCTAGTGTATATATATATATATATATATATATATATATATATATATATATATATATATATATATATATATATATATATATATATATATATATATATATATTAATTGTTATTAGTATAGTTTTAACGAGTATCATAATTTTTGGTTAGTTAGTAGTTAAGGTTTAGTACTTTTTCGTATTTGTTTTGGCCTACCCGTCTGAACAATCCTGGCTCCGTCACTACACGAGACAGCCCTGATATGGATCCACGATTGGTGAACTTTACTCTGCTACGTTTATATGTTCATAAGTGTATTTTCATATATAAAACCCAACGATAAAAACCAAGGTTAGAAAAATCGCAAATTGGTAGTAGGTCGTCGACCCCTTTATAGCTTGTAATCGATCTATGCGGGATTAATCGACAATTAATGGGATTGATATTTCCAACAAGTTTATAGTATTTTTGACGAGTTTTGGGTTTTCCCAACAATATTTTCTTCATAAAACATCTTATAATAGATATAAACAGCAACTATAAGTGATTAAAACAAGTTTATGACGTGTTTTGAGTATCTCTAGCATGATTTGCAGGCATCCGGCAAGTTTGACCACTGTTGACCGTCTTTGACCGCCTTTGCCATGGTTGACCAATTTGTTTGACCTGACACTAATCGAAAAGGTTAGTGGCTGATTAGCACCTAGGCGGTGATTAATCCGCCTTGTAAGCCTTTTCTTGCTACAGTGATAAAAACTGTAAAAATTGCTTCTACTGAACAACAAAAAATATTTGTACTAAAGGTCTTGGTATGGTTCAACATAGAACTTTATGTTCTAAACTAAATTTGGTTGATAATGAATATGTGGGAGTGTTGAAATATGTCAAACTCATCTTTGTAACAAGGACTTATTTTAACAGTTTTCATATCTTAACTAGTTTAGTTCTTATTTTGTAAGTTCTAGTCGTGCGAGGGCCGGAGTGTAACTATTCTAACTAAATAATCAATTATGTAGCAGTTCTAGGGTTTCATATGATTCAGTCATTTTAACTATCTTATTTTAAGAGAGGGAGGTACGTTGCCATGGGTGGCGCCATGGCCACCAGCCCGAAAATGACGATGGCACACCGTACCTTGGGTGGCGCCATGGTCGCTCGCGCTGTGGTGGCCAGCCAACGCAGTGGGTTTTTTTTCAAATTTTTTTATTTTTATTTTTTTGAAAAATTCGAACATTGGCAAAGGGTTACAGCAAGAAAACATACAACAAACATGGAAATAAACAAACCTGGTTGGTTTGTTGACGACCGACACAGGGCTGGTGATGATGAAAGAGAATTACTATTCCGAAAAGTATAGGTATGTTTTGTTTTTCATATTCATAGTGGGCTGGGCTGTGCTCTTACCACATTTACTAATGGGGTACCTTGAGTTCTATAAGCCCATAAGCTAAAACAATAAACACTTAACACTCCATGTTGGTATATATTCTTTGGGTTGTGTTCTTATCACTTATTTATTTATTTATTTATTTATTTATGTAATATGTGTTTTTTTTAATGTATTTTTTTTTTTAAATTAATGAAGTTTATTTTAGTTAATATTGTGTATTTTTTATTTCATGAAGAAAAAAATGGACGACGACACCACATTTTCTAGTGCCAAGGGTTACAGCCAGAATGTTGTGCCGTGGGATTTCTGGTGCCGTGGAGACTTTTGCTGATGTGACAACACTTTTCCCCCACGGCACCCAGAACGATGGCACGAGCGTACCCAATGCTCTAACACAATTGCATCTCTTTTATTTGTATAAAAATTGTTTAGTCTGGTATTAGTCTCTTAGGTTTGAGGGTTTTTATTTATTAATATGTTTATTTATTGGTATATCTAGGCTTTCGATTCGATATTGCGAGCCGACTAATTCCAACGCGACTACCCTTTTTGGATAGCCTGTAGTCGTCGCAGGTATACCTCCATGGCCAATAGGGGATTAGTTTTCTCCCCAGGGCTCCAACCTAAAACCTCTTGGCACTTTCGTCCTAAGAGGCTAAGTCTTTACCACTGGATCACCACATCAGTTAGGTTTGAGAGTTGTAGTGAGGCTGATTGTTAAGTGTTGGTTTGTATTTCTTTGATTGCATCCATTTGGGGATAATCGCTTGTTGTATATGTTGATTGCATCTGTTTGACGGCAATCATATTTATTCATATAAGTAATAAGCACGTGGGGTGGTCCGTTGAGTGCCAGATTAGTATTATGTGTTGGATATCATTAGTTTTTACGGTCGGATAAAATGTGATTCGGTGCATATTCTCATTTTCATGCTGACATGGAGTATGGAGTAGATAACATCGATTTCTGTTATCACTAAATCGTTAATGTAACGATTGAAACTTGACTTTTTTGTGTGTTACTATTAATTTGGTGTTTGAAATTTGAACTTGTCATTTTCAAGAGGATATTATATGAATTTATCTTTGATGTTGAGTAAAAATGTAAAACAGTTTGACTCATATATCATTTTTTTACAAAATATGTCAAATTGGTATGATCGTACGATCACGATCCGATCCTATGATCTCGATCTTGCAAAGACAAAAACGATCCTGCGCGGAATCACGATCTTTACAGCCTTGGATATATACATATATCTAAAACGCACAAGGACTATAACAACGAGGTGGGCAACGGCCCGCCGCGTTGCGGCGAGGCGTTGTTTCATGTCGTTGATTATTGCACGGTATTTTTTTTGTTAAGTAGAAAGTGGGTCAGGTGTTCGGTGCGGGGTTAAAAAGTCCGGAAAAAAAATTGAAACGACGTGGTTCTTGATGGCGTTTTGCAACGGGGTTCGCTAAATATATGTTAGATAAAAGTTTAAATTAGTTTTCGCAAGTCATTATATAGTAGGGGTATGTTTCGTAAATAATGTTTTGTCTGTTTTTTCACTCATTATATAGTAGAGGGTATGTTTTATAAATACCATTTTAGGCTTTTACTTGTGTCAAAATTGGGCTTGTTGTTGGGCCAAAAAAAATTTCTGGAGCCCAATGATGTCACATGGCGTCATTTGACGCTAATTTACTATATATAGTAATATCCTATGTGTCAATCTCATTGTTATATTTATTAGTATTTAAGTGGAGTCGTGTTTGTTTAAGCATGTATATGAGCTTAAAGATATCGGCTTATATTTGAGAGCTCATTATTATTATTATTTTTTATTATTATTTTTTTTATATTGTATATTCATGAACGTATCTTTCATTTATAAGTAGTAAGAAGCTCATAAGCTAAACAACAAGCCATAGATTATGAGATTATGAAATATAATCCGAAATCATATAAGGTACTGTAATAATTAAGGTCATATTAAAC
Source organism: Artemisia argyi (assembly GCA_030686995.1). Lineage (NCBI taxonomy): Eukaryota > Viridiplantae > Streptophyta > Magnoliopsida > Asterales > Asteraceae > Artemisia > Artemisia argyi. The sequence continues at coordinate 223,118,559 of CM060708.1, forward strand.
TTAATTAAACAAAACAGTCATACACCCTTTCATGTCACATATCATTGAATTACTATGAAACTTCTATCTGAGATCCTGTTGAAAGTGAATTGCTTAAGCCTTAACGTCATTGCGGAAAAAAAGGGTAGATTATAAAATGCGAAAGGATCCAAAGAGTGAAGAGTATCACACCAGTTCGAGAGTGTGAACACCTCATTAAATTTGTACCTTCCATACAAATTTAATCATATACAACTACTAGACTGCATGCCTGATGAAAATTGATTTGCTGTTTTTCTTTCCGCACCTTTTGTAAAGAAAACTTTACATAGACCGTACTGCATGCCTGATGAAAATTGATTCGCTGTTTGACCCATTTCTAAATTAAGTAACATATTTCTTAAATGTCTATTTCTCCCTGCCACTTGTGTTTATACTTTTCGGACGTCCTAGTGATAGATGATACGTAAAATTATAACTCACTTTCTAACCGACTACTATTTAATTCTAGTAGAGCTAACCAAAATGTAATGAAGGATTAACAAAACTAGTTCTAATATGAAATACAGTATCAAAACTATGTGATAGCTAGCATTACTTAATTAGACTATAAATAAAGTTGCTAGTTAGTTGCTACTAAGTTGCTAACTTTTTGGACCACAAATTTCTGTTATTTAAGAATGGGATGTTAACTTCTTTTTTTCCCAAGATTTTTAAGTTTGAAATAAAGTATCGACGTCAACTAATTGTTGGTAAACAAACTGCTAGTGGCTTTTACCGAGACTAGAATACCGTTGGTAGACTATCGAGTTGATAACAACTTTAATTACTAACAAAAGTTTGTAAATAAACTTACAATTCCAAGCTAGATATTCCAATAGATATATATTAAAGCCAGTTGCTAATTAATCCTACTACTTTTAGCAACGATGTTACTCTAAAGTCTAAGGGTTTAGATAGTTGTCAAATATAATATAAGATATATTGACATAATTTTCCTAAGATTAACATTGACCTTTCTCTTTAGTCAACTAATTTTCATGCTTTTAGTTCTTGCTTCTTTTCGCTATCTTTTGCTGCCAAATTTTCTTCTTCCTGCTTTGCCTTAGCTTTTTCATTCTGCTTCTTCTTAACATCAAAAAAGTCAATAAGTCCACAAAGAGAAATGTCGGGATCATCATCCTTGAGAAGTTGCTCAGCTACTTCAGCGGGTGTAATCTCAACTTTACGGATCAAGTCCTCGATTTCTCCAAAAAGATCGTGCTGGGTGATGCCTAGATAGTTGGAGGCCAACAATCGGAAACCGCATGGGGTGCAATATGACATATTGATGTGGACATCCATTCGACCAGGGCGAAGCAATGCAGGGTCGAGCTTGTCTTTCCGGTTTGTAGTAAATATGATGATTCTTTCATCGCCACAGCTTGACCATAGCCCATCAATGAAGTTGAGAAATCCGGACAACGTTACCTAATCAAAAGATATTATGATAATTAGTATACCAATTTTCATGTATCAATCACTATACTTGTCTATACACATAAACGTTTCTCTTATCTATTTCCATCCCTTTTATTTTCCTTTCGGAATCATTTTTACAAGTCACAAATCTCAGTTATTATTAACTAAATCACATGAGATAAAACGTTACGTGCTAATACTGTATCTCTAGCATGAGATGAGATGTCTAGCTTGCTAAATATTGTGTAAATTTTTGGAACAACAAAATGCACGCAAATAAAACAAATGTCCAAGTTTTTCATCGCATTTTTATGCAACTAACTTTTCATTTAATTACCAGTTGAACTAACATCACTCTACCTTTTGTTACAGTACTATTTTATATGCGAAGTTATGTATGTCTATAACTTTTGATGTATTTAATTTGTTTTCTGCAGTATGTATAATTTAAGCATATATACTTTCGTAACATCACTATCTGATTTTACATTCATTGGCAAAAACACTATTTACATGCTGAGTGGACTTGTTTCAGACAACATTAACAAATATGAACTATGTTACATGTAACAGTAAAGAACATTCGTACAAACATACAATGACAAAAACCGATAATGTTTTTGTGAGATTTAAGTGACTACTCTACATATATATATAAAAAATTAGTAAATACGGACCTGGCCTTCTTTACGGTAAACATGGTGTTTGTCCTGAACTAAACCTCTCGTATGTTCTGCAGACACCCGGTCATGCAACTCAACCGAGCAATCAATGTCCTCTACCACCAGTATCGATCTGTTCTCCGTTGCCACCAACAATGACCTCAGTGTAGCGTTGAACTTAATGGTACTCAAATCCAAGTCATAGATATCAAAGTTCAAATAATTAGCCATAGCCGCAATCAAACTCGATTTTCCAGTCCCAGGCGGACCATACAACAAATAACCTCTTTTCCATGCCTTTCCAACTTTTCGATAATAGTCTCTCCTAGCGACAAACCTATCCAAATCCTTCATCACCTTCTCCTTGATATCCGTATCCATTGCTAGAGTGGCGAAGGTGGAGGGATGGTCTAGATCTACCGGTAACCATGATTTATTTGTATGCGCCATGTGTGGATTGAACGTGAATATTTTCACGATTTTCTCTTCTCTTTTCTTCATTTCTGCTTGCCTTAGTATAGAAGGCAAGTAGTTGTTCAACACGAGATCTTTGTGTTTTTGGTGAAACTTGAGTTCCAAGAAACGGATTTTGGTTTGGGAAGGATGATGATTCGTGCCCTTTTCATTGTTTTTAGTCGAAATCGTATTCTTTTTAGAACCCGAAGACCAATAGAGTTTGACTTCATCGTAAGTATCCATGAACTCGAGGTTTTCATCCGTGGAAACCTGGATAGGGTGTTCTTGGTTTGGGGTTTTAGTGACTTTCAAACGGTTGGTCTTGAGAGACATTTTAGTGGAAATGTATTGCTCCGCGGCTTTGAAGATTTCGTTTGGCTTAAAGTCGTCAGATTCATAGATAACGATAGTCAAGTGCATGGATAATTTGTTTATGAAACTCTTGAGACCGAGATAAATGTAGTCTCGGAATTCAGGAGGCAAGTAATCTTTGGCAACACTGCAGACTACCGCCACTGTTGTGGCGACAGTTCCTATTGTAGAAACGATGGTTTTGATGGTGGGGATTTTGGATTTAGTTGACGAGCTAGACATTTTTGAAAGTAAGCAGTTTAAGCAATAAGATTGAATGGAATGACTATAGAAAGTGAGTAGAACTTGCCATGCAATACAACGGTAGAATCTTTATTTTGACAAATATACTTTTCAAGAAGATATATAGACAACGTATTGTGTGATGCACAAAGTTTATGTAAAAATTTATATCCACGTACAAATGAAGTAGACCAATAAAGTGCAAGCGTATAGATTGATGACATGTACAAATCAGTTAGCTACTTGAATCTAATATTGAAGGCAAGTAATAATAATAATAATAATAATAATAATAATAATAATAATAATAATAATAATAATAATAATAATAATAATAAACAAGCTTACGAACAATACGAGTATGACCAAATAACACGTGTTGTGTAAAATCAATAAATCTCAATGTGTTTTGTCAAGAAAAACACATGAATATATACGACAATTGAGGTACCACCTAGATTATCACATCACATTCTACAAAACACATTATGTTAGTACTCGTATTTGTACCAACATATTTTATACGACAATTGTGGACGCTGTGGACAGTAATAAACAAATTGCGGATTTCAAGAAAAGGCATTAACCAACACTAGCCGGTACTCGCGTGTTACAACGGCATGTACCCTGCAATATAATTTATTTGGGTTCATATGTTATGCGAAAATAATTACCATATCAATGTAAAAACATCTCTAATGCAAGAAACTTCTAATATTATTAACTTATTTTTTAACGTAGCATGATACCCGCTCAAAGCAGCTGAGGCAAGTATTATATATATTTCGGGGTGGCCTTTTTCTTTGTGTAAAATATGTTTTTTTTTAATGATAATGGATAGCCTTTAATGGGCGTGTGCTTATGATGTAAGAAGGCAAAGAAATTAATACATAACATCATTATCTTTAAATTTTAGAGATAATTTTAGACTATAAATATATCAGATATATTATAGTAGTTATATCTTATCATTGTAACATCAAATTTGATGCTATTAAGTAATATCTTACAAAGTTTAAGACTTTTATATATAAGTCCTAAATACATCGTAGATGTCATATACTTTACAAAATGAAAACTTTCAAAGTATGACAAAGGCTTTTTCATCTTGGCTTGAAGAGTCTAATAACATCCTAATAAGAAGCCACAACTACGCATATGCTAAATAATCCTAAAATCACCCTGCCTCCCCTTAAAACTCCATCACCAATTTATTTAGAGGGTGTTTGGGATTGTTATTTTTTCCTACTTTTGCTTCTACCAAGAAATAAGTGTTTAAATGTTGATTAAAAGTAAATGCTTCTGAATATAGTGTTTGGATTACTTCTGAATGAGTGCTTGTTTCATGTTTTCTTGGATCACTAGTGGTGCTTTCGATATATTTTGAGTGTGGCCAGAAAATGGTAGGAAAGAGTTACGGGATACCTCGATTAGGCCATGTACATTTAACATAAAGAGTCCACCTCGTCAGGTAACATGAACAAAGAAAACCTCGTCAATTTTTATAAATTTACATTTATATCTAATTCTTTATTTCATGCAAGTTGATCTTTACTGTTTTAAAGATATGCAAGACAAAGACCTGCCAATATTACATGATACAATAGACCCAAGAGCTTTGGTATAATGGTATGTAAGTTGCCCATCAATTTATATGTTGTGAGTTCAAGTCTTGCTGGAAGCATTTGTAAAATAGTTATGAAAAAAATTGCCGTTTAAAAAAATATTAAATAAAAAATAAAAATAAAAATAAAAAATGATTTAATAGATGCTCCGTTCTTCCTTCTCGTAACACATTAATATGCGTATCAATGTATTGTTGACCTTGTTCAAAAAAAAAAAAATGTATTGTTGACCACTTGACCTTGACCCATTTCAAAACAATGAAAAATACTTTCTTTCTCTAGGGCTTTTCTTCCTCTTACTCGATCAATTTATTTCTATATATGTTTGAAATTATTCGGATATCTTTTTTTATTTTTTTATTTTGCCGTTATGGTACTATATTATTGAATTCTGCTTGAGTTAATATGGTAAGAGTACAAAAGACTGATCCAATATTTATTGACATTTACACCCTTTGTACTTATCATTTAAAAACATTCCTATTTTGCTACTACTTTTTTACGCCGGCCAGGTGCTTAAAACAATGAAAATATGGAAATATAGCAGGATGCCAGAATGTGAAAATGATTTCATTACCATGCCAAGAATCAGAAGGCCTGGTATCATTAAGATGATGCTTAGCGAAATAATTCAAATTATTTATTCAAAAGTTTTTTTTTTTTTTTTTTTTTTTTTTTTTTTTTTTTCTTTTTCCCTTTGTCGTTACGAACATTACGAGCCGTTTTTCGTATGTGATGCTAAAAACTTTGTTTTGTGTGCAAAATCAATCCTAAATCGGCTAAAAAATAATATGAAAGTTGACATATGAGCTTGGTGCGTTACTCTTTCTTCTGACAACCAACTGCAGTTGAACTTGGTGAAATTCTGATCGTAACAATTTTAAGAAAGGTCCCTGACAACATGAGCATAGATCGATCAAGTTCATCTCCTATTGTGTAATCAATTTCACTAATTTGCATAATTTAACTAAGTTTAAAACTTTATAACTTGAAATCATCAGAAAGATGTGTTTCTTATTTGCATGAAGAAATTTGCAAAGAGCCACACTTTTGAAGTATATATTACTCGTATCATTTTCATCGTTATATGTAGAAGCATTTTACAATCTCATGAGAATCGATTTAATTTTGCACCCTTATGCAAGGGCTGATAGAGTCACAGGAAAGTATAATGATAGCGTCTAATTAAGAAAATTACTATGTTTTATAGATCCAGATCGCTAATGGTACTAATCCACCTTATGAGTATCACTTTGACCCTAAGCACTGTAAAACCATTATTGTTCCAATTATTGAACAAACGAGCTGGGTAGCCCGCGCGTTGCGGCGGGTGTATTTTGTGTTTTGTATTTTGTGGGTTGTACGGTGTAATTAATAATTTTGTTATTTGAAGTATGCATATGTTTACTTGCAAGCATAATTTGTTTATGTTTAAAGATTTTTTTTTTATTATTATTATTTTTTTTTTCTCTTGTTTGGTATTTTAAAAGAAACAAATTTGTATAAGAAATTTTTTCTAAGTGTATTATTTTTTGTATTTTTTTATTTTTAATTTTTGTTATTATTTTTTTTAAAAAAAAACAAATTTTCATAAGGAAATTTATGTAAGTGTATATATTTTTTTGTTAAATACTTATTGGGCCTAGCTAATGTTTTTTGTTTTGTTGTTTTTTTTTTTTTATTATTATTATTTTATTTATTTATTTATTTATTTTTTTTGTAGTCTGGTGCTAAAATGGGCTGAGAGTGTTGTTGGCCTATATTATCTGTGTTTCTCGTTTAGGTAAAAAAAAAAAAAAACACTATAGCGAGTACTGTTCATGTAACAGTAAAACGACATGTGGCGCGTTGTGATGAAACGCCTGCGGTTTATATATATAGTATAATTTATATTTATGGGCTTAGCTAGCTAAAACTCTATGGGCACGTTTGGTATGTTACTAAGGGAATGAAACAATGACTTTGATAGTCATTGCAAATGTTTGTTTAAAACTGTTGGGCTCACCACTATGACTATGAAAGTCACATATTTTCCATACTCCATATATGGCTAGAGAGGGGGGAATGAATTCTTTCATAGTTGAGGGACCCACCACTAATATCAAACTCATTCCCATTGTCATTCCTCGCAGCATACCAAACGCACCCTATATCTCCCTCCAAGATACTTACCAGTTACTACCACCTAAATTTTCAATTTAGTCAAAGCTATGAAGAAAGGGTGATGCTGAGGCTTGTAAGTTCGAAGTGAAAGTGCAACGATAACAATGAAAACTTATATTCCTTTTGATAATTTGAAGTATTGCTATTTAACTAGTCATTCAGACCCGTGCGTTGCACACGGGCTCTATCTAATTGGTCTTAGTGTAATGTGTGGTATTTATTTTCGTCATTAGGTTTGTAAGTTGTGATGGTATCACAACTTTTGTAAGCATCACATGAGTTTATGAATGAGTTTAATTAGTTGTTTGGTGACTTTTATATTTAGACCGAGTCATTTATACCCGTGCGATGCACACGGGCTTAATCTAAATGTTCGTTAGTGTATTGTTCAACACTAATTTTCGTCATTACATGGGTTGTATATAAGTGTTCATAGCGTAATCTTTGGCTTATTTTCGTCATTATATATCTAAGCTGTGATGTTATCACACCTTTTCTAAGCATGACACGCATTTAAATAGTTTATTGACTTTAAAATAGAATATGTGAAGTGACTTTTTTCAAGATGTTACATTTAAAAGAGTCTCTTCACATGTAATTTTTTAATATGTATAAGTTACATGCTAAATGTCAAAGGGAGGTTAAACGAATACGGTTCTTTCAAAATAAATATAAATCTTATATAAAATCATAACAAAGTGATATTCTCTATATTTTGAGATCTAACTTGTGACAATGAATTATCCTTTTGGTTTATCATATCAAATATGGTAACTCGAAATTACTATGCTTAGTTACTCGAACTTTATTTTATCCACAAAAACCATTTATGTTTTTATATTTTTTTATTGTTGTGAAAATCGGTCCAATATTGTTAGTATATTTAATTTGTAGCATATTGCATATATAAATATATTGAAGACATCAATCTCAACATATAAATTTTCTACTCTTAATAACTAATATAACAATTTCATTTTGCCAAATTTGTTTTTTTTTTGAACGGCGATTTATTAAAACACTAGCAAGGAGCTAGATCAAACAGGAACAATATAAGGGTTTTTAAGCCAATCGTCCCACTTGAACGAAGCTTTACATCTAAATTTACACCAATAAAAAGAACTAGAAACTAAATTATCAAATATGACAGCCTTTTCCGGGATCTTCTTATCAAACAGAAGCTTGTTACGGAAGTTCCACATATACCACAACAATCCAAAGTATACGCCTTCTAGAATACCTTTGAGTTTAGATTGAATTCGAATAGAAACCAACCAAACTCGCCATTCCTGGTAAGAATTCACATCCAAGTAGTCGATGTTCCACCAAGAAGATATCTTACGCATGATTTGCCTCACAACGACGCATTGAAAGAAGATATGATTTGTCGTTTCCACACCAGTATTACAAATGGGACAAACCATCGAATCAGTATCTATACCACGACGGGAAATATTGAAGCGTGTAGGAAATGCATTAGATTTAACTTTCCAAGCTATGATATTCACCTTGATAGGCACGGATTTAATCCACCTAGTCGGCAAACAAACATCTTGAAACCTGTTCCCATCAATCTTTTTTCGAATTGAAGCTACGGAAAAAACCCCATCTCCTTTTAAAGACCAAATAAAACGATCTACACAAGGCATGAGAGTTGTCCTCCTAGAGATTTCAGCCAAAGAATTAAGTTGCGACATTTCAATTCCACTTCTCGCTTGTCTTCTGAAAGAAATATCTAATCTGGGAGCATTCAGTTTCGAACTAACAGAGGCATAGTTATTAGTCTCAAGAGCGAACATACGTGGGAACAAATCTTTGATAACACCACCTTCGAACCAGTTGTCAATCCAGAAACGCGTATTATCACCATTCCCCAACTTGAAACGGATGAAATCATAAACATTAATGCCACGACCTTGTAACTTCCTAACTTCTTGAACGATAGATGACCAGCAGGTACGAACTCCTCCAGAGCTAACCTTGTTCAGATTACCATCTTCCCCATAAATGGCCTTGATCACTTTAGTCCATAAGGAGTTTTTCTGAGAATAAAACCGCCAAACCCACTTGATCATGAGACCTCTATTAAGGGCATACAAACTTGACACCCCTAAACCCCCTTTATCCTTCGGAGTTAAGACCATGTTCCATTTAACCCAAGAAGTTTTGGAGCTCTTCGGATCCTGACCATTGAAGAACCAACTACGGATGGATTCGAGAGATTTAAGAATACTCGAAGGAACCTTAAAGATAGACATATAAAATATAGGCATAGAGCCCAACACCGATTTAAGAAGAGTAAATCTACCTCCAATTGAGAGAAGATTCATCTTCCATCTAGAGAGACGTGATAAAACCTTATCCACTACTTCTTTCCAATATTGTATCCTCGACATGTTTCCTCCAACTTTCATGCCCAAATAAATGAAAGGAGTCTTAAGGATTAGACACCCAAGCTTGGCAGCCGCTTTTAACCAACCCATCTTCTACATTAACACCCATAATCTTACTTTTACACATGTTAATTCTAAGGCCAGAAGCCCGGAAAAAACATTCCAAACACACGAACTAACGAGTCAATGTTAAGCTCGCTTCATTGGCCAAGAAAGATAGCGTCATCCGCATAAAACAAATGAGACAGATTCACCATGGAATTTATTTTGATCCCCGTAAACAAACCCGCATCTACCACACGTTGGAAAGAAATATGCAAGCTCTCCATAATAAGAATGAAAAGAAAAGGGGATAAAGGATCTCCTTGTTTAAGACCCTTAAAAAATTGAAATTCCTCCGTAGGACTACCGTTGACAAGAATGGACCCCCTGGAGGATCTGAGACAACCTTGAATCCAAGTCCTCCATTTTTCGCCAAAACCAAATTTGTTTAAAACATCATCCACAAAATCCCATCGCACCGAATCAAAAGCCTTCTCGAAATCTACTTTAAAAATAAGAGCATGCTTCTTCTTCCTACGACACCAATGAAGAAGCTCATCAAGAATGAAAGGGCCGTCGAGAATTTGTCTATCCGCCACAAAAGTAGATTGGACCTCGTTAACTAGATCACCAAGCACACCAACTAAACGATTCGCTAAGATTTTAGCTATAATTTTGTATAGGCTTCCGATCAAACTGATAGGACGAAAATCCTTGACCATGTTGGCGTCAAGGATTTTGGGAATCAAGGCAATGAAATTTGAGTTACATCCATTCAGAATATCACCATATATAAAGAAGTAATTTACAGCCTCAAACACGTCTTTCTCAATAACGGACCAAAAGTGACGATAAAAGCTAAATGAAAAGCCGTCAGGACCCGGGGACTTATCAGTACCGCAATCCCACACAGCCCTTTTAACTTCCTCTATGGAAATCAAGCGTTCCAAGTCTTCTTTCTGGTCAGTCGATAAGGAGATAGGAAAAGGGGTATCAAGGCACGCTCGATTAGCAGAAGGTTTATTAAACCGACTCTGAAAATGATCAAAAAATTCACTCTTCACCTGAACCGGGTCATCGAACCACATCCCATTCACCAAAATACCCTGAATATTAGATTGATTTCGCTTCTTATTTAACATACCATGGAAAAAACTTCACATTTTCATCGCCCTCAATAGCCCATTTAATCTTGGCTTTTCGGGCAATTTCCAAAGCTTGAAAGTTACTTTCCTAATGTATCTTGTTTAGAATCTCCGTGCGTTTATGAACCACTTCATTCGAAAAATCGCCCTTATCGATAGCCTCATCACATGCCCGCAATTCTTCTTTAAGGTAATAAATCTCACCTCGCGAATTCGACCTGTGAATAGAAAGCCAGTTCCGAATACTATCTTTAAGAAATTTTAATTTACCCATGAAGTTACGAATGGTATTTTTCTTGTTAACAGGGGCCATATTTCAAGAATCACTAACCAACTTGTCAAAGCCATCGATATCCAACCAATATCTATAGAAACGAAAAGGAGTTGGACCATAGTCAAACCTGACTTCACGTAATAAAATGGGACGGTGATCTGAAATAAATCGCTCCAAGGTAATAGCAGTGATGTAAGGACACATACTCATCAAATTTTTAGAAACAAAGAAACGATCCAGTTTACTCATTTTAGAAGCATTTTTGTGACACCATGATGAGTGCTCAAACACTCATCATTTTTGGTCAAATCTGAACTGCAAAACATACAAAAATACTCAGAAATGCATCAAAATACTGAAAATATTTCAAAATTGTGTTTTATATGTTTTAGATGCAAAAAGAGTAAAAACAAATGAAAAACGTATAAAGTTTGCAAAATTGGCAGTTTCAGTCCCTCAACTTTCATAAAATGTCAAAACTAGTCCCTGGTCATTCAAAATATGGAAAATTATCACCAAAGGTCCTTTTAAATCATAAGTTGTCATATTTAGTCCTTTGGTGAAAAATCTCAAAAGTTTTGGAAATTACAAGTTTAGTCCCTGTACTTTCAGATTTTGGCAGTTTTGGCCCCTGGGAGTTCAATTTTGGAGAAAAAAGTCAAATATGGTCCTTGGGAATTCACATGTGTCACTTTTAATCCCTGGATGAAAATTTTGAGGAAATTACATGTTTGGTCCCTGGACTTTTCAAAAATGACAATTTCAGTCCCTCAGTTTTGAGAAATTACAATTTTGGTCCCTGGAGTTTCAAACTTTGGCAGGATTGGTCCCTGGTGGGAAATTTTTGGAAGAAAAAGCATTTATGATCCTGTGGTTACTTATTTTGGCAAGATTAGTCCTTGGAATGAAAGTTTGGTGAAATGGCAATTTTAGTCCCCGTGGTTTGGAAATTTACAAAAATGGTCCTTGGGTGTTTATTTGTGAAAAAGTACATTTTGGGTCCTTGGGTTATTGAAGTTGTCAATTTTGATCCTTGTGATAACTTTGGAACAATTACATTTTCCACCCCCAACTTTATGAAATTACAACATTGGTCCTTGTGGTTTCTTAAGTTTAAACTAAACAAACAAGCCACACCCAAAGCCACAAGTCTGATCCAACAAATACACCCCAAGCCCAAACATCCGGCCCAAACCCCATTTTAATATTACCCTGGTCAATTGACCAGGTCAAACACCCAACACCCCGCTCCACTGTTCACCCCCCTTCTTCCCCTTAAAACCTGCTCCATGTCCCCTCCATCTCCCCCTCCTCTCCACAAAACACTCACCAACCTCACCCACTATCACCCTTCCTCATTAATACAAACCTTCCCCTCATTAAATACCTCACCAAACCAATTTGAAGGGCCAGGATCGCTTGAAGCCCATCCAAGGGTCAGAAGATGTGGGAAAGAAAGAGAAGAGCCCCAGGGTCTATAAAAGTGAAAGAGATGAAGGGTTAGAGGAGTAGTAGTTAATTTTTATTTTCTTAGTCTAGTTTAGGGCCGAATATAGTTTTAAGTAATGTAATATTTAAATTTAAGCTTTGTAATCTCTTTTTCTGTACTAAATTTACCTTTTCAATAAAAGTAATTCAGTTCTTGTTGCAAATTATTCACAGTTAAATTTCATTTTTTAGATTAAAAACTAAATTGTGCTCAATTAGCTCTTATAAGCTCCAATCCCTGTGCATTAAGTTAATTCAAGCTAGTTATAGTTTGTTGTAAGCTTAATTATGTTCAAAACATCACTTTAGTGCAAAAATTCCTCAGGTCAACAAAAGTCAACTGAGGTTCATGATTGTGGATTAAGGTGATTCAGTAGTGTGTTTGTGGATGTTTCTGGTTAATCAGCTTGGTTATAAGCTCTCATGAGCTTTTTGATTCTATTTTGAGGTGTGCATCTCTGATTTCTATCTCAACTCAACCCTTTGGTTTACACAATAATTTCAATTATCTAATTGTTCTCTTGCTTGATGGTTGTGCTTGTTTCTTGATTCAAAATAGTCTGCAAATGATCAGCATAGGTTTACCCATTAGTTAGAATCAGTAGGGTACCTTAGCTCACCATTTACTTCACAAAAACACCAAACAGTACCCAATAAGGGGTGTTTGGTTTTAGCTATCTCCCTGTACTCTTACTGTTGTTTTGTTGTAATTTGGGTACTAGTAGATTGAAATAGGTTAATTTAGGTCTAGTATAGGCTCAAACACTAGTATCATTTGACAAAAAGTCAAATCACTAAGATAAGCACCCTCACAGTTAACTGTGAGGGATTTTGAGCTCCATAAACCTCCAGTCTAGCTTACAACTTATAGCCCTATGTTAGATTAGTTTAATTTCAGCTTATTACATGTTTTTCAATCATTAGATTAGGGTCCAAAGCTCATAAAAGTCAAAGTCAGGTTTAAAATTGAAAAGTCAAAATTGTGCTTTGTGCAAGAAAAACAGATTTTGCAAGAATTGTTTAGATTTATGTGTTTGGCTTTGGGACTTGTGCTTTTCACCATTTGTTGTCCACCAGCTCATCTCTAGGAACCCATAGTTTTTGCATTTTTATGATTTTTTGTTTGGGATCTACACTGGCTCAAACTCACCTGCAGGGCAAGGCTATGCCCTGCACACAGACCATCAGTCTCAGACCCCAACTTCCATGCCTTCCCCTGGCCTATATAGTGTGCCCCACAATGAGCTTATTGGCTTTTTGAGAAGCCAATAAGCTCATCTTAAGGTTCCAAAGCTTATTTTAAGGTTTGTACCTCATTTGCTAGGGCTGCTTGGTCACTCAACTTTGTCCCTTTTCTGAGTGAGTAGTGGTGTATTTGGGATTGCTTAGTGCTTATTCACAACTTATTGCTAATACACCTCAAGTACTTGTAGCTTAATCTATAGCTTGTATCAACTGAGTAGCTTGTTTCAAGCTTATTCAATAGCTCAGACCTCAATTTCAAGCACATAAGCCATCTGTTTAGCTTATTGAAAAGCACGCTGCTTATTTTTTAGCTTTACCCAAGTTGTTTTCATTAAAGTTGTCTTATTTTAAGTATAAAACAGTTTTGTAAAAAGAAAATCCAAAAAAGACAAATTTGCAAAAAGTAATATCTTCTATTTAGAAGCTTAATTGCTTATTAGCTTATTTTCATTAAGGACATACAGATTTTATAATTTTCATAGGTTCCTGTATTTATATAATAATTTTGTAAAAAGTTTTAGATTTTTATTTTGTCATTTAGTATTTATTAGATTTTATTTAGATTAAAAAGTAATTAAAATATTAGATAATTAATAATAAATATAATAATAGTTTAATAATTATAATTTCAGTTTTAAAAATAGTTTTATAATATTTTAGACTTTTCTAAGTTTTTATTTTATTTATCTAGGCTTTATTTTCATTTTCTTATTTTTTTGGTAATTATTAAATAGTATTAAATAGTTAATAATTAATAATAATTAGATAGATAGTGTGAAAAATATAATTTTAATTTTAAAATTAGTTTTATGATATTTTAGATTTTTCCAAATTTAATTTTCATATTTTTAGTGTAATTCCATAATTAGTTATAATTTAGGTTATTTTAAATAATTAAAAGAAAATAGGAAAATAGTATTTAATTAATAATAATTATATAAATAGTATAAAAATTAATTTTAATTTTCCAAAAAGTTTATTTTATTATTAGGATTGTAAAAATGTAATTTTCATACCCGTAAGTATTTTATTTCCTTAAAACTCGCGTTTTATTTTGTACGTTCGCGTAAATTTAATCTGAACGTATACGTTTTTAGTTATTAAACGTTTTTAGGTATCTAACTTACACGTAATCATCCATATAGCTTGTTTAAGCTATTTCTTCGTATATTCCTTAGTTCAAATAATTCACAACCCCTTTCCCGTCCAGATTCACCCGATCACAGACCCGTTTGATAACCATCCACACCTCGTCGGGACATAACGACCCGGGGAAACCACTATATTCCGCGGAGCATTGACTCTTAGGCTATTTGACCTAGTTGACCATCCTTTGATCAATTTAGGTTGACCGTTTGGAGTGAATCACACCAAGTGAATGTACTACCTCCTAAAGAGACTTCGGCAAGACCCGCATCAGAAATGAATGAATTGAAAATATTAGCATCAAGCGCATTAAAGTTCGAACCAAATCTGTCCGATTTAAATCTCACCTCATTGAAGTCACTAGGGGTGTCAAATGGGTCGACCCGACCCGACCCGAACCCGACCCGAACCCGATAAGACCTTATAGGGTCGGGTTGATTCGGGTCCAACTTAGCTTATCGGGTTTATCGGGTCAACCCGATAAACCCGATAACCTTATAGGGTCGGGTTAAGGTCTTAATTATTTCGTTATCGGGTTATCGGGTTGACCCGATAAACCCGATAAGCTATAATAACCCCATAAAAAAATTTATAATTTTTGAACTAAATCTCTTTTGCCTAGTATATTAGTCACTGTTATTAATAACTAAACTTGCCACATACAAAATATGATAAAGTTCATCATCAAATTTGGTTATAATATTTTGCAAGTTGCTTCAGTAGGTTACTCTTCACGTTTTATTTTTGTTTTGCATCAGCAAGGTCTTCGTTTTTTGATTTGTTTTGCATACTGCCAAAATATCCAATGCGTATATATAATATCTTTGCTTTCTTTCGTAATTTATTATGACAAACAAAATACTAGTGCCAAATTGGTTCAATATTTAAGTTAATTTAATTTTGGATGTTATTTTTGTATATGAAGTAAATTTTGAGATAAGATTAGCATGTAACCCGATAACCCGATAACCCGCAACCCGATAGACCCGAACCCGATAGACCCGATAGCTTATCGGGTCGGGTTGCGGGTTAATTTTTATTTTTCCGAAACCCGATAGACCCGACCCGATAAGCCCCAAACCCGACCCGATTGACACCCCTAGAAGTCACCCATCATAACAAGTTTACCTACCCATTGATTCGATACATGTACCAAGTAATCCCATAACATGCGCTTTTCTTTAGCCTATTGAGGCTCATAAACAACCACTATCATAAGGTCAATCCCTGATTTCAACCACACACCTCGAACAATAACAAAATAATCTGATCTCGTGAAACTACTCCTCCGAAAAGAATTAGGATCCCAAATACACAGGATCCCTTCCGAGTTACCAACGGAATCACTATGCACATAATCAAAATTAGAATTACCCCAACAAGATCTTACACTACTTAGATCAATAGACTCCATCTTCGTTTCTTGAAGACCCACAAAATTGACTTTAATTTTAACACACAACTCCCTTACCCAATCTTTTTTGGCCTTTTGGGCGAGGCCTTGAATGTTCAAAGATATGAAATTCATCAATAAACCCCAAATTCTCCTTGGGATTCTACAATCTCTGTGATATCCTTGATGCACCCATTCATATTATACCCCATAGTTTGACCGAACTTTACAACTTCCTCCATGAGATTTAAAATGGAACCCCCCGTACGCGGCAAAACAGGATATTTAGGGCAACCCGAATGCTTTGATTCCGATTTCTTGTTTACTGAATCAGAATAATCCTTATCATCATCAGGGTTAACATTAGAATTGTCACCTCTCTCATTTTCTTTGAGGTCCTTTGAGTCAAGATTAGCATTAATGCCAACGTTCAAGTCCCCCTCCGGAGTGAAACCCGGCGGGTGAGATAAACTATCCGTTTGAGCTACTTTGATATTATCTTTGTTCAGTAACGAATATATACCAAAAGGATCTTCCGAGTGTAAATTGTTCTGATCATCAGGTTGTTCAAATAGAGTTTCAGGAACCTCCTCCGCGTCACTCTCCTCGAAGCCATTATTTGCCTCTTGATCATTAGTTCTACCATTAATGTTATCTTCCACTGATGTATCGTCTTCATCCTCCTCTACAGAAAAATCAGGAGACCACCCTGGTACTTCACTTGCGCGCACCCAGTAAACTTTTCCTCGAAAAACAATTTTGAAGCACTCACGAATGAGGCCACAAAACTTAGTAAGAATGCAAATTCTTTTGGAGTGAATGTTCGACTCATCATAATCATCGATATCCAATAACTCACCCCATTTTGTAGCAATACGTTTGAAAGTAGAGCTCGACCAAAATTTAAACGGAACACCATCCAATTCCACTCACACCAATCTGCCTTCAGGAACGAACTCTGTATAGGCTTGTTTAATGATCAAAAACCAAGATCCCACACCAACATTATCCCTAAATGAATCTTTCGCCTTCACGGTCTCAAATTCAAGCAATACCCAAAGCTCTCCCAAATAACTAATCTTAATCACATCGAAACCTTCATTACAAAGCGCTTTCTTAAGGTTGGCTAAACTGGCCATCTCTTTAACTCTGCCCATCAGCGATAAGGTAAGGTCCTTTTTGTTCAAGCAGTCATCCCCTAGAACAATCGCATGAGGAAGTTCTTTCGTTGTATTCATTTGATTAGCCTGAACCACAAACACAAATGATTTACCAGAGACATTAGCCACATTCTTAGGAACCGCATCAGGCTTCCTTTTATTCGAATCAGTCGCATTCTTTTCCACTTTACCACTTCCTTTCATATAATCTCTTTTGAATCTAGCAACATTGGCATGAAGCCTCCATTGGCCCACCCAAATCGTGCATAAGTTGCTTACCAATCGCTCCACGTTAAAGACATTAATAAATCGAACAAATCCAAAACGCTTACCATCTTTCATTCTCTTTGTAGGAATATACGAATCGACCACATGACCATATTGCTTACATGAGTGGAAAAGGTCTTTAGCAGAGACGGACTCCGGAAAATTAGAGACAAAAATCGAAGTCAAAATCTTTGACAAATCATCTTCTTTAGAACGGAAACTACCCATCTTTTTGGAATGAAGGGAGTTCTAAGATCGAAAAACAAGGAATCACCTTTGATGTCCCACTTTTGTTGTCCCGCCTCTGGTGTCCCACCACAAGGAGGTACCACCTATGGCGTCCCAACTATAGTGTCCCATCTATGATATTCCATTCGATTTGATAAAGGATTCAAAATAATTTTTTATTTTTATATATATTTTTTTGGATTGAAGGGATTTCTAGGGATTGAAAGGTAATTGGGAATTGATTTGTATTTTGCCAAATTTGTTTGTCATTCTACGAATGAAACTAAAATCATATTAATATAATCAATTAATCTCTATAGTGATATTAACACACTGCAAGACAAAAAACTACATTAAGAGCAAAAATATTAAAATGCACCAACAAAGTGTAGTAATAATTATTGATTAAAAATTGAATGCTCGTCACATTATTTTCAAGAAATTTACTTGTTAACGAATCAATAATATTAGCCCGTTTATCGGTATTACATTAAGTAAAATATTGTATGTTTAATTTGTTACGTACAATTAATATGAATACTAAGTATTCATTCCACCGATGGTCGTGGCGTTGTTCTTGTTGTTGTTGTCTTTGTCGTTGTTGTTCGTTGGCCTTTTGCATATTTTGTTCTTGATACAATTTTTGTGACTTCTTGATCTCTTTCTTTAATGATTCTTGACGTGCTACAAAAAACAATTAGATATAGTTGATCGTTAGTAACTTAAATACAATTAATCAATATATTGAATTTTCGATCAAAGTAAAAATGTCTGTGCATGTTTCACTTAATTGATAAGACAACGATGTGTAGGATCTCTTAAACCATTAGAGAAGATGATGTTACTACCAAACCTCCTAAACGCCATCTTTATGTCCTACATTGTTACACACACAAAATACACGTGAAATTGACATGAAACAATATAAATCAATATGCTAAATAAGTAAGACGATATAATGCTTACTTTACCACCATAATAAGTTGTAGCCCAATGTTCACGCGGTGTGGAGGAAGTTATGGTTTGTTGTGTATGATTTTTGACACATTATGTAGTTGATAAAATATTTGTAACTCACGGACGGGAAGATAAAAAGACTAACCACTAATTGGTGTGTTTAATTTATGCATTCATGGCACCAAACACTTCATCTCCTATGTACTTATGCTTATGCATGACTATTAAATCAATGTACTAACAAATGAAGTATCCACATTTCACTTTCAATTCATGAGACATTTATTATAACCACTTACATTTATAAGGCTACTTAAGCTTTTAGTATATAAGATTACATGATATGTTCTACAAAAATTAAGTGTTTAAAGTGTGTATATATAATCATGAGGTGAGAATTGAGATCTATGCAAAACATGTATCCTTTAAAAAACAAATAAGTCAATCTCAACCATCTATCCACCTTTTATCTAATGGCTAAGATCAAACAAAAAAATAACAAAGGGAGGGCAAAATTGACATTTTAGCTCATTTAATATAAAATCCCACTTTCCACATTTTTTTAAAAAACAACATATCTTGCAAACGTTAAATCTTCAAGCTACGAAAAATACACCATCGCGACGAGAATTAAATCATCTTTCTATAGATACGCATTGTTATATACTTTCGACGAACTTTTTTTCAAAATTTTCGTCCAGAAAAATCCCACGGGATTCGTAAAAAAATCCCATGGGATTTGTAAAAAGACGATTTTTTTTTCGAAATTTCCGTCCAGAAAAATCTCATGGGATTCGTAAAGAAATCCCATGGGATTCGTAAAAAGACGATTTTTTTTTTAAAATTTCCGTCCAGAAAAATCCCATGGGATGGGATTCGTAAAAAGATGATTTTTTTTTTCAAAATTTCCGTCCAGAAAAATCCCACGAGATTCGTAAAAAGACAAAAATTTTTTTCTTCAAAATTTCCGTCCAGAAAAATCCTACGGGATTCGTAAAAAAAGCCCACGGGATTCTGTATGATTTATCTTGTCGGTAAATCACAAAGGATTCAGTATGAATCCCATGGGATTCTTTGGTGCATCCCTTGGGTTTCATTGTGAATTCCATGAGATTCTGTATGAAATCACAAGGGTTTCATTGTGAATTCTATAGGATCCTGTATGAAATCACAAAGGATTCATTGTGAATCTCATGGGATTCATTGTGAATCCCATGGGATTCTTTGGTGCATCATATGTGATTCACAATGAATCTCTTGAGATTCATACAAAATCCCATGGGATTTATACAGAAATCAAAAATTTCAATGAAAAAACAAGTACAAGATCAAATTAATTTAAACTAGAAATATTGTATCAAATTCACAATATTAAATATTGCATTAGTCCGTGTGGTCCATATTTTACATAGTTATATGGGAAATGTAATTCACACATTTAATACTAGTAAATATCTTTTTTAGTTTCCGCATGGTCTTCCTTTTACCTCTTTCTTGTTCTTCTTTGTTTTATTTCTACCTGAACGCATATTTTTCTCCATTCTTTTGTTTCTTCTGATTCAAAATTTTCATTTGATTGTTTGGTTAATTTGAATAAATCTTTGGGTTTGCACCATTAATTTCCATGATCTTTTTATGGTATGCACCAAAGGTGAAATGATTACCTTAACCTCGAGTTTCGAATTTTTTTTACACTACTAAGAGCTTGAAGAAGGTATGCACGTGCACATCCTTGTTTAGCTGTAGATCCCCCTGCTTCCCGGTCTTCTGAGTTTCTGAAGATTGAAAAAGAAGTTGAAAAGCATTCGGAAACAAAATGAAACTCAAACGACAAACTTACTTGTTAAGGTCAAACGGGGATGCATCGATGAATATATAACTGAAAGAATATTCCGATGGATCGAAAGGATACCGATGAGATTCCGGTGATGGTGGTGATGACGGAGGAGTAGATATGATGGTAAAATTGGGAATGTGAGAGAATTGGGGATTTGAGAGAGATGAGTGTAAGTGTGTACAGTGTGTGTGTTTAGGGGTTAGGTAGAAAGTATAGAATGATTAAAATGACCCTCAGTATATTTGTGCATTTTAATCTAAACCATTGGATGAAAGAAAGATTGATTGTTGAGATCTTGTTATTTGTTGTTTAGATAAATGTTGTTTCGTATTGAACTTTTCTCATATACTCATATGTATTAATGAGTGTGGTATGGGACTATGGGGTATGATCGCACGCGGATAATATTTTATCAATTGGGCTCCTTATTTTATCTTTTTCTGTAAATGGATGTCCCAACACTTTAAGCCCAACCCAACTTCGTTTAGCTTTATTTTGGTGTTATACTTAGGGGTGTTGATCGGTTCGGTTTTCGGTTATTCGGTTAATTCAGTTCGGTTAATTCGGTTAAAAGTTTTTTGAGGGTCAAACCGTGAACCAAACCAAACCGAATTCAAATTCGGTTTTCGGTTCGGTTTGGTTGAATTCTAGTACGGTTTGGTTCGGTTCGGTTTTCGGTTTAACCGAATTACACACTTTATTTAAAAAAAAATATATATACAAATATATTTAACCAAAAAAGTTATTTCAAACATAAAAAGTATTTTTTAATATTAGGATAAAATTGTATTGTTATTCATATATATATAAATATAAATATAAATATATATATAATGTTTTATTGATCTTTTATATATATAAATATATAAAAAATATATAAATTTATATGAATTCGGTTTTTGGTTTGGTTTTCGGTTTTGATTACCAAAATCATATCCAAACCGAGAACCGAATTAAAAGTTCGGTTTGGTTCGGTTTTGGCAAATTCGGTTCGGTTATTAGTTCGGTTCGATTATTTTCGGTTCGGTTCGGTTTTAGTTTTCGGTTTATTCGGATATTTCAGTTTTTCTGCTCACCCCTAGTTATACTTTAGCAAGTTAAAACATAAAAGGGAAATTTGGAAAACATCATTTAACTATACCGGTACCAAATAGGTTGCAATTTAATTAGCATCAAAGTCGATGAGATATATATTGTATAAGATAGCATGGTTCCCGAAATCTTTAATGTTTAGATATAAAAAAAAATATTAGTCATTCAAATTAACTCAATCTCAGTTTCACTCTTTTCACTTTCTTTCTTCTCTTCACTCTCTTTTGCAGCCACTTTTGCAGCCAATTCTTCTAGCTCCTTTGCCTTTACTTTAGCTTGTTCATTTTCCACCCTCTTAACATCAAAAAACTCAATAAGCCCGCCGAGAGCAATGTCCGGGTCGTCATCTTTGAGTAGTTGCTCGGCTACTTCAGCTGGTGTAATTTCTACCTCACGGATCAAATCCTCAATTTCTTCAAAAAGTTTGTGTTCAGTGATACCAAGATAGTTAGATGCCAACAATCGGAACCCACACGGGGTACAATATGACATATTTATGTGAACATCCATACGACCAGGGCGGAGTAGCGCAGGGTCGAGCTTGTCCTTTCGGTTTGTAGTGAATATAATGATTCTCTCGTCACCACAGCTTGACCATAATCCATCGATAAAGTTTAGAAACCCCGACAAAGTTACCTGTTATACAGATTGTGACAAAAAGTTATCATAAGTATACGAATGAAGTCAACTTTTTTTTATATTACAAATACTTATATGTTCTCAAACATTCTTGTTCCAATGTAGAATACCAAACCTTATATACTTGTTTATTTTTCTCTTCATAATTAATCTACGGAAATAAACTAAAAGTAACAATATACGGAGTAATCATTTTGTCTATTTATTTTATTTTCTATTTTTACCAAATTATCACATTTTATCACAAAAACTCGAAATAGTACTAACCTTTTGATCTTCATGATAACCTCGTCGTCGATTCATTTCTCGAGCTAAAGCTCTAGCCGCAGCTACATCCTCACGATCATGAAACTCAACCGAACAATCAATATCCTCAACAACCAATATCGACCTATTCCCTGTCGCAACCAACAACCTCCTCAACTCCGAGTTAGACCTAATATCAGTCAATTCCAAATCATAAATATCGAATTTCAAATAATTAGCCATAGCCGCAATCAAACTCGATTTTCCAGTCCCAGGCGGACCATACAACAAATAACCTCTCTTCCACGCCTTCCCAACTTTTCGATAATACTCTCTCCTCTCCACAAACCTATCCAAATCCTTCATCACCTTCTCCTTAACATCACTATCCATTGCCAGCGTTGTAAAGTTCGCGGGATGGTCTAAATTAACCGAAGTCCACACGGTCGGATGGCCCGAATACGCCATTTTAGAATCGACCGTGAATAGCTTCACGGTTTTTTCTTCCTGTTTCCTTGTTTTCGCGTCATTTATTATAAAAGGCAAGTACTCGTCTATCACGAGATCTTTATGCTTACGATGAAACATAAGCTCTAAGTAACGCTGATCTGATCGTGAAGTCGAGCCCATATCGTCGTAATTATTGTAATATTCTCTAGTTGGTGTTTTCTTAGAAACCAAAGACCACTTGAAATTAACTCCATTGTAAACATCATTAAATTCCTCATTTATTTCCATAGAAACATTAATGTTTTTCTCGTTAGCGTTTTTAGTGATCTTCATGCGATGAATATCGGTCGATATACGCGAGGCTAGGTAGAGCTCAGTCGCCTTATATATTTCGTTTTCATGAAAACCATCGTATTCGTAAATGACCATAGTCAACTGACGTGATAGCTTGTTAACAAAGTTACGAAGACCGAAATAAAAGTAGTCTTGGATTTCGGGTGGCAAGTAATCGCGACTGACGCTGCGGACGACCATTGCGGCCGCAGCGACAGACCCGATGGTGGATACGATGGATTTTGCTAAGGCTATTTTGGACTCGGTTGACGTTGGTGTTGACATGATCGAAATGAAGGGTTAAGATTGAGTTAGTGTTTCTAAAAAATGGTGATCAATGGTTGATGTTGGTTTGTATATGGCGATGCATGTGGTTTTTATAGTGTGTGGGATGGAGTATAATAAGGGATGGAGTATTATGAGGGTGGATGACTTCGTTTACTTTGACAAAGAAATTTTGCTAATGGTTTCTTCCGGGAAATTACAATATGTTATTACATTAAGTTATAATATAATAGTATCATTTTATGTATTTGTGTAATAATTGTGTCCAGACAAAAAAAAATAAAACCAGATCGATTTTTCCTAGATATGAAAATAAAACTAGAACGATTTTTCCTAAGGCGGTGTTCATTCGCACTACCAATTTGTAATTGATGGTTTAGCATGACACTTTTAACCGATCTAGAAATAGTGGTTGAAATGTTTACATCAATGAAGAAATTAAGAAAATATACTAAAATATGCATTACATTTGTATATACACATCTTGTTGGAATCTAATAACAGTAATTTGGCTATATTATTGACTTTAAGAAAAGTAATTTGAATATAAGTATATAACCACTTTTGAGATATTAATAATTCATTTAATATGTATAGACAAATAGTATACATGAAATTCTAACTTGTGTCACGGGTTAAAAAGCGTTATATGAACTTAAATTACAATATTTTCATGTTCGCATGCTCGTTGATATTAATAACTTTTTAAATTATGATGTCTACTAAAATTATCTTATATTTTATATGAAAATTAAGTTATTTAAAAAAAAACATTTGTGTTTATTGAACACTTCTAGGCCACCATATATGGCACAGGTTAAAAAAACTCATAGTAATAATGTAATACATAAAATGAAATAGTTAAAAGATAATATCATAAATTAAAGTAGCAAGAGTGTATATCTTCTTTAATTTTCAATTATATCATATAGTCATGTAAATATTACTCATGATATGTAAGATATTTAAAGTTCAAATCTTATTTTATGTATACGTACAACCAAAATGCCATAAATCATAGTAATAAATACGATATTATGTTATTAACCAAATGACATGATATAGGAAACAACTCAAGCATTGTAGGCCTTATTTGAGAAAGGCAATACAATGATAGTTAAATAGAGCAAAGAATCAGTGAAAATAAAAGTTAAAATGATAGAGAAAATAACTATTACTACACAGTACACACTTAAAGTTGCATCGATTTAAGTTATATGCATCTTTGCATATTTAAATGTGTCATAATTAGTTTCGAAAGTAATTTTAATGCAAAAATGATGCAAATTATTACTACCAATACTTTTCACGCACAAAATACAAAAAACACATGGGATTCACTTATCTTGATGAAATGTATCCGACATATAATATGCATCTTTTGAGCTAGAAAATATATTATAATACATATAATAGAGGAATGATGCATCCAGGGGCGGATGCAAGTACAACATAGTAGAACGACCACCTTTATGGATTCTCACATAATCACATTTTGTAAGATTAGTTTTTGAACTTTAATCGTGGTGCTTTAAACTTAAAACTAAGAATGCCCTCAACCCTAAAAGCTGGTCGAAAAAAAAGTAGAAGCAAGAACTGGTTTGTGAAGGACAAGACGGTTTAGCACAACGAGAACCAAACAATTTTTTTTTACGATTTTCTGCTTCATATTTTGCATATTCTACAACTTTTGATTTGTCAAACTAAATGCTTTCTGTCCACTAATTTTTGTTTTGAAGTTTTATAATAAAAAATTATTAAATTAAAAAAAACATTAATATCATTTTAAGAGTACCAATAAAATGATTTTGCACATATTGTAAAGGACAAGAAGTCATTGGTCGGTTGGTATGTAGTTGACATTGTTTCACATTATGAACTTGGAAACCAAGTTCTTTTGGCGATCAAGTATTCTCTCAAATTATAGCTGAAGTTTAGCAAAGCTATAACTAAAATACACTTTTTTTAGTCAAAGGTTTTGGTTATCAACGTGCATATACAAGAATTGACCCACCATAGCCACAAATTAAAATGAGTTTCATGCATGTTCACAGAGTTAACTAGGATGCATGTCAATGTATCTCCTAGATTCAAAAACATGTATCCATTTTAATTGTCATTACGTACCAAAAACTTTGTAATGCAATAATATAATATCGGATGAACGAACACCTTTGCAAAAACTTAAGCTGTTATTAGATTAGTTTAGTATATCTAGATTAGTTTAATATTTGTATAAGAAGCTTTGGACTGAAGATAAAGTTTTTATTTATTTATTTTTTTATTATTTATTTATTTTTTATTATTATTATTTATTTATTTTTTATTATTATTATTTTTTTATTATTATTATTTTTAAATAAGATCAAGCTGATTAAAACACTCTCAAGCTCAAGGAGACAATAATCAACTCAAGTATTGAAGAGAGTTCAGTTCAAGCTGATAAACAAACTGAAGTACGCGCAGCTCAAGAATTTCTATAGCAAGATATTTTTAGAAGAATAGATAATTTTAGAATGAATTATGAAGATTTGCTGAAGAGGAAATCGTTCAAAGATAAAGAATAATTTTCTTTATCTTATTAGAAGTTTATTTCCTAGTTATATATAGATTCCAATTGTGCTTATCCTTTAGAGACTATATAAAGAGATCTCATGAGATGACTGAATGTGTAGATTTTGTACCTACTTTTCTAGGATTGATAAGTTCGATTCGTAGCTTTGGTTTATGTGCTTTACTCAGTGATATAATACATAAACATTAAGCAAAATCTTACCATTGTGTTCATACAACAATCTTACTTTACCTATAGTTTTCTTAGTGCATAAACTGTAGATAATCCACTGTATCTTAAAACAGTTGGGGACAAACAATTACGAAACGTTTTCTATAGTAACTATATAGAGGCCTTAACATGATCACACATGCTAATCTCCTTGCATTAGTGAATAAAGAATTGACATTGAATGATTAAGACATCTTTTTCTGCACAAAGTTACTTATGGTACTAATTGATCTTGGCAAAATATATGCACTTGATTGCAAAGCGTTCTAGATTCAGTTTGGTAGACTATTGGCCTTAAAACCTAATTTCGCAGGTTTAAATCCTATGGAGCACGTTGATTTATAACTTTTATGTTGAGTTTTGGTAGTATATATAACTTGCATAACATAGCATTATATATCGACACATTTCTGACAAATCTCTTTTATGTTATAACTCGGGCTGATTTGCAGTAGATTTGTCAGCATTAAAGTCGCCATAATCTAGTTTTTCTACTTGTGGCTCATCATCAAGAAGTTTAATTCTACATACTAAGGTACGCCCTTAATTAAATATGCTTTCTGTACGTAGCTCAAGTCTATAACAGCCTTTACACTACTTCTTATATAAAAGTTTTCTCAAGGAAACTCAAAAATCAATTCTTTATTGAATGGTAGCTTATATTAAGCTCAAATCTTAAACCGGGCAGTATTGCCCCTTTCTGTAAGATTTATATCATATTACTTTGTCTAGTTATTTACATGTCGAGCAGTTTACTTAAGACCAAAAACTCTAAAACACCAATTTAAATAACTGTTAGGTTTATTAACTTTTTGAGTTTTGCACTTGAGTTTTCCGTGTTTGTAAACAAGTGCTAATTGTTGGTATCGATTCACAGGCCTAAATTGAAGCCATTTGCTTTCCAAAACACGCTTGTAAATAACCATGATATGTGTATGTGTGTGAGACTGAATTTGTAGAAACAGAAAATATGTAAACACTTTCTATTGATATTGAATAATAAAGGATATACGTTTACATGACTCGGTCTAATCCTATATATAGTTTATGAAACGACATGACTTGACAATGTCAACCATTGTGTCGTTTCAATGATAACCGTTTATAACTGCTAACAACCATAACTAACTATCCTAAAAGGTTGTTTGGGTTAAGGTTCGACCCAACCCATTACATGTTGCCTTTTTCACCCATACGACCCATACATACTTAAAACATAAAAGTAAATTGTTCCATAACATTCACAGACATTAATCTAGGTTACATCTCCTCCCTAATGCTTGAATGTTATACTTCCATTGCTGCTTGGTTCTTTCTTTCAAGTGATGATAATTAAACCATCACTGCTTGATGTGCTTCCTTTATTGTCTTCATTTGTTGTTGCTTCCTTGTTGCCTTCCACTTTGACACCATATCTTGCAGTCCTGCCTCTCTTCCTTGGAGTTCCATCTAGTGTATCCTCTACTTCAACACTTATCCCTGCAAAACCTGGTGGATCTTTTATACAAGCAGTCCCACTGCTATTCCCAATCACCTCTTCCTTTGGATTTCCCGGCTTGGATCTTTGTGCTTCCTCGTAGCATATCTTCACCATCCCTATGTACTCTTTATAGCATTCCTTGACTGCCTCTTCATCCTCTTGTGCCAATCCTAACAACTGTGCAACTTTGTTCCATTTTTTGTTGAATGTAACATTCATGTATCCACCCAAACTATCCACAAATTTGTATAATCCCAACAAATCCACCTTTGTCACCCCAATAACTGGTGGCAAATCTCCTAACACATCCTGTCTCAAATAACCTAAGTAGAACCATTATAGCAATTCCATGAACTTCTTTCCTAACACTTCCCAATTTCCATACACCAACTTGTCTATCTTAATGATCAAATCCAAGAAAGACAAAAACCTAGGGAAAGTGTTTACCTTCATGGCGTATAATGTCCCATTCAAACTCAAGTATTCATTATCAATGTAATCTTGAACATCTTCTTTGTCCATTTTGAGATCCTCCATTCCTTTGATCAATGAACACTCATCCTTTGGATCTATAGACTGAAAATATTCTTCGAGAAATTTGTTGTGACTTGAGACCATGCTTCCTTCATCTTCTGCCATCATGCTAACATCTTGCACTTCCAATGGCCTTTTCTCATCATCAAACGCCTTAATATTATTGGGCTCGTAAGGCTTTATAAAGCCTAATTTGAATTGGGTAGCTCAAGCTTTAAAGTATTTTTACAAGGTATACGTTAAACAATGGGAAGAAAAATTTTAAATAAAAAGAAGAATTTCAAATAGAGATGCATGTACTTTTGTAGGTGTATTTGAAATGTCTTGTTGTAATTTCTTCTCACACTTCTCAACCTATTATTTCTTCTCATTCGATCCTAACTTGTTAAACAATAATCTTAATTTTCGAACAAGTGAACTCAACATATATTGAAACCGCATTCATGAAATACTCTTAATTGCCAAGCATTTAACAATGACGCAAAATACGAAGTATTTACTTGCAACATCAACTACAAAAACTAATATTGAGTCAATACATATTGATTTAATTATATTCCTTTATAGTTTAACCTTAATAATGTTTCTTAACTTTAATTCCAAGATATTAAGGTTGATTAAATTGCTAAATCTCTCGGGTTATAACTTTTATATAAAACCAGTACTGTACAAAATAATCTTAAAGCTATTGATGGCGGGAACGAAGGTTATAGTTTCTTGAACTTGTAGTAATGATTTTAGTCTCGGGCATTCCCTTCGGGTGAACATATTCATGGTCATCCAATTCATCTTCAGTTATATCACTGTCGATCCATGAAGACCAGTCCACATCATCATCATCGTCATCATGGTATAACGACTCTTGATTTCTTAGCATGTTCACCTTGTCAACTAATGATCGTAGCATCTGATGGTTCAATGACTCGTAGTCTCTGCATTAATCAAAGAACACAAAACAATAAGGGATCATGTGGATATTATAATATAACATCTAAGTTAAAACCTATGAAAATTACTTTATGTTTACCTGTATGTGTAAATGGCATACATAAGTTGACATGCTGCGAGAGTAATGAACAATAATCTAATATTGTCGATAATCCATGGTTGTTCAATTTCATTTCCATATCGAAGCACCACAAATTCAATCAAGAATGTGATACCTAACTCTGTATGAAAAAAGAAAAGGAAAAAAGATTACTCTACGCGTAAGAGAAGAATCAAAGTTTTTATGATTGAAGATATTAGCGCTAACTTACCTATATATAGCCTGGATCTAATACTGTAGGTTTGCCTGGTACTAGTAAGCATGTGTAAAATGATGATTATCATGAAATATAGAAAGAAAGATTTAACGAGTCGTGCTTCCAGCACGTATGCATTGTGCAGAGTGAAGAGCTTTTCAATGGCAAGAAACGTGTTTGATTGCTTAGACTCGAAAGTTTCCTATCAAACATAAAAAATACTCCGTAACAATCAGAATGATAAACACAATGAAATGAAAATTAAAATAGCTGAAAGAAAAAAGAGGTGAACCTGAGCAGCCAATATAATTTTTGATTTCTCAGCAAGATGATCATGATCTTTTTTAAGTTGCTCTATCCTTTGTATGAGTTCCTGTTGTTGACTCAGACCAAGTGAAATCAATTGTTGCTGAGCTACCCTGCAATAAATTTTAAGCCTTCCGGTTAGTTTTCGCCTTATTATCCTTTTCTTCCTATTCTTAGTTATTGTTGTTCATTTGTTATAGATGAGTAGTGTAGTTTTGGTTCAGGATCAAGAAAAGCAAAACTCAACGTAAGTATGAGTTAAAAAAAATGTGTTATCAAGTTTAAGGGCCCCTTTAATGATTACTTACCAGTGAACTTAAGAAGCCTCCTATTGGGTCATTCAACCCAAAATAGGAAAAACTTACTTCGCTAACTTCTAATGTTAGCGAATATATTTGGTTTAGATGAATCTTGTTTTGCATTAATATATGTCATTATTTTTGTTATTGTTGCTAACACACTATATAATAAGCAGGTACGAATGTTTAATTGCTATGTTTGATGCATTTTTTTGTAACATACAAGGCCAAAACAATACCTAAAACATACATAGATGTAACTGTTTACCTGTTTTCTTCAAGAGCCTGGGACTGAAAAGTTGTGATATTCTGAAGAACCTCGAGTGCGATACTCTGGCTTGTAACAAGCTGTTTTTGTTTGTCTAATTTTTTCTTGATATCATCAGCTTTAATTTGTAACCCATCCATCTTTGAAAACACTGCTTCTCCAACTTGAACAATTTCTTTTTCTATTTCAACAGCTTTATTCTTTAAATTGATCACATGTTCACCTAAATTATTGGTAGATTCATGGAGTGTACTCATACTTTCATTCAGCGTTGTCAAACCTTCATCCAGTCTTTCATTCATTTTAGTTTGGCCGTCTTGCAGCTCCATTTGAGTATCTGCTATCTTTAAAGACTGATCTAACACAACTTTAACATGTTCTTCAGCATTTTTTGAGGTTTGAGAAATTTTTTGTGTTTGAACATCAATAGAAGTCATATGCCCTCCTATGCTCTCTAACTTGCTTTCTGCGAATTTGGAAGACGTTATGAGTTGATTCACCAATCTTTCTGTTTTTCTCTTGACTTCATCGAACCTACAACAATTAAACATTAGTTACCTTCCTGTTGTATGCAGACATTTATTTATTCCCATTATAGAGAACACGACATGCTATTTCTGGAGCCATTCTCTTTATAAACGTATATTTACTTATGAATGACACACTACACTACATTGACAAGCATTAATTAGTTAACTATTATGACCGGCTATTCAAGAACTAGATAAATATCGTATGAAGTATAACTTTTTTTTGCTTTCTATAATCTTTAGGTGGAAATAGTATCTTTGGGAGAGAGACTTACTGTAACTGTTGGCAGATGATGTTGGTCTGATGAACGAATTGTGTATAAATACCATGCTCGTACTCACTTAATCTTTTGGTACAATCTTTTATGTGAGATTCTGCATCACAGTCTCTAAAAGGAGGCCTTCCGGTGTCCTTTTGATAACAATTAGAAAGATCCCAGGCTAGCCTATACCGTTGTTTTTCACTCGCTTGAATTTCTGTGCAAGTTGCTAATAATTTTATATACGCGTTTTTTGAACAAGAGTTGTGCAATGCAATCTGTCTTTGTGCATCTTCTACCAACTTCCTTCCCTCTGCGCTATCAAAAGATTCAATTAAGTCCATAGAGAGCTCTGCACCAATATCGTGATCTGAAGGATCTTCTGGTTCTGGTAAAGCTGTTACACTCAAATCAACCTTTGATCCTCCACTTGAGAAAAACGCCGGCCAACTTAATGATTCAGTACTTTGTGAAAGAAACACAAGATGAACAAATAGGATACCAACAATAAAAAGCGAATGACGACTCATCGTTAAGCCTGTATTTACACAAAAAAAAGATACAAAAATTTATAAGCAAATTACAAACACTACTTGTAACACAATTATATTCTTGTAAGACCAATACAACTCCATCAACATAACATTCAGAATTTTTTTTCACTAAAACCGAAAGTTTATATTTTCTTTAACAAGTTTATATACAGTAATTAGCTAAATTTGTATTCGAAAAACGCCTAGGCTGTTAATAGTTTCGGTAACTATGGTTTCTGACCTTTTAGGACGTTAATATTGAAAACTTTTGAAGTCACATGTTTCTAGTTTTGAATCGTTTTTGGACTCTGGTTTTGTTTAAACCAACTTACAAGTTACAATAAGTACAGAAAATACTTGGTCGATCAAACAGCCACTTTAGGTCTTTCAAAGCATACGTAAAATCGACCTATATCATCAACACATGTTTGAACAAAAAGTCGAGAATACTTTACCTTGATATCGTAGCCACAACTCGAACTTGTTATTGTGTTATTAAGAATGGTGCACATCGTATATTTATAGGCTAATTTACGATATGGGCCGGGTAGATTTAGTTACTATATATCCAAAGGTCGGTGGATACAAATTTGGAAATATATCTTTAACCATCCATCTTAATATCTTAATTAATCGGGGAGTCAGCATCTGATGGGGTTTTATGTAAGTTCTGGTCTATATCTTAATCAATCATTGGATCATCACCTGGTCTGTTCACTTTTTTTTGTCCAATTCCTATGGATCATCACCTGGTGATGTGGCTATATGGGTAGTATTTGGGGCTAGGTTTGTAATTTTTCAAATGTTTTAAAACCCGAGTTGATCCCGCCGGTTCAATCGGTGGAACCACAGGATGTGACCGAATTTTTGATTGTTTAAGAATCGGAGTGAACCGCCGGTTTTTCTTTGACCCGGTTTGATAAACTCGGGCGGGTTATGATTTTTTATCAAAAAATCTAACAATTATTTATTTATTTATTTTTATTTTTTTTTCATCAACTTTTATAAGTTTAATTAACAAGTTAAAGTGGTGAGGACTATGGGTGTACATAGGGCAGTTCCGCTCAGTTTGGTTAGAGATTTTAACTATCTATCACGGGGTTGGTAGTTCATTTTACTTCCGAAACCGAACCGTACTAGGCAGGTAACCGGAATGCGGGTACCCAAAATAAGCGGTTACCCGCAGTTAACCATTCTAAAAAAGTAATCGAATCGAATCGGACGAACAATAAAATAAATTAGAACATGATATGTCATTATAGTCAAATTAAACAAAACTAAAGAGATTAGAGTCATAGTAAAGTTGTTCAGTCGCAATAAAAACAGTCAAATTATCATATGTAACAAAATAACTAATAAGAGGTACTATTTATTTAATGTTTATAGGTTACAGTCACTTTAATCATATGTAATCCATGGACGTTAGTAAATGATCACATTCGTTAAGTAAAAATGCTCTATTCGATAAAAGTAGTGCATTAATATAGTTAATACTTGTACATGTTTATGAATGGTTTGTTGAAACCTACATGTATATTTCACGGTTCGGGGTGACCCCGGGTTACTAAAAGTAAAAACAGAAACCAAACCGTGATAGGCGGGTTTTTCCGATTTAGGGGTTTCTCGGTTTCGGTTTCTTTGGTTATCGCTTTTTTGCGGTTTCAGATTGAGCGGATCGGCTCGGTTCGTCGGTATCTCGAATTTTTTTGAACACCCCTACCTTTGGGTACGATGAAAAATGGTTCGTATGTTGATGCTTTGCACAAGTGGGAGTATGAAAAGATTATGTGCAAAGACACAACGAATATTGTATCTCTAGTCTTCATACTAATGCACATAAACCAGAAAATGCAAGCGGAAATAAGAAACGAGTTACGACATGAAATCAGAGTAGTGAGGAAATAAAAATATGTTAGTATTTTCATTTAGGGGTTAAACGGTAATTAGCCAAAGTATAATATTTATCCCGGATAAATATTAAGAGGTAATAAACGACAAAAACCCAAAACCAATAAGGTTTGGGATTCTGTCGACCGACCCCTAAGGTGAGAGGGTTAGTTTAACTTCTTGTCAAACTAGAGTACTTGTTTTACAAGTATTAGGATTCTAAATCCTTCCCTTGTACCCTATAAATACAAAGAGAATTTTAGGAATCTTCATAACTTACAATCAAACCCTAAACATCCCTCTATCCTCTCCTCCTCTATTCGACCATCGACCAAGAAGGGTTATACCCTTGTGGCAGCTTGACAAAGTCGATTCCCAATTGACTTGTTCTAATCGACTTCTAGTCGATTAGCTTTACCTGGTTTCGTGCTCGCTTAACTTGCGTAGGTTTGAAGATCTAGTTCTACCCTTGCAGTACTTGTGGATACCTAACACGATCCGAGTTTTGGTTTTACTCCCGAAAACCCAAAACTGATCGTCCAAGCAACAAGAAGGTGAACCTGCTCGCGTGATCAGACAAGAAGCTTACACGACTATAGGAAACAAGCTAGTCTTCTATAAACACCATTTATACATGTTTAGGATTAGGTGTTATCAATGTTTAGAAAGATCTGACTATTAGGATTTTTGCTGCTTGGCCATTATGTGTTTAGTTCTGCTGCTACATGTTTTATCGGTTATGCGGGTGACCAGAACCCTAAAACGTGCACTGAAATAAAACATCCTATGGTTTAAAAAAAAATCTATAACTTTTTGACCTTTTCATAAAGCAACCATTGTTAGAGCCCTATTGGATTAGCTATAAAAGGAAAACCCAACATCTTGAAATCATACAGTTTATGTTTATATGTGGCGAGTAGGATGAAAATATTTGCAGACTATAATATATATTCTACTTGTTACAAAATAAATTCGTACTTCGAGGTTATGATGCCTAAGGATACCCATAGTAAGGACCTCCAATCCTCCCCATTTTCCCTGCAACGTCAGCTTTTTCTCTCCAGCGACTTGCAGGCGATTGGGTGCCCCAGTAAGGGCGACCTACACTATAAAAAACATACCCCACAAAATACCTTTTATATTTAATTAAACACACACACAAAGAAAAAAAAGGAGCGATTGTCGATCATATAGGTGACCAAGCAAGGGAAAAATCGTGGAGCGATCGACTGATGATTATTTCCCACAGTAAGGGGATTGGGTGATGATCGATTGGGGAAAAGAAAATAAGTCGATCGTGGGGTGTTACTGCGAGCAGCCTAAGAACTTATGGTTGCAATCATTAAGTTTCACATCTTTCATGTTCGATCATCGATTGTTAAGTGGCCGGTTATCTCAACAAACACAAATTGAATCACACAATCATCACACAAAGATGGTTTATAGTTTGATCAACTCTAAATGATAATGATAAAAAGAAAGTAGCATAAAAAACAAATTTGCAAATTTGTAAATCCTTTAACATTAACATATATTTCAAGCACGATTCATATTCTCTAAGTATATTGTCATCTAAGTCTAACGTCTTAATTTTCTAATTGATGTAATTGCATGTTGAGTTCTCTCAACCGTTGCAGTTCATTCTCCAATTCCTTTGTTTGAGCTACAAATTAGTGAAAAAAAAAACGCATTAATAACTTCAAGTTATGCAGTAACTAGAAAAAAACTTAATGAAATGAATACCTTCTTTTAGACTATTTAAGTCAGCACGAAGCTCCAATTGTTGAGCCAACCACTTGTTCTCAAAAGTGAGATGCAATTTAATTCGGTTTTCTTTTTCTAATTGAGGTTGGAGGGTAGCTACAGTGTCCTATAACAAAAGAAAAAACATATAAACATAAAGTGTCTAAATGAATGCAAGTTTTTAATTTGAAGGTTATAAAATAAACTTTAAAAAAGTTTGAAGTTGATAGATTATTGGTTAGATTTACAAACTTATAGAAGTAAAAGAGAAGGCAGAATTCGAATGTGAGTCTATGTTTATTCAGAAATTTATGAAACCTGATTATTTTATATTTAAAATCGAAGGTAACATTAATATATTATTTTAATATATTGAACTTAATTATAGCTTATGTTGGAGAATCAAAATATGAAGTTATTTTATAAAGAAGTCAAATTCTTAGAAAACGAGATTTTGAGCTTCTAGTCACATGCGCAGATAAAATTTTATGAAATGACGAACTTTTAAATCATATAATTAAACTTTACAAGATTTTAAATGCCCATGCGTTGCATCTTGATGTAGTATTTAGTTAAAACGATTTAATATCATTGTATTTTTTTAATTGAAAATATTACTTTTATTGTTATAAATATTTTAGAGTAAAGTTGTAAGTAACATGTCAAAATATAAATAAACTAGAATAACATAAGGAAACACTGTAATCTAACTTTGTAAACACATATCTGGTTGAAAAACAATTAATTAATCAATAGTTTTGTTTCAGTGAATAAATAAAATTGCATGTTTTTTCTCTTTTTCTTATAATTCTTCAGTTCTTTGTGTGCAATAATTTGTAATGTTTGTCCATTTGAGAAATTTACGATTAATATCACAAAAGTTGTCTTTGTAAAAACAGGATATAAATTTTGAAATCAATTTGATTGTCAAGCTAGTTACCGAATAAAATGAATTTTTTGGTAAGCCTTGAAAATTGCTTGTAGTGCGGCGGATGTGAGAAAAAATAAAATAAAATAAATAAATACTCATTCTTAATCAAAATTATTGTCTATATTTTTATTTTGGGATGTCGGAAAGTAATTGTCCACTTCTCATTTCAACCAATTAAAAAGGGGTTTAGTGGTTGAGGAAGATATTTGATTGGTTGAGAAGTGTAGTGGTCTAACTTATTTAAACGGTGTATTTTCAAAAAATTTAAGATGGATGAAGTATTAAACATTGTAACTATGTGCCAAAAGTTAAAGTTAAGTGAAAGTAAAAATCAAATTATATTATCATGAGTTGAGAATGTAATTTATGTAAGTTATATAGTTGAAATGATGAAATATATATGGAGCAAAGAGTACGGGGTAAAACTAAAAATTCGAAATGAATGTAACTTAATGTATTAAGTGAAAAGATCAAATTACCCATATTTTACTATTCATTTCAAGATTGTTTGATAATTGATATTACGGTATATATTGTTGATATGGCAAGTCAAGCTTCTAGTTTTTTTTTATTATGATAAAACTGAGCATCTGACCAATTAATTTCTTAATTCATCAATTGTCATATGTTTACCTTATATTATATGGCGTCAGTGGCGGAGCTAGCCTAACTTTCTTAGGAGGGCCGAAGTGTAAATTATCAAACTTAGGAGGGCCAATTCATCATTTACCTTTAAAATCTAAGGTTTATAATGTAAATTGTTTATTAATATAAGGATATTTTGTGTTGAAATGAAAATCTTACGGGGGCCATAGCCTTTTTTATCTATATGAAGCTCCACCCTTGCATGGCGTATAAAATATATTAGGTCCTAGACGGGTCTGATGGACAAGTGAGTTTCATGAATTTGTTTACTAATAAGAAATAAGGGCCCGTTTGGTTTGAAGTCGGGGTTTACTTTGAGTTTCATGAATTTGTTTACTAATAAGTATGTTTTGAATCATGAGAAGAACGATCATTTAATTAACGAAATATCTCTCTTATATGAATATAAAGCATTAAACACACACACAAAAATATCACTCCTGATTACTTATTACGCAAAGATATGTAAAAGTGTGTCACAACACTTTATTATTTAAAGCTAACCAAATTTTCTTATAACCAACATGAAATCAAACCAACTAAAAACATACTAAAGAAGATGATATATCAAAACGTAAATACTTATTACTAATTTCAACTCAGAGTGTGTTAGTTTTTCAAAAAAATATCTTACCACCTCTTATCACTTACCAGTCAGACAAGATAAGAGGCAAAGGTTGTTTGTTTTTTCCTTCTAATCAGACGCGGTAAGAGGTTATCCCTCTTACCCAATAAGATTTAGTGGTAAACTCTTATTGCCTCTTAACACTTTTATTGCCTATTATTTAATGATTTATTATTGTATTAAATTTATAAAAATATTTTGCTTCATGTTTATATAAGCTATTTATTCACTGCATTGATATGGTTGAGTAATACTTAAAAAAAAAAGATAATTAAAAACATTCAGATAATTATTATAATATATATATATATATATATATATATATATGGGAATATATTAGCTACAATTTTTTGTAGGCAATTCATTACAATTTCATATTATAATTTGTGGGTCCTTAAAATTTTTAGTGGTTCCCTGAATCATTTTAGTGGGTCTTGAATTATTTTTTGTGTAATTTTAGTGAGGATTGTAGCTATCTTGGCTACAATAATTGTAGCCAA
The DNA here is from genome assembly GCA_030686995.1 of Artemisia argyi. Lineage (NCBI taxonomy): Eukaryota > Viridiplantae > Streptophyta > Magnoliopsida > Asterales > Asteraceae > Artemisia > Artemisia argyi. The sequence goes on from CM060708.1 coordinate 223,156,689, forward strand.
GATATCCCCATATATATATATATATATATATATATATATATATATATATATATATATATATATATATATATATATATATATATATATTTACGACAACAATTTTTTGGGAATAAATAGCGAATGTACAAAATGGTGATAATATGATGATGGAATCATAGTCAACTACATTAAAGTAATTCTAAGCAATAAATAATGACTAATTTATGAAACTAATTCTTGGAAAAATGAATTTAAACATGAGATTACTTATTTAATCCTTTAAAATATTCTGAAAATTTTTTTTACTTGACAATTTTTCATAAATCACAAAATGTTTTATCTATGTTTAAACATGTTTATTTACGTTAACTAAATTTATTTTCACATAAATATGATTGTTTTATGTAAATTGCAATAAATGATAATATAAAACATCTAGACATTTTTTTTAGAAAATAAATAGTGTCATATGATCCAAAATTTAGACTTTTCACTTAAAAGTTAAGATTAAAATATGCAAATTAAAATTTATTAATAAACAAAACCTTGTAGTTACTCAAACGAAAATCTTCTAAAAGTCCTTTCAAGATTATTTGATTTTCACTGAAACCCCGCTATTTACAATGGTGTAAATTTGCAATGATTAAAAACAATTCAAAGTGAGAATGATGAAAACACAATTGTTCACAGAGCAAAGAATTTCCGAAAGTATTATAATGATACAAATTTGCGAATAACAAAATACACTTCTTGCAATAAATGCATGCGTTAAAAGTGAAAAACGTGATGTTAATGCGTTCTTCTGATTACAACATGAAATTAAATCTCACATGAATTCGTAATTTTGTATCGTTGCTCATAATTCAAAAAACGACAAAAAAAAAACTAGTTTAATTATAATTAAGAACGAAAAACAAATATACGCCCACCTTGAAGGAAACAAATCCATTACTAGAGAATCATAATATTATTTAATTGACTTCTTTTAATATTACGGCTTTGACTAATTACTTTAACGCGCGTTATCATGTTTAGCCTTAGAAAATAGTTAACGAGTTGTACGCTGATAGAATATACGTGATTGTTTCTTTTATTACGTAAAGTTATTTGAATGTAAAATTTAAAATAAGATGCACGCACCTTAAAACCTCAATTATATCAAAATTTTATACTTTTTACCTCTTTTTCTACCATTTTTTTTATAACAACAACAATAATTATAATAATGAAAAATTTAGTTTAAGAACCATCTTACTAATAAACAATTCAAAATGATATTAATATCTAATCAAAATGAATAATAAGTTAGATAAAAATTATAGCATTTGGTAATCAATACTAATGATAATAGTATCTTTTATTAATCTTTTAGTAATCACTTAAAGCTTAAGATTAAAATATGCAAATTAAAATTTGTTAATAAACAAAACATTGTATTTACTCGAAAAAACATCTTCTAAAAGTCCTTTCAAGATCATTTGATTTTCACTAAAACTCCGCTATTTATAATGGTGTAAATTTGCAATGATTGAAAACAATTCAAAGTGAGAATGATGAAAGCACAATTGTTCATAGAGCAAAGAATTTCCGAAAGTATTATAATGGTATAAATTTGCAAATAACAAAATACAGTTCTTGCAATAAATGCATACGTTAAAAGTGAAAAACGTGATGTAAACCCGGTCTTGTGATTACAACATGAATTAAATCTCACATGAATTCGTAATTTTGTATCGTTGCTCATAATTCAAAAAACGATAAAAAAAACTAATTTAATTATAATTAAGAGCGATAAACAAATATACGCCCACCTTGAAGGAAATAAATCCATTACTAGAGAATCATAATATTATCTAATTGACTTCTTTTAATATTACGGCATTTGACTAAATACTTTAACGTGCCTTATCCTATTTAGCTTCAGAAAATAACTAACGAGTTGTACACGGATAGAATATACATGATTGTTTCTTTTAATACGTAAAGACATTTTAATATAAAATTGAAATAGGATACAATGCACCTTAAAACCTCAATTTTATCAAAATTATATACTTTTTAGCTCTTTTCTACCATTTTTTATAACAACAACAATAATAATAATGAAAAATTTAGTTGAAGAACCATCTTACTAATAAAAAATTCAAAATGATATTAATATCTAATCAAAATGACTAATAATTTGGATAAAAATTATAGCATTTGATAATCAATACTAATGATAATAGTATCTTTTATTAATCGAAATCAACTAGTTAATACCATAACTATTATAATATTTAATGCTTTTAGTTAAAATAACAACAAAGACAATAATAATATGGAGAGGAAAAATAACAACAAGAACAACAATAATAATAATAATTAAAGAAGGATGAGACTAAATTAAACTTTAAGCACAAAACATTAAAGTTTACTAACTTGAACAATGAAACATATGGGTTGGAGACTTTTATCTTCCCATGTAAAAAATGTTGTGTAATAAAAGGCAAGAGTGCAGTAATTAAATCTAGATGAATGTGTATTATAGGTTTGTTTGTTTGTTTTGTTTTGTTTTTCTTTTGTTTGTTTGTTTTGTTTGTTTGTTTTTTTTTCATTATGTTGCTGCGAGAATTTATTACGGTTATAATAAATTAGACGAGCAAACAACTTTTGTATGTAATATATATGATCTCAAGAGGTTGTAAAACTTTAAAGATGCTTATACGACAATTAATATGAATCAACGGTAAAATAGTTACCTCCAAAACTTCCAAATGTTGTTCCAACTCGACCATTTTGTTGGTTTTCCTTTCATAAGATTTCTTTGCTGCATAGCGATTTGAGATGACTCTACATGAATCAAAATTAACAATTTCAATTTAAGTTTTATTGCATATGAAACAAACTTTTTTTTACGCTGCTTATAACGCATATGATAAGTTTTCTTACCTTCTCATGTGCTTCTTATCCATATTAGCATCTAGTGTACCCATTTGTATTTCATACTTTATTGCAGCGTCAAGAGCCGCAATGCTCTTGCCCTTGGCACCCATTGGTATTCCACCAAAGTTACTACTAGTTTGGCCTGATAGTGGTGGTGACTGAATCACTTGATCCTTAAGAGTCAAATTTGATTCATATATGTGTTTGATTTCTCTCGCCATGTTTTCTTTTTAAGTGTTTTGTATTTTCTTCTTCTATTAAGTCGTATTTATAATGTGAATCTTATCAATAGCCTAGTGGTACCATGAGATAATGTGAGATGATATTTAATCAAAAAGTCGTAGGCTATGTTTGGCGCAAAGTTTTTTGGAGCTTTTTGAGACGATGAGCGGTGAGCAATGAGCTTTTTGATTTTTAGTGTTCGTTTGGCATGAGAGTTGTGAGCTTTGCTATTCTTTTTAAAAAGCTTATTTTTCCAATGCTTCTTTATGAAGCGGTGAGCGGTGAGCAGTGAGCTGTGGCTACTGCTCACAGCTAGGGCCGTAAATGAACTGAACGTTCAGTGAACATTTCATGAACCGTTCGTCAAAAAGTTCGTTCATATTCGTTTATTTATTAAATGAACGAACATGAACAATATTTTACGTTCGTTTAGTTAAATAAACGAACATGAACAAAAGTCGCGTTCGTTCATTTATGTTCATGAACGTTCGATTATGCGTTCGTTAACGTTTGTTTATGTTCATTTATTTATTTATTTATGTTCGTATATCATATATTTTAATTATATAATTTTAAAATTGATTTGTTTAAACAAAACAACACATATAAAACAATATATTGTGCGTAATTAATAAATTTTATATTCGTTTGTCTATGTTCATTTATGTTCGACCGTTTATGTTCGTTTAGTGTCTTAATGAACGAACATAAACGAACATGAACAAATCATTTTCTTAATAAACGAACATGAACATGAAAATTCGTCCGTTTAAGCGTTCGTCTCCGTTTATTTGTCCGTTTAAAATTACACAAACGAATATGAACAAGGCTCCGTTCGTGTTCGTTCGGTTCGTTTACAGCCCTACTCACAGCTACTACTCACAGCTCACAACTACTGCTCACTGCTACTGCTCACAGCTACTTTTACCAAACATAGCCATAAGTTCAAGTCTCCTAAAGGACAAACGTGGATTGTATATAATGAGATTTTAATGCATTGTCTTTTAAAAATATAAGATAATTCAATTTTTTTTTATTTATTATAATAATTTATTAGTCACATATGTCTATTATAATAAGGATAATTAATGAGTTTATAATAAATTTTAGCATTTATGTAATCTTGACATAAAAAAATTTAATCAATGTATTTAACTAATCATTATTAGTTTCCATAAGTCTCAATTAATAAAATGTTAGAATAAATTTTAGCATCACTTTATGTTGCATACTCTAATTTTGATGCATACTAAGGGACAAATTTCCACCATTCATCTAGTTTGATTTAATTGTGGGATTAACTTAAGATTAAATGGAAAACATAAGTTCATGTTTTTTTTTGTCTTATTATTCTTTTGTTTTTTTTCTTTCAATTCACGTGGTTTTTTTTTTTTTTTTTTAGTTCACGTTTTTTTTTTCGTTTTCATACGTTTTCGTCCATTTTTGCCCGTTTTCATACGTTTTTGTCTGTTTTCATACGTTTTCGTCCGTTTTCTTACGTTTTTACCCGTTTTCTTACGTTTTCGTCCGTTTTCATACGTTTTCATTCGTTTTAATACGTTTTCATCCATTTTCTTTCGTTTTCGTCCATTTTTCATACGTTTTCGTCTGTTTTCAGACGTGCTTTTATGCTTTCATACATTTTTGTCCGTTTTCATACATATTCGTTCTTTTTTTGCGTTTTCATCCGTTTTCTTATGCTTTCGTCCGTTTTCTTCTGTTTTCATACGTTTTCGTCCGTTTTCTTACGTTTTTGTTCGTTTTCATATGTTTTCGTCCGTTTTCATTCATTTTCTTTCGTTTTCGTCCATTTTTCATACATTTTCGTCCTTTATCATGTGTGTTTTTACGCTTTCATACGTTTTCATCCATTTTCGTCCGTTTTTAAATGCTTTTGGCCATTTTCATACGTTTCTGAATATCATAAGAGATAATCTATGATATTCAGAATATCACAAGTGACATTTCGTGATATTCTGAATATCACAAGTGATTTTTCGAATATCACATGTGATATTCTTTGATTTTCTGAATATCACAAGTGATATTCTGAGTACCACAAATGACATTCTAAATATCATAAGTGATATTCTGTGATATTCAGAATATCACAAGTGATTTTCTGAATATCACAAGTGATTTTCAACTAATGTTTTCATACGTTTTCATCCGTTTTCTTTCATTTTCATCCATTTTCATACATTTTCGTCCTTTTTCATATGTGTTTTTACGCTTTCATACGTTTTCATCCGTTTTCATTCATTTTCGTCCATTTTAAATGCTTTTGGCCATTTTCAGACATTTTCATATGTTTCTGAATATCATAAGAGATATTATGTGATATTCAGAATATCACAAGTGATATTCTATGATATTCTGAATATCACAAGTGATTTTTTGAATATCACATGTGATATTCTTTTCTGAATATCACAAGTGATTTTCTGAATAGCACAAGTGATATTTTTCATACGTTTTCATCCGTTTTTAGACGTGTTTTTACGCTTTCATACTCTTTTGTCCGTTTCATACATATTTAGCCATTTTCTTGCATTTTTATCCATTTTCTTGTGTTTCCGTTCCTTATCATTCGTTTTCTTTCATTTTCATCTATTTTCTTTCGTTTTCGTCCTATTTTTCATATGTTTTCTGCCTTTTTCATACGTGTTTTTACGCTTTCATACGTTTTTGTCCGTTTTTATGAATATTCTTTCATTTTCATACATTTTCGTCGTTTTCATTCGTTTTTCAATATTTTTTTGCCATTCTCAGACGTTTTCATACGTTTCAGAATATCATAAGTGATATTCAGAATATCACCCCAGTGATATTCTGAATATCACAAGGGATATTCGGAATATCACAAGTGTTGAACTATTAGACCTTGATAGATCTTCTTGAGCACTCTAGAATCGTTAGATATGTTAATGTAATCAATAACACACTAATAGATAATCTCTGTAACTTGTATTTTAAAGCGGAAACAAACACAAGTTTAATACTAAGAACTCTTAATCCTCTATGGATCTTTTAATAATAATGAAAGTGTTTTATAAAACGTAATTCAATACATAATCGTGTGTTCCTTTTATACACAAGGAACCCTAAACCGTTTCCCAAGGAACGTATATTCTAAAACTTCTAAAAAATATGCATTATCACTTCCTAAATAAACTCATGCATATCCAAACTATATTACATAAAATACAGAAATACTATATCCGCAGAAACTAATAATGCTGAAACTAGACTTCAGCAGATACACTGCTTCAGCAGAAACCAACTCTTCAGCAGTAACCTTCAGCAGTAACCGTCAGCAGAATTCTTACTTAGCAGAATTCCCAACAATCCTCCCCTAATCTTGAATTTGACCTGGTTAAGTTCAAGATTCTTGATAGATCTTCGAAATAACATACCAAGAGGATTGTAATAATACAGCACCAGCAAAGAATCATCATCAGCAGGATCTCTATGATCAGCAAATACTTGAAAGCTCCATTCTTTGCAGCAACAAATGACTAAATGTACATCAAAACAAATTAGTTTCATACTATTCTCATCACTTCCAGGTGTGTTAACTCCTGTGAGAGGTGAATCATTGAAAATAATGGATTTGATGTCTCTTTACCAATAGCCATCACTACTGGAGTAGCCAAGTGTTCTAAGGTACACTGATAACCACATGATTTTTAGCAAATCATCAGCTATAAAACGGATTTGAGATGTCTTTACCTGTAGCCGTTTGCTCAGGACTAGCCAATTATTTTGATGAAAAATCAACTTGGTTAACTGATTACCAAATATGGTTTTCCACTGCCTTTACCACAAGCCATATACATGTGGGCTAGCCAATTATTCAGAATCCATAAAGGAAAAATCCATGGTCAATTGACAACTATTTCAACTACTCAGCAACAAAGCATGGGTGAGTTGAAAACCCTATGATTTTGAGCAAACCATTACAGCTATCAACAGATTTGATGTGTCTTTACCAAAGCTGTACCCTTTGGACTAGCCAACTTTTTGATGGAATAGTCAACATCAGGTAAGTTGATGACCAAAAACACCAAACCTGAAGATAATAGACACAATACTATACAACAAAAATGTTAGTTTTTTTTTTTTTTTTTTTTTTTTTTTTTTTTTTTTTTTTTTAATACTAAAATAAGAAAAATAAATATACAACATTATACCCTTAAACAGAAGCTGCTCTGGAAGTCTTAATCCTTTGTTTGAAGACCTTCACCAAAGATTCAGCAAACAACCTTGCATTCCCAACTGGATCAGGAGGAATCTCCAACTTTTGTTGTAGCATTTTCTCCATCAGAGACACTTTCCGAGGATATCTTTTGCCAATATCCATAATATGCCTTAGACCAGTTTTAGTTTCCAACACATGAACATAAGGCATAGGATAAAATTTCCAACTCTGAACTTTCCATCTCTGATTGTTCTTCCATATGTCATAACTAGCACCAGTGGGAGTAGAAGAATCAAACAACACTCTTAGATCACCCAATAAATACAATCTAGACCCTGTAGGAGTATGATTTGCATAAAATTTGAGAACCAAATCATATAGAGTGACCAAATCTTGATGATCAACAAGATGTAGAATCTATTGAAGAAATGTAAAAGATATAGAAGTTTTATCCAATCTGTAAATGGTATTAACTTGACCATTTTCAGTTAACTCCCAGTGAATCAAAACATCTCTAGTTGCATCAGGCCAATCATCATAGGATCCTTCTCTTATGAATGAAGCATCAGAAGCATTCACATTTATTAGGTTTTGAGTGGAATGTGAAGTTCTGACTCTAGCCATTCTCTTTGCTCTTCTTCCAGGAACATAAATAGCAGCATGAGGTAGAGAAGATGCATCAGGAACTTCAGCTTCAGCAGATTCACCTTCTGCAGCATCAGTTTCCACTGATGGAGTATCCAATTGTTCATCAGTAGAATCCTGAGAAGATTCAAGTGCAGCAGATGCATATTGTTCATCCATAGCCTTCCTCATCTGTTTGTCTCTAGCAGCTGGAAGTTCAACTTCTCTTACCTTAAGCTCATGAAATCTTGCAAGTTCAGCTTTTTTTTTTCCTCATCTAACCTTTTAGCAGCCTCTTCACCCAATCTTTCCTCCTCCAGTTGTCTCCTAGTTCTGTTTCTAGATGGAGGATCTGCTGCTATCACTTGAGCTTTACCTTTATCCACATAAGATGAAGCAGCAACATGTGGTACATCAGCAGAAGTATCAGGTAACAATACCTTTTTAGCAGCAACAGGAATATCCACATTAGGAATATTCTTAGAAGCACCCATTCCAGCTTTATCATTTCTAGCCTTGATTCTGTTATACATCTGAACCAATTTGTCAAATGGAAGTGCCCACACTTGTTTCTTAGACCAAGCATTATTATACAATGAACTGCTTTGACTTTTCACATATGTTCTCATATAATCCCTCTGCTGTGCTTGAGTCATAGGTTTATCTCTTTTAGCTTTGGCTTTTAACTCATCTGCTACTCTTTTCCTTAACTTCAGCACTTTCACAATTTCAGAAGCCCAGTCCTGCTTCTCCACCCTTTTACCAAGAATGTCTGTAGCTAAATCAGGAGTATCAAGCACTTGTTTTCCAATATGCTGCCAATCTGACTCATCAAACTCTTGAACAGCAGCATCCAATTCTCTTTGTCTTTCAATAGGCAAAGTAGAAACATATCTTTGGGTGGCAGACTGGTATGCTGCATCAAACTTGGCTTGCTGTTCCTCAGCCATATTAGCACTCTTCTTATAATCTTCCTATTCTTGGAAGAGTTTTTCTTGTGCAGCTCTGTCTTCAGCTGTAACAAGCTCATCCTCAGCCACATCTGTTCCTTCAGCAAGATCATCATGAGGAACATTCAAATCTTTCATAGGTTCATCATGTAATTCTTGAACCTCTCTATCAGGAGAAACTTGTTGATTCTCAGATGAATTATGAACAGGGGAATTCAAATACTCTTTCCCTGCTACAAAGAATGCTTCTCCTGATGTATTACCTTTATCAGCAGCAACACCACTTGGTGATTGTTTCTCCTAAAGTATATCAGTAGCTTCAGCCATGAGCACATCATCATCACCACTAGACACTTTGGAAGATTCAGCAGCTTTCCTTGCCAAATACTGTCTTGTACTTCTTCTTCTGCTGTATAGAATTTGTGATTTAGATTTAGGTACTTCAGCAGCTTTAGGAGGAACAACATTAGACTGTCGAGCAACTTCAGCTAGAATTTCAAGAGAATCCAAATTTGCCTCCTGATGTACTTCAGTAGCATCCGGTCCATTCTTACTTTGCTTCTGCTGATTCAGCTGTGCCTCCAAATCTTGAACCTTACTTTTCAACTTTTCAATTTCATTACCAAGAGTAGTCTTGGTATCAGCAAGCTCTTTTTGGAGATCATTAGTCATTTTCATGTACCTGCAAAGTGAATCATATACAAAAGTGAGAGTAATAGGGTCCTCTGCTCTACCAGCTGATTGCTCAGTGGTAAGTGGAGCTTCATTGAACCCAGCAGGAGAAACAGACTCATGTACAACATTAGGAAAGCCTTCATCAATTGGCTCTCTCATAGGGCTAGGTGTAGGTAGTCTAGTGAACTCAGGCTCAAGAGGCTGAAAGGAATCTTCAAACTCATGAGTTTGCTCAACTGGAGCATCCTGAGATGGTGAAATGGTAGGACTAGGTGACATATGTACAAGGGTAGGTGGTGGTAAGTCAGTAGAAATAGGTAATGGTTCAGCAGTTGTAGCTGGCTCTTCCTCAATTACCACTGAAGATTTACCATCAGCAACAACACCAGAAGATGATGGATTACCATCATCAGCAGCATTTTGAGAAGGCACATTACCAGCATCATCACCCTCAACTACATTATCATTGCCATGTGGCAACATAACATCTAACAAAGGGCGATGTTCCCCATTATAATTTGTTTTCATGGAGGCAAACAACTTAGAACCAAGACTTTTAATAGGCACATGGGTTTTATCTTCAGTGGTTATATCTAAAATGATTTGTAAGAACCTAGGGGGTACATTAAAAACTTATGCTGTTGTTTATCAATGTTTTCAAGCATATTTTCAAAGATAAACTTAGAAAAATTATAAGTTAGACCCTTAGAAAGACAAACAATACCACAACCCAATTGTAGAGAGAATTGGTTCCATCCACCACACTTGTTGCTAATACATTGGAGCAGCAAATGCACCAAATACCTCCACTTAGGACACAATTGATTCTTGTGCCACTTAGTTGTATCAGTACTTTGATATCCAGCTTCCCTTAGCCCAACAAGAATCTCTGTAGTGTTGGAGTGATACACACCATTCTCATCATCCAACTGAAGCTTCGTCCTAATCAAACCTTCTGTCACCACATACTCTACACCATCAATCTCAGCTACAATCTCTGTGACAGATCTCTTTGTAGCAGATGCCCAAAATTGCTTCACCATTGATTCACAAATCAGATTGGGAGTATGTGTCAAAGCATAATGAATCTTTGACCTTTGTAGAAACTCCACCATTAAATCGAATTCTTCATGTCCCTTTGCCTTTTTCAGAATAGCATACTTGTTATGATCGCCTTTCAATTCAAGTTGTGCCATTTGAATGAACTTGCGTGAGACGGTTATGAATTACTCAGAGAATTATGGGTTTAAATGGAGTGATAAGCGAATAATTTTGTTTAGGAAGAGATATGCAAAGTGAGTTGTATTTGGAAGTTCCCCAATCATGGTCAAAATTATCGGATCTCATTATTGACCGAGTCTGACGTATAATTTAAAAACTTCCAATTTCAAAATTACCCTTCAGCAGAAATGAAAGTCAAATCTGCTGAAGAATGGTCAACATCAGCAGAAACCAAGCAAATGTAAAAATATCTTCGGTGAATATCTTGATTTTACTGTGCCACCCAACTCACATTAATTATCGTAATGCCTAAACTTGGCTTATTTAATCACCCCAAATAACACATCTCAATCACCAATTTACCCCAAATCATCTTTCAAACCCTAATTTCCCAATTAAAACCCAATTCACCACCAAAAGCATGTCATCAAACCCAGAAACCTCAGATCAAAATTCCTCTTCTTCATCATCAGAAGAAGATTTACCACCATATCCATGGGAGCTTGATGATTCTGACTATGAAAGAGAAATGGAGAGACGATGGGATGCACATGAAAGACAATGGAATACTCATAAAAGGGGTGAACCAAGCCATGTGCCCATTCCTGCTGAGAGAGAACTTGTCTCTCCCTTCATCTGTACCTCTGATGAAGACTCTTTAGAAGAGGAAAATGAAGATCCAACCTTTCTTCCTCCTTCCACACCAGAGAGATCCCAACCAAGATCAAGTAAGAGAGATCCATCTCTTCCAACATCACAAGATTTGGTGTTGGATCTTCCTGCTCCAGGACCTGGTCTTCCTCATCAAGAACATATCGGACAGAGCAAGAAGGCAGAGATTGTACGTAAGGGAAAGGAGAAGCTGAAGTAGATGATTGAGGAATGTTGCCATGGACCAAAGTTCTTGAGTATTTTCTTGACTTTGGTACTTGAGCATCTTCACAGTCTTCCTTCTTTTCTTTTTCCATTTTCATCTTCAGCTTCATCATTGTACTTGTCATAGCCTAAAGTATTTTGTAATAAGTGATAGAAGCTAGTAGTACTCAATTAGGCAAATGTTTAGGAATGGTCTTTGTAATCCAGTTGGATCTTTGAATGTAAGCTGTAACTTGTTTCTTTGAATGAATGAAAAGATCTTCTTTATTAATCAACTTTGTAAGACCTTCAGCATAATCAACTAATCAGAAGAAACCATGTTCAGCATACTTGACCACATTCCCTTGAATACAGCTCTTGGTGACTTTATCATACAACTAACAATCTCATAACATCTGCAAAACAGACATAAAACATGCAAATACACCAAACAACTTGCACAAATATTAGTGGGTTAGTGTTAAAACTCAAAAAGTATACAAATTATACAAATCTACAAAGTTTACACTCACAATCCTCCCCTGAGGCATATGCCTCCCCTTAAACTTTGCAGTTAAGGGTTAAGCATTCCAATATGGACCACCAAATATTGAAACCTTGGTCCATCAAATGCTTTGGTTAACAAATCTGCCACATTCTCATCTGTGTGAATTTTTACCACTTTAATTAAATGTTTCTCATAAGCATCCCTGATAAAGTGGTGCCTGATTTCAATATGTTTGGTTCTATTATGAAAAACTGGATTTTTAACAATGCAAATTGTACTTTGATTGTCAATAAAAATGGTAGTATTCATAAAGTTATACCCATAATCCAGCAATTGATTCTGAATCCATAGAACCTGTCCACAACAATTGGCAGCAGCAACATACTGTGCTTCAGTAGTAGAGGTAGCAACAATGGTCTATTTCTTGCATTGCCAAGAAATCAGTCTCCTTCCAAGGAATTGGCAACCTCCAGTTGTGGATCTTCTATCCAAATTTGCACCAGCATAGTCACTATCACTATAAGCTGCTAGCTGAAATGGAGACTCTTTGGGATACCAAAGACCTAATTTGGGTTGGCCTTTTAGGTACTTAAAAATCTTTTTGACAGCATTCAAGTGAGAGGTAAGTGGAGTGACTTGGTGCCTTGAACATGCACTCACAGCAAATGTAATATCAGGTCTTGAGGCAGTCAAATACATCAAAGAACCAATCATTGACCTGTATAAATAAACATTCACAGGGAGATCAGGATCAATATTGTTCTTTGGTTTGGGAGCCTCATAGGGAGTAGTGGCAGTCCTGACATTCTCCATATCAAACTTGGACAACATATCCTTTACATATTTCTCCTGATGTATGAAAATACCATCAGGTTTCTGCTGAACCTGTAAGCCCAAAAAGAAAGTGAGTTCTCCCATGGCACTCATTTGAAATTCTCCCTTCATCAGATCCTCAAACTCTCTACACCATGCTTCTTTGGTGGAACCAAAGATAATATCATCCACATACACCTGCACAAGAATAATATCCCTAGAATCTTTCTTGAGGAATAGAGTCTTGTCAATGGCACCTCTTCTGTAGCCATGCTTCAGCAGAAATGTGGAAAGTCTAGCATACCAAGCTCTGGGAGCTTGATGAAGTCCATAGAGAGCTTTGACAACCTTGTACACATACTCAGGATGATCAGGGTCTTCAAATCCCTTGGGTTGAGTCACATAAACCTCCTCTTCAATCTCACCATATAAGAAAGCACCTTTAACATCCATCTGATAAACCATAAAGCCCATATAAGAGGCATATGCCAAAAATATCCTAATTGCTTCAACTCTGGCCACTGGTGCAAAGACTTCATCATAGTCAATGCCTTCCTCTTGTCTAAACCCTTGAGCCACTAGTCTAGCTTTGTTCTTCACCACAATCCCCCTGACATCTCTTTTATTCTTCAAAATCCATTTTGTCCCAATGGCATATTTACCATCATGAAGAGGAACCAATATCCAAACCTGCTGATTCTTAAATTGCAGCATCTCATCTTGCATTGCTTCAAGCCAGCTTGAATCAGCCAGTGCTTGAGGAACACTAGTTGGCTCAATCTGAGAAAGAAAGCATGCAAACAGACAATGTTTGTAGTCTGTGTGATTGTCCCTCTTTTGATTGTAGACATAAGAAATGAAAGCAACTTCACCATATTTTGTATTCTTGACAGTCCTTCTAGTTCTAACAGGTGCTTTAGGATCTCTAATAATCTCGGATAAGGGATGAGCATTATGAATCCTTTTTGTTGCTGTAGGGTTAACATCAACTGTGGCATCAAGGTTGTTAACTGTAGGCCCAAACTCAGTATCATAAGAAGCTGAGTGATATAGGCCAGGCTTTGGCTGATAATTCCCAAGGTCAGAAGGACTTGGAAATCTTGTAAAGGGCTTCTTCAAGTCTGTAGATGCTTCAGTAGAAATGGGAGAGTTTGCATCATTAGTATCAGCAGCTTGGAACTTATCAGTGGGAATAGGTGAACCTTCAGCAGAACTGTCAGCAGTATCCTTGTTTCCACTGACTGCTTGTGCTGATTGATGTAGGATAGCTTCAGTCTCTTGTGTAACCTTTTCATTGAGTTTCTGAGCTTCCTTAGTAGTTGCATGTTCTTGCTTCTTAAGTCTTGCAAGATCCTCTGCATAATGTGACTCATCATCTTGTTCAGCAGCAGAATGATTACCTACAAAATTGTTAGGTGGAAAAGATGGTACAACAATAGTATGTTCATCTGGCTCAGATTCACATTCTGAGTCATCATCCATGGAACTTGCAGGGTTAGTATTTGGATCTTTGGTACCTGCATGAGGATTAGAAGCATGTCTAGAATAACCCAAATAATCAGTCAAATAGTCTAGGTCAAAATACCAAGAATGGCCTTGTCCCTGAGTATTAGGCTGATCTTCAAGAAATCTTAGGTTAAGGGTCTCTTCTATCCTTTTGTCATTCAGATTATAAACCCTATAGGCCTTGCTATGAGCTGAATAACCCACAATATATCCCTCATCAGCTTTCCCATCAAACTTACCCAGTACATCAGCAGTATTTAAAATGGTCACTTTGCATCGAAAAGGCTTAAGGTAATGTATGTCTGGAACTTTCCCAGTGAGAAGTTCATAAGGTGTCTTGACATGATGTCTAGTGATGGATACCCTGTTCAAGACATAGCAAGCAGTACTTACTGCTTCAGTCCAAAATATAGTGGGTAATTTGGAGTCTGCAAGCATTGATCTTGCTGCCTCAATGAGGGTTCTATTTTTCCTTTCAGCAACCCCATTCTGTTGTGGGGTCCTTGGAGTACTATAGTCCCTTCTAATCCCCTTAGACTTACAGAATTCTATGAAAACAACATTTTTGAATTCTGTCCCATTGTCACACGTAATCCCTTTAACCTTTTTATTAAGCTGGTTTTCAATTAAAGTGATGAATTCTTTCAAAATAGGAGTTGTTTCATCTTTAGTTTTTAGAAAGAATACCCAGCAAAACCTGCTAAAATCATCTGTGATAACCAGGCAGAAGTACATATGATCAATACTTCTGATAGGAGTTGGACCAAAAAGATCCATGTGCAGCAACTGAAGAGGTTCTAAAATGGTGCTCACAACTTTGATGGCTTTGTAAGAGGCTCTGTGTTGCTTTCTGATGAGGCGAAAAATGATCCGTTTTTAGGGGGTCATTTAAGCCCGAATCCGACTTTATTTGATCAAATATTGCCCTAAATCGTTCCTTTTGTGATTTTAGGTGTTTGGAGAGTGAATTCTGGAAAAGAGGCTATTTTGGACGTTTTTGGAGCATAAAGTGAAGAAAACGGCAAAGTACCAAAAATCCAAGCTGAAAATACAAGGTGACGGCGTCAAGACTTGCTTCTTGACGGCGTCAGACATGGAGAATAATTTACCGTAGCTGGTGACGGCGTCATATGGAGAGGTGACGGCGTCAAAGTGGCCAAGAATAATTTACCGTGGGTGGTGACGGCGTCACATAGGCCGTCATAAGTGGATCAAGGCCGTCCGAGGAAGTTTATGGCGGCGAGGTGACGGCGTCAGAATTAACTCTTGACGCCGTCAGACTGTTTTTCCTATATATAGTTTTCTAGTTTTTTCATTAAAAAGAGAGAAGTTTTGGTGAAACCCTAAAGACGATTTTGGTGCCTCTTTTACAGGTTTTTCAAGGGTTCCAAACCCTTGAGACCTTGCATTGTAATTGAGATAAGTATACTCTTAATTCAATCAATATGTCTATGTGTTGGTTGTTTATCTCTTGTTCTTGTCTCAATTCTACTATGCTAGGCTAGATCTCTCTTGTGTTTGCTTAGATCTAATGAAACCTAGATGTTGATTATGTGTTGATTACTTGTCTATTCTTGTTTTGAATGAATGATTTATATGTTAGGCTTAAGAAAACTGGCAGATCTCCAAATGGTAACATGCTTGAACGTCTTAAGAAACATGAACCGAGGCGTACTAGGTCTTTATTGGTTGTATTTAATGCATGAGCCACTGTTTACAATCCCTATAGTTGTGCTGGGTCATGGTGTAGGAGGAGATAAGAGCTCATAGAGTTGGGGAGTTATGTATGCCACCCCACGAATGGTATTAAGGAATACAATCCGTCATTCATACAAGTGTAACAAGTAATTAACATGTAAAAGATATCTAGGGAGTAATGAAGTCTAAGTAAACACAATTTCTCCAACCACTGCTCACAACCTTAGTTTAATTTAGTTTAATTTCATTTTTATTATTTTATTTTGATTGCATCTTAGCTTTGGGTTAGTTGATTAGCAACTAATTCCGCCCACTCCTTCAAAACCCGAGATTTTAATTGCTTTAATAAAAATATAAAAATACAAAAATAATCATCTTTCACCTCTAGAACTATTAATTAGGTTTTCTAATCCTAGCGACATTATTCCTAAGCTGAACGATCAATCCCCCGGTACTTGTCACTATACTATACTACAACGATCAGGTACACTGCCTGGTGGGGGTTGTAAGCTTCTCGAGATCCCTCGAGAGGTAAAGCAAGGTGCGATTCCCACGCATCAAGTTTTTGGCGCCGCAGCCCGGGGAATAGTTATTGTCTAGGTTAGGATTTCTTTTTATTAGGTCTACTTGCTAGATTCCTTTCTAGTAAGATTTTTATTTTTTATTTTTTAGGTCTTCTTTAGTCTATCTCATTTCTTTGTGCCTTTGTTAGTAAATTAACCCCATTGACTATTCCGTTGACCATTATGGAAAACGCGAATCCACCCCTTTCCCCTGAAGAAGTGGCTGTGTTACGTGAACAGATTGAGAATGAGATTAGAGAGCTTAGAGAGCTTAATAGGTTGGTTAAGATTGAACTCGAACATACATTTAGTGACCTAGCAACCGCCTTGTATTCAAATAAGGACCTAGGGCCTAATGACTTTGTGAATATTGTTGAGAGACTAGAAGAGGAGGAAATGGATCCGAGGCTTAACGACTACTTTAATCTATACCCCACTAAGGAGGAGATTGCATACTATAATAATCTTATTGATAACCCGCGATCTCCTTTCACCATAATTGAACCTAAGATCAAGAGAGGCGATCCTAAGAGTGCTAAGATACCATGTATGATTGGATATAAGCACATTAGCAATGCTTACATTGACTTTAAATCTCCAATCAACATTATGTCCTCAACGGTTTATAATGATATAGTGAACACAAGACTTGAACCTAGAAGGGATCCCAAGTACCCCGGTGGAGTTTGTAACTTTGTCGGGAGAGTTAAAGGTTTACGTGTCTTTGTTGGTAATTTCACTTTTGTCACCGACTTTATGATTGTGGAGGATCTTGCTAATGTTATTGATTGTCGATTATCCAATGTTGTGTTTGGCCAACCATTTGTTGAGGAGTCTAAGTTAGAATATGATGAGGTAGAAGGCACGATTCGATTTGCAAGTAACACCGATAGTATCACTTATAGGATGCCCAATAGGATGAAAGAATTTCGCTTTATATCTCGTTTGGATAAGGACAACGTTGGTGCTTTTGAGGATATTGATGAGAAGGATAAGAAAAAGGGCATGGACTATGTATGGGAAAAAAGGAGTCTTTACTACAAGGATTGCTTGGCCCTTGGACCAAGGTATAAAGTCGATGAAGAATTTGCCCAAATGATTATGGGGGCGATTGAGAAAAAGGTGATTGGTTTCTACAAGGAATATCTACAATCGGAGAGTGGAACCAATGATGAGATCACGTAGTAACCCATGACTTTGAGTCTAGCTACAAGACTCGTAAATAAAGAAAAGCGCTTCTTGGGAGGCAACCCATGTTTTGTGTGATTTTATTTGTTTGATTGTTATTTGCTTCCGTATGCATGTTTTATTTTTATCGTTGGTTGATCATGTTTCTCAATTAAAATGTGAAATACTTTATTATGTTGTTTAGCCTAGTCTTAACTTCGACCTAGAGGTATTTTTGCAAAAGATAAGTGTAAGGGGAAACCCCAAATATGTTTTTAAGAAACAAACCGATCATGATTCTCCACGATATTTAATGAACATGTATATTCGTAATTGTTAGAGTCAAATGCTTGTATTGAGTCATAATGAAGTTTTGCAGGATTTTCCAGGAAGTAGGACAAAGTTTTTCCAGAAATTTTCCGGAAACTTAACATAAGAATTTCTGCAGGTCCATTCTGACGGCGTCAGGGTTTGCTCTTGACGGCGTCAGGAGTTAAAATCTGGAAATTTTACCGGTTTTGTTTTTCTAAAGGAGTCTTATAGTTTTTGTGAATTATTAAGTTTTATAATCTCCAGGAAATCTGCAAACTTCATTCCACAAGCATTATATCTTACTTTGTTTTCTAGGAGTTAATAACTTATATAGGATGCCGCCGATTTTACGCGAGGTTGCCTTGTCTACTTTTGTCAGGATTTACAGGTTATTTGTGACAAGAAGATGATTTATATTCTGGAAGGGAAGCTTTGATTGTTCGTTTTCTTGGAAGAAGATTTAACCTGGCCAACTAAAATCCATACCGAGCGAATCAGGGGAGTATTTGATTTCATTCTCTTTACTTTTTAACTTTTACATTCTTTACTTGAACATTGGGGACAATGTTCATCTTAAGTGTAAGGGGAGGGTAAAAAGATGATACCTTACATATGCACTTTCGCTTGAGTTTGTTTTGTTTGATAGTAGATGAGTAATAAAACTACGAGAAATACTTGTTAGTGTAATTTTAGCGCCAAATTTAAAATTTTTTACAACATTTAGGAGTGAAACTTTAGCCATAGCAAGCGTCTCATGGATAGGAGATTGTATGACTAGCACATAACCGTATATTCAGAAAAATTTTCCACCAAAAAAATGTGAGGTTCGCCTTTAGATTTGATAGGAAAAGCATTTATTATTGGTACTTATGAGTGTACCGGTAGCATTTAGATTCTAGAACTTGCGTTAGTGATGCATCCCGAGACCGCTAGTGAGACTACATTCGTGTGGTAGGGTTTACTACATGATAAGAGGCATTAGGATCACCCTTGTGTTAAACCCGTATTATAATTACTTGACCATTTAAGTCATATTACTTGGCTAGTTAAGTCAACTAATTTTTCCCACACCCTTAGCGTTGTACTCATTTTTAGTACACGATACCCCTAGTACACCCCTCCGAGCCTATCTTTTCGTTTCTAACTTTAAGCATTTTACTTAAAGGAAGAATTTGTTACACCCCACTTAAATGTACACCCAAATCGCCTTAGCCTTCCGTGTATGCGCTCATTTTTAGTGCATTATTATTATTTGTTAAACCCTAAGTTAACTTTCTAATTGATTACATGGTTGCTAAGTCGAGTCATATCATTGTACATATTGTTTTGGGACGATTGGGACTCATGGGTAAGTACTTATTTTATGGAGTAATGGGGAAGAACATCATTTATTACCCCCATATGTACGTTAATCTTAAAAGTGCTCCAAGTGTTTTGATTTTCTTAATTCGAGTCATTAGATTAGTTAAATGTAAAGTATGTAAAGATTCAAGTGTAAGGGGAATTCTCATCCCCTATGATGTATTATTTTGGATGGTAGGGTAAAAGTGTATGCAAAAAAAAAAAAAAAAAAAAAAAAAAAAAAAAAAAAAAAAAATCGAAAAAAAATTAAGAAAAAGAAAAAAAAAAATAGAAAAAGAAAAAGAAAGAAAAAACATACGGACTACCATCCCGTTTTCATTCTATGTTCATTTTATGTTTTTGTTATTTTTCATTTATTAGCTTAAGTCGAGTCTAGTCTTGGCTTAGCAACACCATCTTGTACATGTAATTAACTAAGATTGTTAACTCGCCACCAGTAAAACTTCCTTTATGCAACAAAACCGTGTAATTCATATCCCTACACCTAACGTTATAACCCTTTAAAAGACCTCTTTGATAGTTTATCCTAGGTGCTTACGCCATGTGGTGGAGGTTTGATCCTTTCCCAAGCCTATGGTAATCTATTTTGTTATGACAGGTAGTGAGAGATATCTTCCATTTCCATAATGTTATATTACTTTATTACACCCGAGAGATGTGAGTATCTAAACACTATTTGTGAGGTGCTTGTGTATGACCTCCGTGCTTGTCTATTGGTCTTTAGTGGAACGATTATTTGTTGTAATTACTTTTATATTAGTGTTAAATGACCCCTAACTTGTCTTTTGAGTAGAATAAAAGCTCATTTGCTTGAGGACAAGCAAATCTCAAGTGTAAGGGTATATGATGAGGCGAAAAATGATCCATTTTTAGGGGGTCATTTAAGCCCGAATCCGACTTTATTTGATCAAATATTGCCCTAAATCGTTCCTTTTGTGATTTTAGGTGTTTGGAGAGTGAATTCTGGAAAAGAGGCTATTTTGGACGTTTTTGGAGTATAAAGTGAAGAAAACGGCAAAGTACCAAAAATCCAAGCTGAAAATACAAGGTGACGGCGTCAAGACTTGCTTCTTGACGGCGTCAGACATGGAGAATAATTTACCGTAGCTGGTGACGGCGTCATATGGAGAGGTGACGGCGTCAAAGTGGCCAAGAATAATTTACCGTGGGTGGTGACGGCGTCACATAGGCCGTCATAAGTGGATCAAGGCCGTCCGAGGAAGTTTATGGCGGCGAGGTGACGGCGTCAGAATTAACTCTTGACGCCGTCAGACTGTTTTTCCTATATATAGTTTTCTAGTTTTTTCATTAAAAAGAGAGAAGTTTTGGTGATACCCTAAAGACGATTTTGGTGCCTCTTTTACAGGTTTTTCAAGGGTTCCAAACCCTTGAGACCTTGCATTGTAATTGAGATAAGTATACTCTTAATTCAATCAATATGTCTATGTGTTGGTTGTTTATCTCTTGTTCTTGTCTCAATTCTACTATGCTAGGCTAGATCTCTCTTGTGTTTGCTTAGATCTAATGAAACCTAGATGTTGATTATGTGTTGATTACTTGTCTATTCTTGTTTTGAATGAATGATTTATATGTTAGGCTTAAGAAAACTGGCAGATCTCCAAATGGTAACATGCTTGAACGTCTTAAGAAACATGAACCGAGGCGTACTAGGTCTTTATTGGTTGTATTTAATGCATGAGCCACTGTTTACAATCCCTATAGTTGTGCTGGGTCATGGTGTAGGAGGAGATAAGAGCTCATAGAGTTGGGGAGTTATGTATGCCACCCCACGAATGGTATTAAGGAATACAATCCGTCATTCATACAAGTGTAACAAGTAATTAACATGTAAAAGATATCTAGGGAGTAATGAAGTCTAAGTAAACACAATTTCTCCAACCACTGCTCACAACCTTAGTTTAATTTAGTTTAATTTCATTTTTATTATTTTATTTTGATTGCATCTTAGCTTTGGGTTAGTTGATTAGCAACTAATTCCGCCCACTCCTTCAAAACCCGAGATTTTAATTGCTTTAATAAAAATATAAAAATACAAAAATAATCATCTTTCACCTCTAGAACTATTAATTAGGTTTTCTAATCCTAGCGACACTATTCCTAAGCTGAACGATCAATCCCCCGGTACTTGTCACTATACTATACTACAACGATCAGGTACACTGCCTGGTGGGGGTTGTAAGCTTCTCGAGATCCCTCGAGAGGTAAAGCAAGGTGCGATTCCCACGCATCACTTTCCCTTGTTGCAAGCAATACAATTGTGTTCATTGGTGAAGAGTTTAGAAGGAAGGCCCTGAATAAGACCAAGTTTATACAACTTGTTGATAGTCTTGTAATTCACATGAGCCGTTCTCCTATGCCATTTGGTAGATTCATCCTAGGAAGCTTTGGCCACCAAACATGTTAGATCACCTTCTGGCTTGACATCATTCAAATTGAATGTGTACAAGTTGAAGGTTCTAGGAACTCTCAGCAAAACAGTTGTGTCTTCTGGATGTTTGAAGTCCTTGGAGAGTACAAGACACTCATCTTCAGAGAAGAAAACCTTATTCTTAGTGTCACAAATTTGTGATACAGAGAATAGATTAAAATGCTCCAGTTCCTTCACATAATAAACATTCTCAAAGTCTAACAAAGGTGTCTTAATAGTTCCTTTCCCAGTAATTTTGCCATCTCCACCACCAAAAGTTACACTGCCTCCTCCTTCTATGGGCACAAAGTCATGCATCTTGTCCTTGTTCCCTGACATACTTCTAGAACAACCACTATCAACTATACCTACTTCAGTACTTTTCAAAGGATGATCCTACAACAACAACAAAAATATACAAAAGTTAGTACACATTGGAGACTCAAGTCATTGCTGACTTGAGCCTGCCTTGTGGATCATTAGTGATAGGCCATGTAGATGTTTTAGATCCACCATTGTTCTTGGGCCTGTAATGCAAATTAGGTCCCTTCTTTGTCCAAGAACAACCTGCTGAGGGCTTCACAGCAGTATTCCAATACCCACCACCATAATACATTGAGTCAAAGTGATTAGGCCAGTAACCATTAGAAAAGAAAGAACTAGTGGGTCGAACATATGGTCTAGTACTGGTTCTTCTCCATGAAGAATGTGGTTCAGCAGAATTGGATTTCTGCTGATGTGGAACAAAAGAGGGTATTTCACTAACATTCTTCCACATTTGCCTAGGTTTCCTTTGACTAAAACATACACCCATTCTTTGCACATGAAAGGTACAATCCTTAATCAGATGAGATTTACTTCCACACACAAAACATTTCTTCTTCTTAGAAGATTTATTCAAACTAAAAGAAGTTCCATAACATGAAAAAGTATTCAAACCACCATGATAAACATAATTGTTTTTAACAGAACCAAAAGTATTATTTTGCAAAGAATTTAAAAACAAGTCTTCAGTAGAAACTGTCTTGGTATCAGCAGCAACTCTAGAAGGCTTGTGGGGAGTCTTGGGTGATGTCTTTGGTGTGGTCTTGGGAGTGGTCCTAGGAATGGTCTTGGGCAGGTCAGACTTCTCACTTGAATCACAGCTGGCAAATGAGGTAGACCCTTCATCAGAAGACTTGTCACTGTCACAACAAGAGACAAAGTCAGTAGATTTAATAATAGGGTCTGGCAAGTCAGTTGACTTTTTTCCATAGAGATGGTGTGATCCATCAAAGTCACTAGGTATGGACAGGTCTATAGGCATATGTTCCCCTCTTATAGGTCCAGGGACAACATTCATTCCCCCTTCCTTAACAAATTTAACAGGTGTTTGATAAGCTAAGGCTGGTTCAGGGTCAAAAACACTAGACATATCAGGATATGTTAACTCTTCAGGGTCTATATATTTCTCATATCCTAATGCTTTTCTAGACCTAACAGATTGGCGACCATCAATCAATTTACTCAAATTAGATGCTCCTTTCTGCCATTTCATACGACTAGCTATCTCTTTATCTAACTTAGCTTGTAATTCTTGTTTTTCCTTTTCTATATCAGATTTCTCTTTTTCAATACGTCTTAAATCTATCTTAGCAATTTCTAAATCACTTTCTAGAACTCTTATTTTTTCATCATATTTAACTTGATTATTTTGAAACCAGACTTTTTGTTTCTCTAAAGTTTTTAAAGCCATTTTATAGGACTCTACTTCAATATAACACTCGTTGTACTTTGGTTTCAATTCATCAAATTCTTGTTTAAGCTCATTGTATCTTACACTACATCCAAACACACAGTTGTGTACCTGAGAGATTCCCATCAAGGAGACTTGCTCCTTCTTGTCCTCTGAAGGTGAGTATGCCAGCAGATTCACTTGTGTAGAAGTAGAAGCTTCCTCTCCAGCAGGTTCATGTTCAGCCTAATCAATCTGGTGATCCAGAGTCACCATAGCCTTTGAAGGTGCAGCCTTAGAAGTCCCTGCTTCCAATGGATATGAGCCATATCTAACTTCATCACCAGACTTCCTTTCCTTGCATTCTCTTGAAAAATGTCCCACTTGACCACAAGTGTAGCATTTAACCTTCCTCCTGTCAAACCTTGCTGCCTCTCTTCCATTAAAACCAAACTTCCTTCCAGACTTGGTTTCAAACCTCTTAATGTTCATGGAGATCATTGCAAGCTGCCATTTCAAGTGCATCTCCTCCATCTCCAATGGATCCACCTGTTCAAAATCCTCATACGCAAGAAACTGCTGATGTTCATATTCAACCACAAATGAATGAACAATATCATCCAACACACTACTGGATTTTGATTTAGGAGCAGATTGATATTGGGTTTGAGAAGATGCTCCTGATGAATAAGAGCTTGAGGTATGATGCACAGGTTTTGTAGTGGTGCCAACAAATGCTGAGTGAGTGGATGGACGAATGGGACTTCTAACATCAGGCTCAAGTGATTTAAGCCTATTGTAGAGGTCATCAAAGGACATTATGTCCAACCCACCCTTGGTCTTAAGAGCAATACAGACTTGCAACCAAGATGGTGGCAAAGATCTCAGAAATTTAGCATTACAGTCCTCATTGTCTGGTCTAGCCTTCAGCTGATTAAGTTGACTTAAAATCTTGTGGAACCTGTCATAGCCTTTGTGAATGCCTTCTTCCTCAGATATCTGAAACTCTTGAAACTGCTGCTTCAACATAGACTTCTTCAACCTTCTTGATTCCTCATTCCCACCAAATCTAGCCTTTATTGCCATCCAAATATCCTTGGCATCCTCCATGAAGTGGAAGTCACCCATGTGGTCATCTGGTATAGCTTGGAGCAGAATTGTTCTTATTTTATTCTCCCTTTGCATGGCTAGAACCTCTTCAGCAGTTTTGTGGCCTACAATTGTAACTACCCCATCAACATCTTTAACATGCTTTTTCAGGCTGTTTCCCTTTCGAACAATCTCCCAAAGATTCCAATCTATGTTTGTGATCCAGTTCTGTATCTTCATGGACCACAAATCATAGTCTTCAGCATTCTTCAAGTATGGAAACTTAGCATTACTGTTGGAGAGGTTGAGTTGTTGGAGAGAAGTGGTGTTAAGGTTTTGGGTTGTATCAACTTCATTGTCTGATTCAGGCATTTTCTTTGATTGGTTTTGTTTTGATGGTGTAAGATTTGTGTTTCTTAGTATAACAGAGACTCTCTCGAGGCTCTGATACCACTTGTTGAACTATTAGACCTTGATAGATCTTCTTGAGCACTCTAGAATCGTTAGATATGTTAATGTAATCAATAACACACTAATAGACAATCTCTGTAACTTGTATTTTAAAGCGGAAAGAAACACAAGTTTAATACTAAGAACTCTTGATCATCTATGGATCTTTTAATAATAATGAAAGTGTTTTCTAAAACGTAATTCAATACATAATCGTGTGTTCCTTTTATACACAAGGAACCCTAAACCGTTTCCCAAGAAACGTATATTCTAAAACTTCTAAAAGATATGCATTATCACTTCCTAAATAAACTCATGCATATCCAAACTATATTACATAAAATACGGAAATACTATATCCGCAGAAACTAATAATGCTGAAACTAGACTTCAGCAGATACACTGCTTCAGCAGAAACCAGCTCTTCAGCAGTAACCTTCAGCAGTAACCGTCAGCAGAATTCTTACTTAGCAGAATTCCCAACAATCCTCCCCTAATCTTGAATTTGACCTGGTTAAGTTCAAGATTCTTGATAGATCTTCGAAATAACATACCAAGAGGATTGTAATAATACAACACCAGCAAAGAATCATCATCAGCAGGATCTCTATGATCAGCAAATACTTGAAAGCTCCATTCTTTGCAGCAACAAATGACTAAATGTACATCAAAACAAATTAGTTTCATACTATTCTCATCACTTCCAGGTGTGTTAACTCCTGTGAGAGGTGAATCATTGAAAATAATGGATTTGATGTCTCTTTACCAATAGCCATCACTACTGGAGTAGCCAAGTGTTCTAAGGTACACTGATAACCACATGATTTTTAGCAAATCATCAGCTATAAAACGGATTTGAGATGTCTTTACCTGTAGCCGTTTGCTCAGGACTAGCCAATTATTTTGATGAAAAATCAACTTGGTTAACTGATTACCAAATGTGGTTTTCCACTGCCTTTACCACAAGCCATATACATGTGGGCTAGCCAATTATTCAGAATCCATAAAGGAAAAATCCATGGTCAATTGACAACCATTTCAACTACTCAGCAACAAAGCATGGGTGAGTTGAAAACCCTATGGTTTTGAGCAAATCATTACAGCTATCAACAGATTTGATGTGTCTTTGCCAAAGCTGTACCCTTTGGACTAGCCAACTTTTTGATGGAATAGTCAACATCAGGTAAGTTGATGACCAAAAACACCAAACCTGCAGATAATAGACACAATACTATACAACAAAAATGTTAGTTTTTTTTTTTTTTTTTTTTTTTTTTTTTTTTTTTTTTTTTTTTTTTAATACTAAAATAAGAAAAATAAATATACAACATTATACCCTTAAACAGAAGCTGCTCTGGAAGTCTTAATCCTTTGTTTGAAGACCTTCACCAAAGATTCAGCAAACAACCTTGCATTCCCAACTGGATCAGGAGGAATCTCCAACTTTTGTTGTAGCATTTTCTCCATCAGAGACACTTTCAGAGGATATCTTTTGCCAATATCCATAATAAGCCTTAGACCAGTTGTAGTTTCCAACACATGAACATAAGGCATAGGATAAAATTTCCAACTCTGAACTTTCCATCTCTGATTGTTCTTCCATATGTCATAACTAGCACCAGTGGGAGTGGAAGAATCAAACAACACTCTTAGATCACCCAATAAATACAATCCAGACCCTGTAGGAGTATGATTTGCATAAAATTTGAGAACCAAATCATATAGAGTGACCAAATCTTGATGATCAACAAGATGTAGAATCTATTGAAGAAATGTAAAAGATATAGAAGTTTTATCCAATCTGTAAATGGTATTAACTTGACCATTTTCAGTTAACTCCCAGTGAATCAAAACATCTCTAGTTGCATCAGGCCAATCATCAGAGGATCCTTCTCTTATGAATGAAGCATCAGAAGCATTCACATTTATTAGGTTTTGAGTGGAATGTGAAGTTCTGACTCTAGCCATTCTCTTTGCTCTTCTTCCAGGAACATAAATAGCAGCATGAGGTAGAGAAGATGCATAAGAAAACGGACGAAAATGTATGAAATCTGGCGAAAACGTATGAAAACGGGCGAAAACGTATGAAAACAATAAAAAACATATGAAAGCGAAAAAAAATGTGAACTAAATAAAAGTGAACTAAAAGAAAAGTGAGTTAAAAAAAAAGAAAAAAAGAGTGTGGATTGAAAGAACAAAAAAAAAAAGAAAGGAAAAAAAAAAGAAAAAATAAATAAATAAAAAAACCTCGTGAATTGTAAGAACAAAAAAAAAAGAAAAAAAAAAAGAAAAGAAAAAAGAATAATAAAAAAGACAAAAAGAAAAAAAGAAAAAAAAAACATGAACTTATGTTTCCCATTTAATCTTAGGTTAATCCCCATCATTAGAACAAACTAGATGGATGGTGGGGATTTGTCCCTTGGTATGCATCAAAATAAGAGTATGCATTTGAATTTTTCCTTAAGGCTATATAGCTGTACACCATGGTAAAGCTTTTACACTCGAATCAACCTTTGATCCTCCCCTTGATAGAAACGGCGACGAATTTAATGGTTCGGTACTTTGCGAAAGAAACACAAGATGAACAAATAGGATACCAACAATAAAAAGCGAATGACGACTCATCGTGAAGCCTGTATATACAAAAAAGATACAAAAATTGATAAGCAAATTACAAACACTACTTGTAACACAATTATATTCTTGTAAGACCAATACAACTCCATCAACATAACATTCAGAATTCTTTTCACTAAAACCGAAAGTTTATATTTTTTCTTTAAGAAGTTTATATAATCAGCTAAAATAGTATTCGAAAAACACCTAGGCTGTTCACAGTTTCGGTAACTATGGTTTCTGACCTTTTAGGACGTTAATATTGAAAACTTTTTAAGTCACATGTTTCTAGTTTGAATCGTTTTTGGACTCTGGTTTTGTTTAAACCAACTTACAAGTTACAATAAGTACATAAAATACTTGGTCGATCAAACAACCACTTTAGGTCTTTCAAAACATACATAAAATCGACCTATATTATCAACACGTGTTTGAACAAAAAATCGAGAATACTTTACCTTGATATCGTACCCACAACTCGAACTTGTTATTGTGTTATTAAGAATGGTGCACATCGTATATTTATAGGCTACTTTACGATATGGGTAGATTTAGTTACTATGTATACGAAGGTCGGTGGACACAAATTTGGAAATATATCTTTAACCATCCATCTTAATATCTTAATTAACCATCTGATGAGATTTTATGTCAGTTCGTCTATATTTAGTACCTGGTCTGTTCACTTTTTTGTCCAATTCCTATGGACATGCCTGCATCTTTTGTCCTACTGGTGAGGGTTTTTTTTTTTTTTAGGAAATGTGATGTGGCCATATGGGTAGTATTGGGGCTATGTTTGTAATTTTTCAAACAATGTTTTAAAATCCAAGTTGATTCCGCCCGTTCAATCGGTGGAATCACCGGATGTGACCGAATTTTTGCTTGTTTGAGAACCGGAGTGAACCGCCGGTTTTTCTTTGACCCGGGTTGACCCGGTTTGATAAACCTGAGCGGGTCATGACTTTTTATCAAAAAATCTAACAATTTTTCATTTTTGTTTTTTTTTTGTTTTTTTTTCATCAACTTTTATAAGTTTAATTAACAAGTTAAAGTGGTGAGGACTATGGGTGTACATAGGGCAGTTCGGCTCGGTTTGGTTAGAGATTTTAACTATCTATCACGGGGTGGGTAGTTCATTTTACTATCCGCAACCGAACCGTACTACGCAGGTAACCGGAAATGCGAGTACTCGCGGTTCGGGTCGCGGTTAACCATTCTAGAAAAGTAATCGAATCGAATCGAACGAACAATAACGTAAATTAGAACATAATATGTCATTATAGTCAAATTAAAAAAAAATTGAAGAGATTAGAGTCATAGTAAAGTTGTTCAGTCACAATAAAAATAGTCAAATTATCAGGTAAGAAAATAAGTAATACGGGGTACTATTTATTTGACGTTTATAGGTTACGATCACTTTAATCATATGTAATCCATGGACGTTAGTAAATGATCACATTCAGTAAGTAAAAATGCGCTATTCGATAAAAGTAGTGCATTAATATAGTTAATACTAGTACATGTTTATGAATGGTTTGTTGAAACCTACATGTATATTTCACGGTTCGGGGTAACCCCGGATTACTAAAAGTAAAAACCGAAACCGAACCGTGATAAGCGGGTTTTTCCGATTTAGGGTTTTCTCGGTTTCGGTTTCCTTGGTTATTGCTTTCTTTTCGGTTTCAGATTGAGCAGATTGGCTCGGTTCGTCGGTTTCTCGGATTTTTTGAACACCCCTACCTTTGGGTACAATGAAAAATGGTTCCTATGTTGATGCTTTGCACAAGTGGGAGTATGAAAGGATTATGTGCAAAGATACAATGAATATTGTATCTCTAGTCTTCATACTAATGCACATAAGACATAACATGCAAGCGAAAATAAGAAACGAGTTATGAAATGAAATGAGAGTAGCGAGGAAATAAAAATATGGTAGTATTTTCATTTAGGGGTTAAACGGTAATTAGGCAAAGTATAATATTTATCCAGGATAAATATTAAGAGGTAATAAATGACAAAAACCCAAAACCAATAAGGTTTGGGATTCGGTCGACCGACCCCTAAGGTGAGAGGGTTAGTTTAACTTCTTGTCAAACTAGAGTACTTGTTTTACAAGTATTAGGATTCTAAATCCTTCCCTTGTACCCTATAAATACAAAGAGAATTCTAGGAATCCTCATAACTTACAATCAAACCCTAAACATCCTCTATCCTCTCCTCCTCTATTCGACCATCAACCAAGAAGGGTTATACCCTTGTGCCGGCTTGACCAAGTCGATTCCCAATCGACTTCTAGTCGATTAGCTTTACCCGGTTTCATGCTCGCTTAACTTGCGTAGGTTCGAAGCTCTAGTTCTACCCGTGCAGTACTGGTGGATACCTAACGCGATCCAACTGTTGGTTTTACTTCCGAAAACCTTAAATTGATCGATCCAAGAACAAGAAGATGAACCCGCTCGCGTGATCAGACAAGAAGCTTACACGGCTATAGGAAACAAGTAAGTTTTCTATAAACACCATTTATACATGTTTAGGATTAGGTGTTATCAATGTTTAGAAAGATCTGACTATCAAGATTTTCGTTGCTTGGCCATTATGTGTTTAGTTCTGCTGCTAAATGTTTTATCGGTTATGTGTGTGACCACCAAAACCCTACAACGTGCACTGAAATAAAACATCCTATGGTTAAAAAAAAGGGATAATTACAAAAATAGACCGGGCAACCATGGTCAATTCGGTTCCTGCCCCCAGATCCACAAATGTATTTTTTAGACCGGGGCAATTTGTACAATTAGGCAATAGACGAGGTGTCACTTTTCTGCAAGTGACAAGTGTCTCTTGTTTGTCAGGTTTTTGGGCAACCTGTGAATTTTTTGGGCAACAGCTGTCATTTTTTGGGCAACTGAGGACACTTGTCATCATATGGGTTGAGTTGCCCAGTTGCCGGGTCTAAAAAAGACATTTTTGGATCTGGGGGTGGGAACCGAATTGACCATGGTTGCCCGGTCTATTTTGATAATTATCGAAAAAAAAAAACAAAAAACTTTCTATAAGTTTTTGACTTTTTCATAAAGCGGCCATTGTTAGAGCCCTATTGGATCAACTATAAAAGGAAAACCCAACATCTTGAAATCATACAGTTTATGTTGTTTATATGCGGCGAGTAGGATGAAAATATTTGCAAACAATAATATATATTCTACTTGTTACAAAATAAATTCATACTTCGAGGTTATGATGCCTAAGAACTTATGGTTGCAATCATTAAGTTTCACATCTTTCATGTTTGATCATCGATTGTTAAGTGTTTGATTATCTCAACAAACACAAATTCAATCACACATTCATCACACAAAGATGGTTTATAGTTTGATCAATTATAAATGATAATGATAAAAAGAAAGTAGCTTAAAAAACAAATTTGTTAATCTGTAAATCCTGTAACATTAACATATATTTCAAGCACGATTCATATTCTCTAAGTATATTGTCATCTAAGTCTGACGTCTTAATTCTCTCAACCGTTTCAGTTCCTTCTCCAATTCCTTTGTTTGAGCTACAAATTAGTGAAAAAAACGCATTAATAACTTCACGTTATGCAGTAACTAGAAAAAACTTAATGAAATGAATACCTTCTTTTAGACTGTTTAAGTCAGCACGAAGCTCCAATTGTTGAGCCAACCACTTGTTCTCAAAAGTGAGATGCAATTTAATTTGTTTTTCTTTTACTAATCGAGGTTGTAGGGTAGCTACAGTGTCCTATAACAAAAGAAAAAACATATACACATAAAGTGTCTAAATGAATGCAAGTTTGTAATTTGAAGGTTATAAAAGAAACTTTAAAAAAGTTTGAAGTTGATAGATTATTGGTTAGATTTACAAACTTATAGAAGTAAAAGATAAGGCATTGGTAGAATTCGAATGTGAGTCTATGTTTATTCAGAAAATTATGAAACCTTATTATTTTATATTTAAAATCGAAGGTAACATTAATCTATTATTTTAATATATTGAACATAATTATAGCTTATCTTGGAGAATCAAAATATGAAGTTATTTTATAAAGAAGTCAAATTCTTTGAAAACGAGATTTTGAGCTTCTAGTCACCTGCGCAGATAAAATTTTATGAAATGACGAACTTTTAAACCATATAATTAAACTTTACACGATTTTAAATGCCCATGCGTTGCATCTGGATGTAGTATTTAGTTAAAACGATTTAATATCATTGTATTTTTTTAATTGAAAATATTACTTTTATTGTTATAATTATTTTAGAGTAAAGTGTAAGTAACATGTCAAAATATAAATAAACTAGAATAACATAAGGAAACACTGTAATCTAACTTTGTAAACACATATCTGGTTGAAAAAAAATTAATTAATCAATAGTTTTAAGTTCAAAAAAAAAAAAAAAAAAAAAAAAAAATCAATAGTTTTGTTTTAGTTAATAAATAAAATAGCATGTTTTTTTTTTCTCTTTTTCTTATAATTCTTCAGTTCTTTGTGTGCAATAATTTGTAACGTTTGTCCATTTGAGAAATTTACGATTAATATCACAAAAGTTGTTTTTGTAAAAGCGGGATATAATTTCTGGAATCAGTTTGATTGTCAAGCTAGTTACCGAATAAAATGAATTGTTTGGTAAGCCTTGAAAATTGCTTGTAGTGTGGCGGATGTGAGAAAAAAATAATAAAAAAAATAAAAACTTATTCTTAATCAAAATTATTGTCCATATTTCTATTTTGGGATGTCGCAAAGTAATTATTCACTTCTCATTTCAACCAATTAAAAAGGCGTTTAGTGGTTGAGGAAGATATTTGATTGGTTGAGAAGTGTAGTGGTCTAACTTATTTAAACGGTGTATTTTCAAAATATTAAAGATGGATAGAGTATTAAACATTGTAACTATGTGCCAAAAGTTAAAGTTAAGTGAAAGTAATAAATAAATTATATTGTCATGAGTTGAGAATGTAATTTATGTAAGTTATATAGTTGAAATTATGAAATATATATGGAGCAAAGAGTACGGGGTAAAACTAAAAATTCGAAATGAATGTAACTTACTGTATTAAGTGAAAGACCAAATTACCCATATTTTACTATTCATTTCAAGATTGTTTGATAATTGATATTACGGTATATATTTGATAAAACTGAGCAAGCTTCTAGTTTTTTATTGTTGATATGGCAAGTCAAGCTTCTAGTTTTTTATTATGATAAAACAGAGCAAGCTGACCAATTAATTTCTTAATTCATCAATTGTCATATGTTTACCTTATATTATATGGAGTATAAAATATATTAGGTCCTAGACGGGTCTGATGAACGAGTGAGTTTAATGAATTTGTTTACTAATAAGAAATGATGGCCCGTTTGGTTTGAAGTCTGGGTTTATTTTGGGTGTGGGACTTATAGATCGTTTGTTTAGGATTTTGTTTAACTATTTAAAAAGTGTTTTTTGGTTACACATAATTTTAAAAATCAATGCAATATATGAGCTTTAAATGAGAGAGAAGAAAGTGGGGCCAAGGGTTTTGTTTAAATCCCACCCCTTTTGGTGGGGTTTGTAGATCACAAGGTTGTCATCCTCAAATTTAAAACCTACACCCTCAACTAGGGATGACAACGGGTCGGGTTCGGGGCGGGTTTTAGTGTCCCCGTACCCGCACCCGTTTATAGTATCCAAACCCGTATCCGTCCTATTACCTGCCGGGTACCCGGTTAATATTATCCATCGGTTTTTCGGGTTTCCCCCGGGTTTTGGTTATCCCCAATTGAATATTATATGGACAAAATGGCGGTATTAATATTAAGTCACACTAAAATCCACCGAAAAAATAAAGGAAAACACCCTAATATATTCAATTTTTTTTTAAGTTAAAGAAAATAAATATCGTATCAAACAATTTAAAGCTTTTGAATAATTCATGTACATAATAAAATATGTTATGTAATAGAAATATGTATATAAAAAATATAATGGAAGAAATTATATATAATGTATATATATTCTAGTTAATTATATTATCAATAAAGCGGGAATAGATTCGGGTAAACGGATACGGGTAATCGGACGGGTATTACAAGAACCCGTACCCAAACCCGTACCCGGCAAAAAAAATATATCAATACCCAAACCCGCATCCAAACCCGCCAACCCACCCCCGAACCCGACCCAACCCAACCGGTTCGGGTTTCGGTTTTCCCCGTCAGTTTCGGGTGCTTTTGCCATCCCTACCGTCAACCACATGAATGCTATCAAGCCTAATCCCAATCCTTATAGCCTACACCATGAAACAACGGGCCCTAATATGTATGTTTTGAATCATGATAAGAACGATCATTTAATTTTCGAAATATCTCTCTTATATCAACATAAAGCATTAAACACACACACAAAAATATCACTCCTGATTACTTACTACGCAAAGATATGTAAAAGTGTGTCATAACACTTTATTATTCAAAGCTAACCAAAATTTCTTATAACCAATATGAAATCAAACCAACTAAAAACATATTAAAGAAGATGATATATCAAAACATAAATACTTATATTATACTAATGTCAACTCAGAGAAACTTTTATTGCCTATTAATACTCTTATTGCCTATTATTTAATGATTTATTATTGTATTAAATTTATAAAAATATTTTGTTTCATGTTTATATAAGCTATTTATTCATTGCATTGATATGGTTTAATACTTAATAAAAAAAAATTAAAAACATTCAAATAATTATATATATATATATATATATATATATATATATATATATATATATATATATATATATATATATATATATATATATATATATTCAAATTCAAACTTTACAACCACCTTTTAACAGTAAGATGTGGTAGTCAAATTCAGACAAAAAACATTTTAATGAAACACACCCTTAGACAATTTGGATACATGCAACATTATACAATAATTGAAAACATTTTAATGACGTCTTTTAAAGATGTGAGAGTGAGAATTAGTAAAATAAATTTTACTAAGATCAAGTTTAAACTATTTTCATAAAAATGTAAAGTTTATAATATGTAACATATAGTATCGTACTAACTTATAAAAATATACAAACATAAAGTTTCATACCAAAATAAATTTTCAGTAAAAGAAAACATCATACCTAACAATTAGGTACAACAATTGTATACAATGCTTATAGTATAAGTAATATTTGATTTTATTTATATATAAAAAAACACTATATGATATTTAAATATAATCATATTGTTGATTTAGTTATTATAAAATAAGTATATGATTGTCATGTTGATTAATTATACATTATATAGTTAAGGGAAAATTACCAAAATAAGTTGGTCGCCCTATGACTTATCACTTTTCAGACCTAAAATTTTCACAAGTCAAAATAGACGAAGGGCGACTCATTTTTTGAGAAACATGTGTCTATGTTTGGTACGTGTCCTTAAACAATAGAATAAAGATTAATCCATCTACAATACTTGGACACTTGTTTGCTTGTGGTTGCATTGTACAAGTTGCCTAGTCGCCATATCTATTTTGGACTTTTGAAAATTTTAGGGTTGAAAAGTGATAGTCGTAGGGCGACGGGTCCATTTTGGTAATGTATCACATTATAAATATTCTTATTAAGTAAGAGTGCAAATTAAAATTTGAAATCTTATAAAAATTATTACAGATCCTACATGATTTTACATAGATAATGAAAGTTTTATGTATTTAAATAATTATATATGTTTATATACGTATTAGTAATGACAGAAAGACGAACATAATTAATAAAATTTTGCATTAAAAAAAACAGATTAGTAATCCCTCCGTCTCTAAATAAATGTACAGTGTTGACTTTTAAAGTATTTTCTTTTAAATTTTGACCTTAAATCATTTGTATTATATAATACTTAATGAAAACTATGCCAATGAAAATACATTTTTAACATAATCCATTCATATATTTTGCATCAAGTATTAAATAACACAAAAACAAAATTTAA
Source organism: Artemisia argyi (assembly GCA_030686995.1). Lineage (NCBI taxonomy): Eukaryota > Viridiplantae > Streptophyta > Magnoliopsida > Asterales > Asteraceae > Artemisia > Artemisia argyi. The sequence continues at coordinate 223,192,568 of CM060708.1, forward strand.
GGTCAAAGTTAGCGAGAAGACGTTAAAAGTCAATAATGGCTCTTGTTTCTTATTCAATTAAATGTCATTTCATATGTCACTTTGTCATCTATGCCTCACTGCTTGTTAGAACCTCCAAAAGATATGAGGGACGTGCAATTAAAGTTGAAATGAATTTTTCGCTATAATTAAGAGATGATAAAAGGCTAAAACGAAAAACTTGTTAATAAACTAGATGTGCATGTGATATTTTTACTACCTCTTGATATCACTTAATTTTTATTGTTTTTTCTTTGGCTTTATATATATATATATATATATATATATATATATATATATATATATATATATATATATATATATATATATATATATATATATATATATATACACATATTAATTACGACAACAATATTTTTGGAAGAAATAGCGAATGTACAAAATGGTGATAATTATGATGATGGAATCATAGTCAACTACATTATAGTAATTCTAAGCAATAAATAATGACTAATTTATGAAACTAATTCATGGCAAAATGAATTTAAACATGAGCTTACTTGTTTAATCCTTTAAAATATTCTGATTTTTTTAATTGACAATTTTACGTAAATCACAAAATGTTTTATCCATGTTTAAACATGTTTATTTAGGTTAACTAAATTTATTTTCACATAAATATGATTGTTTTATATAAATTGCAATAAATGATAATATAAAACATCTAGACATATTTTTAGAAAATAAATAGTGTTATATGATCTAAATTTAGACTTTTCACTTAAAGGTTAAGATTAAAATATGCAAATTAAAATTTGTTAATAAACAAAAACTTGTAGTTACTCAAAAAAACAATATTCTAAAAGTCCTTTCAAGATAATTTGATTTTCGCTGAAACCCTGCTATTTATAATGGTGTAAATTTGCAATGATTAAAAGCAATTCCAAGTGAGAATGATGAAAACACAATTGTTCACAGAGCAAATATTTCCGAAAGTATTATAATGGTATAATTTGCGATTAACAAAATACAGTTCTTGCAATAAATGCATGCGTTAAAAGTGAAAAACGTGATGTTAATGCGTTCTTGTGATTACAACATGAAATTAAATCTCACATGAATTCGTAATTTTGTATCGTTGCTCATAATTCAAAAAACAACAAAAAAAACCATTTTAATTATAATTAAGAGCGAAAAACGAATATACGCCCACCTTGAAGGAAATAAGTCCATTACTAGAGAATTATAATATTATCTAACTGACTTCTTTTAATATTACGGCGTTTGACTAATTTCTTTAACGTGCGTTATCATGTGTAGCTTTAGAACATAGTTAACGAGTTGTACGCTGATAGAATATACATGATTGTTTCTTTTAATACGTAAAGTCATTTTAATGTAAAATTTAAAATAATATACATGCACCTTAAAACCTCAATTATATCAAAATTTTATACTTTTTAGCTCTTTTTCTACCATTATTTTATAACAACAACAACAACAATAATAATGAAAAATTTAGTTTAAGAACCATTTTACTAATAAACAATTCAAAATGATATTAATATCTAACCAAAATGACTAATAAGTTATATAAAAATTATAGCATTTGGTAATCAATGCTAATGATAAGAGTATCTTTTATTAATCTTTTACTAATCACTTAAAGCTTAAGATTAAAATATGCAAATTAAAATTTGTTAATAAACAAAACATTGTACTTACTCCAAAAAACATCTTCTAAAAGTCCTTTCTAGATAATTTGATTTTCACTGAAACCCCGCAATTTATAATGGTGTAAATTTGCAATGATTGAAAGCAATTCAAAGTGAGAATGATGAAAGCACAATTGTTCATAGAGCAAAGAATTTCCGAAAGTATTATAATGGTATAAATTTGCGAATAACAAAATACAGTTTTTGCAATAAATGCATGCGTTAAAAGTGAAAAACGTGATGTTAATGCGTTCTTGTGATTACAACATGAATTAAATCTCACATGAATTCGTAATTTTGTATCATTGCTCATAATTCAAAAAATGACAAAAAAAAAACTAATTTAATTATAATTAAGAGCGAAAAACAAATATACGCCCACCTTGAAGGAAATAAATCCATTACTAGAGAATCATAATGTATCTAATTGACTTCTTTTAATATTATGGCGTTTGACTAATTACTTTAACGTGCCTTATCATGTTTAGCTTCAGAAAAAAGCTAACGAGTTGTACACTGATAGAATATACACGATTGTTTCTTTTAATATGTAAAATTTAAAATAGGATACAATGCACCTTAAAACCTCAATTTTATCAAAAATTTATACTTTTTAGCTCTTTTTCTACCATTTTTTTATAACAACAACAACAATAATAATGAAAAATTTAGTTGAAGAACCATCTTACTAATAAAAAATTCAAAATGATATTAATATCTAATCAAAATGACTAATAATTTGGATAAAAATTATAGCATTTGGTAATCAATACTAATGATAATAGTATCTTTTATTAATCGAAATCAATTAGTTAATACCATAACTATTCTAATATTTAATGCTTTTATTTAAAATAACAACAAAGACAATAATAATATGAACAACAACAACAACAACAACAACAACAACAACAACAACAACAATAGTTAAAGAAGGATGAGACTAAATTAAACTTTAAGCACAAAACATTAAAGTTTACTAACTTGAACAATGAAACATATGGGTTGGAGACTTTTATCTTCCCATGTAAAAAATGTTGTGTGATAATAGGCAAGATTGCAGTAATCAAATCTAGATGAATGTGTATGATAGGGTTTTTTTTTCTTCATTATGTTGCCGCGAGAATTTATTATAGTTATAATAAATTAGGCGAGTAAACAACTTTTGCATGTAATATATATGATCTCAAGAGGTTGTAAAACTTTAACGATGCTTATACGACAATTAATATGAATCAACAGTAAAATAGTTACCTCCAAAACTTCCAAATGTTGTTCCAACTCGACCATTTTGTTGGTTTTCCTTTCATAAGATTTCTTTGTAGCATAGCGATTTGAGATGACTCTACATGAATCAAAATTAACAATTTCAATTTAAGTTTTATTGCATATGAAACAAACTTTTTTTTACGCTGCTTATAACGCATATGGTAAGTTTTCTTACCTTCTCATCTGCTTCTTATCCATATTAGGATCTAGTGTACCCATTTGTATTTCATACTTTATTTTAGTGTCAAGAGCGGCAATGCTCTTGCCCTTGGCACCCATTGGTATTCCACCAAAGTTACTACTAGTTTGGCTTGATAGTGGTGGTGACTGAATCACTTGATCCTTAAGAGTCATTTCAGATTCATATGTGTGTTTGATTTCTCTCGCCATGTTTTCTTTTTAAGTGTTTTGTATTTTCTTCTTCTATTAAGTCATATTTATAATGTGAATCTTATCAATAGCCTAGTGGTACCATGAGATAATGTGAGATGATAAGAATGCGTTTGATATGCTGCTATGAATGACAATGAGTATGAGTTTGATAGTAGTGATGGGTCTCTAACCTATGAAAGATCCATACCTAGCTCTCTTGGGGTGCGTTTGGTATCCCACTATGGGAATGAATCTATGACTTTGGAAGTCATTAATGTTGTTTGGTTGGTTATGGGGTCCACCACAATGGAATGAGGATAACCATGATATGTGGGTTTCCTCATAGGAGTATGATTTGGTGGGTATGTGGATACCCATGAAAAGTGATATCTACATGCCTATTTTCATTCCACTCTATTCTCAAACCGATACCTATAGTGATTCTATCAAGCATACTAAACGCACCCTTGATGTATATGGAGTATGAATTATATCTATCATTCATTACTATAGTAGTGGCCTAGTGGGCCCCCTCATCTTAATCAAACACCTTTAATCACTTTAATAGTCATAGTCTCATTCCCATAGTGGGATACCAAACACACCCTTAATCAAAAAATTGTAGGTTCAAGTCTCGTAAAGGACAAACGTGGATTGTATATAATGAGATTTTAATGCATTGTCTTTTAAAAATATAAGATAATTCAATTTTTCACATTTATTATAATAATTTATTAGTCACATATGTCTATTATAATAAGGATAGTTAATGAGTTTATAATAAATTTTAGCATTTATGTAATCTTGACATAAAAAAGTTTAATCAATGTATTTAACTAATCATTATTAGTTTCCATAAGTATCAATTAATAAAATGTTAGACTAAATTTTAGCATTAAAGCTAAATAGCTGTACACCATGGTAAATTGGTAATAATTGGATCCGTGTTTCACAAAGCATAAGACTTGTTAATTTCGTCTAAAAGACAAATAGATTATAGCAATTTTACTAGGCTATACCGACACATAATTCATTTAGTATCATGTCATAAAGGTTGCATTTGGTAAAAATAGCAGTAAGCTGTGAGCAGTAGATATAGCTCTCAACTTTTTAAAGAAGCATTGAAAAAATGAGCATTATTAAAAAATAGCAAAGCTCACAACTCCTTTGCCAAACGAACAATAAAAATCAAAAAACTCATTGCTCACGGTTAATCGCCCTAAAAAGCTCCACACCAAACATAGCCACAGTACATGGTTTAGATGTATACGTAATTTATATTCTCTAAAAAAATAGCTATAGTTCTATACTTTAGAATGAGGGGTGGAGTTAGTAGGGTAACTAGTGGGTGTTGAGCCATCTCTAATCAACCCACTACATTAATTAGTTATTTAAATTGGAAGCCATTTTTCTATTAGTTTTTTTACATTTAGCCCTTGTTCTATATATATGTCTACAAAATTCATAAATAAATAACTTAAACAATAAAAGATGACACTGTAAATTAATTTTTTTGAAGCGATATTTATCATTATGACTTTTTTGCGTTAAGTACGACCACCCCCTTAACTAATATTTCTGGTTCCGTCTTGTTTAGAATATACGATATTTGTTTATTATTAAGTGATATAATATGGTTTATATGTATTAATAAGTTTATATTTTTCTAGAGTAATATTGCAACGAGTGGGTTAACCCATGCGTTGCTGCGGGCTCATTGTGGTAATGTTTATTTAGAGTTATATTTATACATTTAAAAGCAAACTAAATATATTGCAATTAACTCCATTAAACACAAAACAAACAAAAAATATGGTTATGCTCCATTTGTTACATCAAACAACAAAAGCAAACAAACAACGGATATAAATTTTGTAATCAATATTACTTGACTAAAGTCCTCTGTATATTAGCATCAGTTGTTCGTCATCATAAATTGATCAATACAACAAATTCATATCCCGTGTTTTTGCTTTTTCCAAGCATTACGTCTTTGGTTTTGTTGATTTTTGAGGGTAAGTAATGGCTGCTTGGGGCATCCGGATGATTTGCAACCACCACCCTTCTATTGTTCGGTATTATGAATCAAAACAGCAAATCCATAACTATGTGAAATCCACATCTGAAAAGAAGATGAATTTAGAATGATTCAGAAACAATTATGAAACAACGTTTGATTCATCACTTAATGGTAAAGCAAATTCGGTTAATCTAGTCATTGCATTTTCTTTGTTTACATGTTAGTCTTTAAAGACGGCATTGTGTCTCTCGTGGGTCATTACAGGATACAAAATAATCCAAACAGGAACCCACACCGTTTATTAATAATCCTGATGTACTTCAGTTACTAAATCTTAACAACTAAAAAAGTACGTGGTTGTTTTTTTTCTTCTAAAAGAGTATAACCCCAATTTGACGTATTACTATGTAAATGTAAAAATGACACACGCTTACCGCTACAATGTTGCTCAGCTTGGGTCTGTCATCTTGTCACTCGACTCGAGCATTCTAAGTAGCAGCTGATTGATATGTTGCATCAACACCGCCCACCACAATCCTGGGCAACCATGGCTCACACCTCAACCGCTTGTATGGCAATAATGTCAAACTGCAGTGTATTTCCTGGTAATCTGGTACACATAGGGCAACATAAGACATGCCCAGCAAGTGTTATATATAAAAATTCAAAAGGTCTAATGCACTTTGAGTATACACGTTTGACCCGCACGACCCGTTTAATTTTTAACCCATTACCGATTAAAAGTAAATCACTACATCTACGACAGTTATTTTTGCCTCATATAGTACCTCTTTTATAAAACCGTTATATATCCAACCTAACATAGTTTATTAATTTGCTTAAACCGCTAACTTAATTGGTTCTACTTTCCGACACAGAACCCAAATAAGAAAAGAAAATAAACACAGGAAGGTATTTATGCCCGTTACTTTGACTCAAACTCACTTTGATCGGTTACTCACTCCGCCTAACTTGCCAAGTGAAGTTTTCAATTTAGAGCATCAACTATCCATAAATCTATAAACTTGCCATACTATGGACATTTCAAAGCAGAAGGTGTATCATTCAATAATCAATATACTTCAAACCAATACATTCATAAGTAAAAAATATCTAAAGTTGCTATAACCATAAAAACACAACCTTGTGTCGCTTCATATCTTTAGCATTGATGTCGCTTTATATCTTTAGCATAGAAGTCAACCTATATACATATAAGCAAGTAAAGTCAATTTAGCAAATATATCAATTAGTACTTTTAATAACTCTGACACAATACGTTTTTGAACCACATCACATAGCAAGTAGAACTCGAAGCATCACTCAATTTATCCAACTCGAGCATAGCCTTAAAAAGTAACTACACTTGTTTAATACCATTATACTTCTTTTAAGCACATAAGACAGCCAAATCAAACTCAAAAGTATCAATTAATTGTCACTACTAACAAAGCAATAAAATTGAAAAACGACTACAATTCTTAAATGGCACCGGATTTAAAACTATTCTATCATTCCTATGATACATCTTTTAAGCATATAAGTCAAGCCTAAATCAAAAGGTTCACTTAATTCATCCAACTGAAACACAACTTCAAATTTCGTCCCTTTCAATATCGCGTTATGACCGCGGGTCGACAACCTATCCTTTCATGACAACCAAACTCTTAACAGAAGATCCTAATAAATAAAAATGAAACCCCTACAAAAATAATAATATGAGAATCAATAAAGATTGATACTTACAAGTTAAAACTCGATCCATGTAATTTCATAATTTTCTTTGGCGTCTGATTAGTTCCCCTTCAAATCTAATTACTTCCCCAATAATCATCTCCCAAAAAACCAAAATCTGCAAAACAAAATTAACAACACCAAAAAAAAAAAAAAAAGAAGCCGAAAGTGTAGAACGTGGCCTTCCCTCTGCGTCTATATTTCAGCTAGAATATCCCTCTCTTAAAAAAAAAAATCAGCCATTAACCTTTTTTCCCCTAACCAAACACAAATATAACATTAAAACAAATAAAGATTAAAACCCATTTCTGTCAACTAAAAATCATAATTCACAGTGTTACACACATTATTAATAGTTTATCTCTGTTCTCCCCATCAACCGGCCGGCCAATATTTGTCGCAGCTAAAGGAGGTTGTTGAGGCAACATGATCAAGATCTCTTTATATTTTAATGATGACAAATAAACCATCGAAACACATAAAATAACAAACATTAGCTCAAAATTACCGGAGCCAATGTCTGCTCCTGGCGCGCTGCCCGCGCGTCAACGCGCGGGTGACGCGCCAGGAGTCTATATGGTTCCGGGCGAATTTTGAAAGTCGGCTTTCCCCTTACCCGACAAATGTGGATCTTTCAAAACAGGTATGAATATGTTATGTGCTTAATTGAGAACACTCGAAACGAGTTTTGAGATTTGAGAAATCCTATTTTTAGAACACCCATTTACGGGAAAACGCCAACTCATGTTTTCTAACTACCGACTCTAGCCAAGGCTTTTCTAAACTTAGGGAGCTTGTATATTTCACGTAACATCGTGTTGAAGCATCCATATGCTCAAATCCCGTGCTTACGTCTTCTCTAATTACGTAACGGGTTTACTCCCTTATTGGTCAAACTAAGTCAAAGGTCACTTTGCGTAAATGCATCCTTTCCCACTTGGGTTATGCTTTACATCAAGGCAAAGCACTTAACTTGTTTGAACCAAGGTATTAGTTGAGAACGTCGAGTCATGGAAAGTCACGAGATATGAAACTATGGATTCTCGACATTGTGTTACTTGAACTTATAAGTAACCTATGATTTTCTCAACTTATAATCTTAATTGTCTAAACCTTTTCTTCTTAATGACAATTAGATTATGTCTTAACCCTCTCTTAATCTCATTTATGCATAAGACAAAACCAATCATATCCAATCATATCCAAATCAAATATTCTCTTACACAATCTCCTACACCCTTACATATTCCCTTACACACTACATCTCAACCATCCAATCCCTTACAACACATCCTAACCCTTTATTTTCAACACATGGGGAATTGTTTGAAACCCTAATATAGCTCCTCTCATCCTAGCCATTGATTTCAAATGACAACAAATCACAACCATCCATCCAACCTCTCATCTCTATATCATCACATGGGTTTCATCCTAGCCATTGAATTCAAATCAAACACATCTCAACCATCCATCTAATCCCTCTTCCCTATACCACCACATGTTTTTGATCATAGCCATTGAATTCAAACCAAAACAATCCCAACCATTGATCTAACCTTTCCCCCCAAGCAAAAGAGGCTCCCTTTGATCTCATCCATCCAATTCAAATGAAACCATCTCAACCCTTCATTTCTCCTTTCCCCCCAAGCAAAGCATATTCCTTGGAATATCCTCTTCAACCCTAACCTAGGCATACTTGTTCTTAGCCATTCATCTCTAATGAGATCATCTCATCCATCCACATTTCTCCACATGCCAAATTGTTTGAAAACCAAGGGAGGCTCCCTTTGATCCTAGCCATCCAATTCAAACCATTTCATCTCAACCCTCCATCACATTCTTCCCCCAAGCATTGGAATATTCCTTGGCATATTCTTTATCTCTTTTCTATGCCATGTGAGGAGATACACTTCTACCCCTTCCAAATTACCCTATCTACACCTTAAACCCTTGGTAATTTGGTTTCTCTTTAAACACTTCACAAATGATTTTCCAAATTGGCTATTTGAGTTGGTAAACCTTAGAATGATTAATGTTAAGGTTTAGTATGAAGTACAATTGGGGGTTTAGCAAGGTAAGGAATTTATAATACCAAACACCCAAAGCCTCGAGAATATTCTTCCTCGGTGTTTGGCGCGCCTACCACGGGTCAACGCGTGGGTGACGCGCCGGCCTCGGTAAAATATTCCCAAGTTTAGGTTTTGCCTATAAATACCATGCCTTGCCTCTTGTATTCCTCACCCCTTGCCATTATTCTTTCTCTTTAGATTCTTTCTCTCTAAACACTCTCAAATCTCTCAATCTCTCTATCTCTAATCTTGTGTTCTTGATTTCCACACTAACTTCTTTGGAAGAACACATATCTTTGCAAGGGAAGAATCACAAGAACCTAATCCACTTTTGTGATTGTGTCGAGGGTCTTCTTTCTTATACCCTTTCTACTACAATCGAGTCTCCAGGTTAGGTTAGGACTTGATTGAACAAACATTCATTCATTCATTCAATTGTTTGTAAGGGAAGTCTTGTGTCTTGGTGACCAAGCCTAGATCATTGGGGATCTAGTTGGGGTTTGATACTTCCGGGTGGAAGTCTTGGTAGAGATCTTTGTGATCCTTAGGAAAAGTCGAATCGTGAGATTCTTTTGGGTGGTTTTCGAGGGCGGAATACCGTTGGTGAGTAACTCCTTCTTTGTGAGCACTAATATTGGTGAATATTGGTGGAGTGAATTGTAACGGTTTGTAGTCCACCGAAAGGATTATACTAGTGAATAGTATCGGAGTCGCGGATTCGCAACTGGACGTACGGATGGTATAAACCCCCCATCCCGAACCAGTATATATCGTGGTGTCTTTTACTTGCTTTATATACTTTGGTTGTGTTAGTGGTTGTTGGTTTATTATACAACCACTTGGTGCTATCTTTGGCTTAAAGTTTTTAAACATCTAAAAAGCCGAAGAAACCATATTCACCCCCCCCCCCCCCTCTACGGTTCTACAATTGGTATCAAAGCGGTATACTCAAGTTTTTGAGCGTTAAAGCCTTCCCGAGAAGTCGTTTTAAGTCAAAAACTTCTTTTCCAAAAATCTAAAATCCTAACTAAGGTTTTTGGTAAAGTAGAGTATAGATCCATGGCTCAAGAGAACTATGTAGAGGGATGTTCTATTCAAAGACCACCTTTGCTAGAAACCGATGGGTTTTACTTTTGGAAAACCCGATTCGAGACCTATGTTAGGTCCAAAGTTCTTGATTTGTGGGAAATCATCCAAAATGGCAACTTTGAGTTTATGGTAGAAGACTCGGAAACAAAGTTGTTGGTGAAAAAACCACATATGGATCTTAATGATGATGAAAGAAGAAAGCTGGGTAAGAATGATGAAGCCAAGATGTTGATCTATAATGCTCTACCTCGAAGGGAGTTCGAGAGGGTTCATGTTTGCAAGACCGCCAAGGAAATTTGGCACTCTCTCATCATCACTCATCAAGGAAATTCTCAAGTGAAAGATTGCAAGATCGATTTACTCATACAACAATATGAGAAATTCTCAATCTCGGATGAAGAAACCATTGATAATGGGTACACAAGGTTCAATGCTATAATCACTAGTCTCACGGCTCTTGATTCTAGCTTCTATAACAAGAACCATGTGAGAAAGTTTCTTCGAGCACTTCCGGTGAAGTGGAGGTCAAAGGTGACGGCCATAGAAGAACCCAAGAATTTGGCGGAACTACCTCTTGACGAGCTCATTGGAAATCTCAAAGTCTATGAAATGATTCTTGAGAACGACAAGGCGAGTACCAAAGACAAGAAGGAGAAGGTTAAGTCTTTGGCTCTTAAAGCTAAAGTCACTAGAACTCAAGCTAGTGATGATAGTGATGGTCAAGAGGATAGCAATGAAGAAGATGATATGGATGACGAAGAGTATAATCTCATGGCCAAGAACTTTCAGAGGTTATTTAGGAAAGGTGGTAACTTTGGTAGGAAAAACCGGTTTGGAAACCGAGATAATGGTGGAAGGAAGAACTTTGGGGGGAACCGAAGTGGTGACAACAAGGTCGGTGAAAGCTCAAGACGCACACAAGGTTGTTACAATTACGGTGAGAAAGGTCATTTCATCAATGAATGTCCCAAGCCGAGAGTGAACAAGGTATTTGTTGGAGGAGTATGGAGTGATAGTGAAGATGAAGACCAACCAAATAATGATGCTACGTGTCTTATGGCCCAAGAAAAATTTGAGGTTTGCCTCAAAAGTGATCTACAACCGGATGAGTGGGTAGTGGATAGTGGTTGCACTAAACACATGACTGGGAATAGAAGATTGTTCACATCATACACGGCGTATAATGGCAATCAAGTCATTTTTGGAAGCAAACTTAACGGCAAAATTGTTGGCAAAGGTAATGTCCTTCATGACTCCATAGAAATCTCCAATGTTGAGCATGTTAGGGGTCTAAGTTTCAATTTGATTAGTGTGAGTCAATTATGTGATGATGATTGTGAGGTCAAATTTACTAAGGTAGATTGCACCATTAGTAAAAATGGTGTTGTGTTAGCAAAAGGTCATAGGAGAAATAATTTATATACATGCAAGTTAGGTGATAACTCTAAGCAACACATATGTCTTACGTCCATGGTGGACAACTCAATGCTTTGGCATAGGAGATTAGGTCTCGCCAATATGAGGTTAGTCCAAAACCTAGCTTCAAACGAACTAGTACGGAATTTACCAAAGTTGAGCTTTGAAAGGCATTATTGTGATACATGTCTAGGAAGTCAAGGACAAACCAATAATAGGAATATAAAGGAAGTGACAACTAGTAAAGTTTTAGAATTAATTCATTTGGATTTGTATGGTCCATCTCCGATTCAAAGTTATGGAGGTAACTTCTACACTTTAATGATCATAGATGATTATTCAAATTACACTTGGATATTATTCTTAGAAAACAAGGATGGAGTTTTAAATAAATTCAACATTTTGAGTAAGAAACTTGAAAACCTACTTGATTGTTCAATTGTTTCAATTAAAATAAATCATAGTAGCGAATTTGATAAAATGCAATTTGGAACCTTTTGTGAACATCATGGAATATCTTATAACTTATCGGGCCCGTTCACTTCTCAATCGCATGAGATTGTTGAAAGAACACATCGTAAGTTAAGAAAGATGAGTCGTGCAATGCTTGACAAGCAATCCATTTCACAAAAGTTTTGGTGTCATGCCCTAGATACCGCTTGTTATATTTTTAATAGAGTCTACATAAGAAAGGTAATTAATAAAACACCTTATGAAATACTTAGGAATAGAAAACCATCCCTAGAGTATTTTAGAGTATTTGGTTGCAAAGTATTTATACTTAACACCAAAGAATATCTCACCAAATTCGACCCAAAGTCGTATGAAGGTGTGTTCCTAGGATACTCTCAAACTAGTAAAGCATACATAGTGCTTAACAAGGAAACAATGAGGATTGAGGAATCTCTCAATGTAACCTTTGATGAGAGCATTCCCGAACCTAAATCATCTCCTTTGGTAGAAGATGATGTGATCAACGAACCTTTAGTTCAAGATCAAGAAAGGTCGCCAACATTACATGTTAATGATTCGGATGAAGGCAATCCTAAGGAGTTGAGAGAAGCGAGGGGTCATCCTATACAACAAGTCATTGGTGACTTGAATAAAAGGACTCTTAGGTCACAAAAGAAACAAGTATAAGTTTTTGGCATGACATTTTTCAAAAGTCCAAATTGCTTTGGGATAGGTTTTGATGCTAAAACATGCATCTTAGGAGAACAATCTTTAGGTGCTATTAGAGCTTATGTGATTAAGGTTTGTGTGGAGGCATGGATGGAAGATCTAACAAATGTCTTCCAAGAGGAAAGATATTTATCAATTCATTATTCAAACTATGATTGATAAGTATCCAAGATTCTACATGTCTATACTATGTGCTTGAACAAGATAACTTGACACAAAATTATCTTGATTCATCTTGAAAATTTTGCCTTAAATATGACATTTCTTCACAACCCACACTTGTGTTCAAAATGTTGTATCAAATTCATCTTGTTCTTCTTATATGATATACTGCATGCTACATACACAAATTTTAATGAATAATGCCTCATTGTTTAAAATTTGATGCATAGCTTAACGATTTATGATGCATTCTTAATGGTAGGTAGCATATGTATTTTGTCCACATATCACAACTTAATAATCTACTAGATCACTCATTGCTCTTTGAATAACTTTTATCATGATCATGTGATCCTTGCTCACTTACCTTTCCTATATATTCTCTTCTTCTTGATCCTCACAATTTGTACACCTAATGAGGAATCTTGGTACTAATTGCCTTAATACCCATTGGATAATAAGTGTCACCACTCTTATCTTAATCCCACTTTACTATTATTTAAGGATTAGAGATCTTGTCTAGCATTACATCTAAAATCTCAATCTAAGTTAAAAAAAAATGAATAACCAACGACTCTCTCCAAACAATGTTCTCGACAATTTCATCCTCCAAAGTAATGACACTAATTCCTTGAGTGGAAACAATGGAAGTGAAGAAATTGCTAACAACAATGTTGTCCCTCAAGCTACAATCAAGAATGATGGGATTGGAAATGAGTGGTTTATGCTAAACAATCAACAACAATATCCTAGGATCAACCTTGAAAAACTTTTGCAAGATGACGTTTGGAGCAATCCACAAAATGTTCAAGCCACATCACCCCTTACTAAGGGAATTGGTGATGAAGAAGTTTGGGAAAAGATAAGGAAGCCCTTAAGCCCAAAACTTCGTGAAGGCAATCATGCAATTTGTTGCGAAAACACAATTGACATGCTTAATGCTATTAAGGATCATAGAGAAGAAACCCGTAAGATGCTCAAATCTCTTCATGACGGTGTTAAAATGCTTCAAGCATTAGCCTCAAATATTACATGCATTGTACATCAAGATAGGGGTGTTGACACATGTGAGGACAATCTTGTAAATCACAAGAAATAGCCTCCTTATAATATGTATTGTCTAAGTGTGTTTGTTAGATGCATTATGTGTATTTTGTGTTTCTTTGATCTCTTGGTACTATGATCTTGTTGTAACTTTAAGCTCTCATGCTTTATTATAATAACAAATGCACTTCTATGAACCTTGTCATGCTCAACATTTGGATTATGGAGTCATCTTGGACACAAATATACTTATTGTTATAATGTGGACTAACCCATGTTGAAAGTCTCCAAATGGTAACCTAACCCATCTTGGACTTTCACACGTGAGGATTTCTTGTTGGTTGCATGTTGTGCTTTCTATGTATAGCTAGGCCACCGCAAAGGTGAGGCTCTTGACCCATGGATCCCCGCCTTAAAACAAGGGGGAGCAATGATCTAGGGGGAGCTATGTTCAAGGGGGAGCACGGTGTCCCGCCTTTTTGATTCGACAAAAGGGGGAGAAAGAAAGCAAGATGATAAAGAAAGCAAGATGCGTGAAGACCATTCAAGTAATGTTGGCTTCACCAAATTACAAGGCAAAAGTCAAGATGCAAGCTACACCAAAGGCGCGCTTTGTCTTCGCTAAGTTTGGTAATTTTATTTGCTTTCGGTTTTTGTTTGTCATCATCAAAAAGGGGGAGATTGTTGTGGCAACATTATCAAGACCTCTTTATGTTTTAATGATGACAAATAAACCATCGAAACACATAAAATAACAAACGTTAGCTCAAAATCGCCGGAGCCAATGTCTGCTCCTGGCGCGCTGCCCGCGCGTCAACGCGCGGGTGACGCGCCAGGAGTCTGTATGGTTCCGGGCGAATTTTGAAAGACGGCTTTCCCCTTACCCGACAAATGTGGATCTTTCAAAACAGGTATGAATATGTTATGTGCTTAATTGAGAACACTCGAAACGTGTTTTGAGATTTGAGAAATCCTATTTTTAGAACACCCATTTACAGGAAAACGCCAACTCATGTTTTCTAACTACCGCCTCTGGCTAAGGCTTTTCTAAACTTAGGGAGCTTGTATATTTCACGTAACATCGTGTTGAAGCATCCATATGCTCAAATCCCGTGCTTACGTCTTCTCTAATTACGTAACGGGTTTACTCCCTTATTGGTCAAACTAAGTCAAAGGTCACTTTGTGTAAATGCATCCTTTCCCACTTGGGTTATGCTTTACATCAAGGCAAAGCACTTAACTTGTTTGAACCAAGGTATTAGTTAAGAACTTCGAGTCATGGAAAATCACGAGATATGAAACTATGGATTCTCGACATTGTGTTACTTGAACTTATAAGTAACCTATGATTTTCTCAACTTATAATCTTAATTGTCTAAACCTTTTCTTCTTAATGACAATTAGATTATGTCTTAACCCTCTCTTAATCTCATTTATGCATAAGACAAAACCAATCATATCTAATCATATCCAAATCAAATATTCTCTTACACAATCTCTTACACCCTTACATATTCCTTTACACACTACATCTCAACCATCCAATCCCTTACAACACATCCTAACCCTTTATTTTCAACACATGGGGAATTTTTTGAAACCCTAATATAGCTCCTCTCATCCTAGCCATTGATTTCAAATGACAACAAATCACAACCATCCATCCAACCTCTCATCTCTATATCATCACATGGGTTTCATCCTAGCCATTGAATTCAAATCAAACACATCTCAACCATCCATCTAATCCCTCTTCCCTATACCACCACATGTTTTTTATCATAGCCATTGAATTCAAACCAAAACAATCCCAACCATTGATCTAACCTTTCCCCCCAAGCAAAAGAGGCTCCCTTTGATCTCATCCATCCAATTCAAATGAAACCATCTCAACCCTTCATTTCTCCTTTCCCCCCAAGCAAAGCATATTCCTTGGAATATCCTATTCAACCCTAACTCAGGCATACTTGATCTTAGCCATTCATCTCTAATGAGATCATCTCATCCATCCACATTTCTCCACATGCCAAATTGTTTGAAAACCAAGGGAGGCTCCCTTTGATCCTAGCTATCCAATTAAAACCATTTCATCTCAACCCTCCATCACATTCTTCCCCCCAAGCATTGGAATATTCCTTGGCATATTCTTTATCTCTTTTCTATGCCATGTGAGGAGATACACTTCTACCCCTTCCAAATTACCCTATCTACACCTTAAACCCTTGGTAATTTGGTTTCTCTTTAAACACTTCACAAATGATTTTCTAAATTGGCTATTTGAGTTGATAAACCTTAGAATGATTAATGTTAAGGTTTAGTGTGAAGTACAATTGGGGGTTTAGCAAGGTAAGGCATTTATAATGCCAAACACCCAAAGCCTCAGGAATATTTTTCATGGGTGTCTGGCGCGCCTCCCACGCGTCAACGCGTGGGTGACGCGCCGGCCTCGGTAAAATATTCCCAAGTTTGGGTTTTGCCTATAAATACCATGCCTTGCCTCTTGTATTCCTCACCCCTTGCCATTATTCTTTCTCTCTAGATTCTTTCTCTCTAAACACTCTCAAATCTCTCAATCTCTCTATCTCTAATCTTGTGTTCTTGATTTCCACACTAACATCTTTGGAAGAGCACATATCTTTGCAATGGAAGAATCACAAGAACCTAATCCACTCTTGTGATTGTGTCGAGGGTCTTCTTTCTTATACCCTTTCTACTACAATCGAGTCTCTAGGTTAGGTTAGGACTTGATTGAACAAACATTCATTCATTCATTCAATTGTTTGTAAGGGAAGTCTTGTGTCTTGGTGACCAAGCCTAGATCATTGGGGATCTAGTTGGGGTTTGATACTTCCGGGTGGAAGTCTTGGTAGAGATCTTTGTGATCCTTAGGAAAAGTCAAATCGTGAGATTCTTTTGGGTGGTTTCCGAGGGCGGAATACCGTTGGTGAGTAACTCCTTCTTTGTGAGCATCAATATTGGTGAATATTGGTGGAGTGAATTGTAACAGTTTGTAGTCCCCTGAAAGGATTATACTAGTGAATAGTATCAGAGTCGCGGATTCGCAACTGGACGTACGGATGGTATAAACCCCCCATCCCGAACCAGTATATATCGTGGTGTCTTTTACTTGCTTTATATACTTTGGTTGTGTTAGTGGTTGTTGGTTTATTATACAACCACTTGGTGCTATCTTTGGCTTAAAGTTTTCAAACATCTAAAAAGCCGAAGAAATCATATTCACCCCCCCCCCCCTCTACGGTTCTACAGAGGTGCATTTATGTCACTGCAAATTATAGATGAAAACAATAAACAATCATTTAGAATCAAAATATTACCAAAAGAGCCCAAAAACACAGAAACTAATTAGAAGTCGATGAATGCAATTTCATGCATAGTTTTTGTGCATTGGGTGAGTGATATATATGATCTTACCGATCAACGGTAAGATCATATTTTTTATTTTACCAATCAACAGTAATATCAACGGTAAGATCTAATGAAGTTGCATTGCTCGATGTCATTCCCGTTTCCTTCGACCTATTCTCTTGTTGCAAGCTTAATGCAATACTCGACTGAAAATAGTTGAAAAATTAGCATCATTAGACTCAAATCTAACAAACAAAAATTTGGACTTTTTATTGTACGGTTCAATTCTCACAAACTCAGATACCTCAAGAAATTCAGGCCCTGGTTTAAAATCATACTATTTAAGTAATAGAAGCACATGCAAACAATATCTCCTACTACCCATTATGCTAGACCGATTGCGATTATTGCAAAGCTCATATATATACTTTTAAGAAAGAATGCCAAACACCCTACATTAACTACTTTGTAATGTTCTTGTTATGGATGTCAAACACCCTACAAAGCATTCATTTGATATTTCTGAGATTGGTGTGTCAAACCAATCTCAGAAATATCAAATGAACGCTTTGTAATGTTCTTGTTATGGATGTCAAAAGTGCCTACATAAATTCAGAAGGCAACAGAGTCATGAGAATACATAAATGCTGTAAACAACCATGAGTGTAAGTCTATGGAAATTTCTATGGAAATTTTAATGTTACTAAACGGAAACGTATATCATGAGAATTGTTTAGTTGTTGGTTTTCAGCGAAACTAATATTTTAAGGATCATTGTTAGATTTTCTTTTCATAGTTGAACACAGCAATACACCGACCGATGGCACCAATAACAAAAGTTAAGTAACAGGCAGGTAAAATGAGTTTTATAATCAACAACTGAATTGAAATTGATTCAGTTCTACTTAACATTAGATTTATTAATACAAAAAACACAACAATAACATTGGTAAAGAGTGATGCTTACCGCATGATTAGGCAAGCCTTTAGGTACATGTATCTAACTATCTATACATATACATAGTTGTTAATTTGTAAGTGTATCCTTTTGTTTGAATCGTGGCTTGAATGTTGTTACATGGTTTTCGCTACCTATATTCAAATAATTGTTTATATTATAGAAATCTGACCTTAAGGTTGGTGAATAGGTTAATGGAAGTTACGGTAGAAAGAATTTCATAGTTCATAACATTAAAAGATTTGAAGAAAGATAAAAAAATGTGAACCTTTGTTGTGGACAGAGGTGGAAGCTTCTCTAATTGGAGTCATTGGAGGGTAGATTTGGCTGTGTGAAGCACGACTGCGTACATTTCGTGTGTTGCCCTGAGAACAACCCATACAAAGTGGGAGGACCTGTGATGAAGGTCTTTTTGCAGGCATGGGGACTGAAAAATTACACGGTTCAGCGACATTTGTTGGGCCACATTAAAAATTGCAAGAATGTTAACAGAAAATGTAATAACTTACCAAATCCATGAATCTGAAATCAATATGAAAAACTGTGGACCCCAAAAAACTGAAACACCATATACCTCCTACTACAGCTATAGTGGGATGACCATCTTGACTGAATGGTGTGAAGCAGTGTAACAACCCACAAAATCTCACTACTATCATTCCCATTACAAATACCTATAGTAGGTATTTCATAGGTAAATTTTTGCTTTTTATGTGCATTTATTACTTGCATGACTCACTAGACCTGCTCACGTACCCACACAAGCCAAATAACTCAACACTCACATCCTATAAACCCCTGGTATGTCAAGCATAAGATCACCACAACACCATAATAAGTAATCTACCAATCTAACACACTAAATATATCACAAAACCCTAATAAATCTTAATTAAACCCTGATTAGGTCTATGTGCTTATATGCTTAACTAAACTAGTTTGAAAGTGTCCAAGGCTTAAGTATGAGTTACCTAAGGAACATTAGGATACCTTAGGACCATTAGGCATTAGTACAACCCTTAGAACTTAGGTACAAGTCCCTTAAGTACAAAACCATAACTAGGTCATAACTTCCTAGAATTAGGTCTAAACTATCCCAAAACTTCACCATAGGTTACCACCACTTAGTATAAGCCTCTTAGGACCTAGGATTAGTTATTAGACACTCATAGGACACTAATCTAGGCACTAAACCATAGGATAAACCCTAATCTCCCACTAAACACAAATAGGTCATTTAGCTCACAAAACTAGGTCAAACCTTCCCAAATATTTCCCATAAGCTACCATCACTTAGTATAAACCCCTTAGGACTTAGGATTAGTCACTAAACACTCTTAGGAACCTAACCTAGGCACTAAACCTTAGGTAAAACCTTAAACTCTCACTAAGTAAAACTAGGTCTAAACTTAAACCTAAACTAGTAAAACCTAAACATAAGCAAGCAAGCACCCTACCACCATTCCCTAGCATCTTACACACCACCTTGTCACTACCAAGCACCCTACCACACACCTCCATCACCTACTTAACTAAACCGCCCCTAAACCACCACTAAACCACCACTAATCACCCTAAACCACCACTAAACCACCCAATCAGCTGATAAGCAGCTCACAAGCAGCTTACAAGCACCTCTCCACCACCTTATGGCCACCAAACTTCCACAAACCCTCCTCGTCACCTCCTTGACCAACCCGCGGCTAAAAATCCTCCACACCACCCTATATTGCCCCTACCTACTCCTAGCCACCCTTAGTCATCCCATAGCCTCGCCACTTCACCTCCTAGCTTTTCTTAGTCATCCCCCTTGACACCTCATACTTCCATTTTCTTGGTCCCCAAGGCTTACGAGCCTATATAAACCCTCGCCACCCTCCATTTCCAAACCACACCCCTCCTCACTTCATCACCTCAATATTTCTGGTCTTGGTAGTAGTACAAGAGCTCTAGGAAACTTAAAAGTTGAGTGGTATAGGTCTTGCATGCTTGTCAAAGTAGTTTTGCCCTAGAAACCTTAGTTTGCCAACGTTAGGACTTACACGACCTAGGTAAGCCTCCAACTTGTTCTATTAGATTTAGTTTAGTCTTAGTATATTATTAATATGCCTTAGATCCCCTAGGAACCCTTGCCTAAGCCTTGAACCATTTCATTTGCTAGTTTACATTTTAAAACCCTAATTATAGATAAAACCCTAAATACATGCTATAAGCCCTTTACATAAGCCCTAAGCTAGTTTAGTTAACTTAAATAAGCTAATATTAGTTAAACATAAGCTAGAAAACTTAGTTGTTATATAAAAATATAGTTTACATGCATTTAGGACTAGTTTTGCAAAACTTTACATGCATAAGGGTATGTATCATAAATTCCTGAAACTATAAAGTCTAGGGACTGTTTTTGACATTTCCTAGAATTTATAAGTGTAAGGACTCATTTTTCAAAGAATTAAAACCTTAGGATAGAAACTAAAATAAGTTATAAACTAAAAAGGACTAGTTATGCAAATATTATAAAGTTAAAGGTCTAAATGGTAAATATAGAAAACTTATGAGTCCAAGGGTTAATTATGTCATTTTCTAAAAATATAGAAGTCTAGGGACTAGTTGTGTCAAGTATAGATAGTTATAAGTATAAATAATATAAGTATTATAAGTTTAGGGTAGAAAATGTTAATATATAAACTATAAGGGTATAAAATGAAAATATCGTATAAATATAAAACTTAATAAAAGTTAGAAGCATAACATAATAGTAGGGAGCTTCATGTGAGGAGTACCATATGGATATTTCGTTTTGACGAGTTTGCTGGGTTTACGAATTAAAGTGCCCTGGCTCCTCAAACGATTATTGCATGTACTTCTGGATTATGATAGCCCGAACGGTTTTATGATTATAACTTAACTTAATAACAATATAGCTCAATAGTAGGGAGCTTCACGTGAGGAGTATTAACTTCTGAATTATGATGGCCCGAATGGTATTATGTTGAAAACATAATACAATAGTAGGGAGCTTCATGTGAGGAGTCATATAATTCTGGATTGTGATGGCCCGAACGGTGTTATATTATATCTAAAACATTAATGAACCTAAGAACAATAACTGAACACCTAGTGTTGACTTTTAAGCATGTATTCTAGGTATATTACTTCTACGGAGATATGGCAGAAGGAGGCACTGAGCTCGGAGGACTTTCAAACCGGTTATCATTTAAACATAACCTAAAACCTAGACTTTGGGACTTCATCACAAGTAAAAGTATACCTTTTACTAATAAAACTCTGATAATTAAATGAATGATAACTAAATTTCTAAAACGTCTCTTTTCGAGTCATTTTCTATTAATGTAACTGTGATTCTATGAAGTAATACCCTAAGCACTTAATCCACTGTGTGGAAAACTAGAAGGGGGGGGGGGGGTTTGAATAGTTTTACGTCTTTTTGGTTTATTATGAAAAACTTTGTTTGTGTGTTTTCTTAACTTTTTTTTTTAAATTTAGATTCGATATTATGTGAACTCAAGTCTTGCACAACATAAACATCAATATATATATATATATATATATATATATATATATATATATATATATATATATATATATATATATATATATATGTATGATATAACAATAATAATGTAAGTAAAGAAATAAATGAGAGATGGAAAGATCAAACCGCGAGACAAGAAATTTATAGTGGTTCGGCTACAAGGACACCTTCCTTGCCCTACTCCACTCCCCAAGCACCTAACTCGAGAGTTTTCTTCACTATGTGAACAAGCTCCCTTATGGCGGAGAAAACCTTACACACCAATATACACACCACAACTTCATCACAACTAGATCACACCTTATACACAACTACTTCACACCTATCTTTTTCACAACTATCTTCTTCACAACTATCTACTTCCCAACAATCTTCTTCACAACAATCTTCTAAACAATCACTCTATCTATATACTAAGCTAATCTATCTTCTACCAAATATTCACAACAAATAACACAAAGAAATATATGTAATGAATGATGCTCTAACAACTTGGATGTGGAGGTCACAACAAGTTGTAATACTTCTTGTCTTAGAGGATAGAAGTATTCTTCTCTTGCACTTGAGAGGCTGATGTTTGGATCACTTTGAAACAAAGATTTGTGTATGTATGATCAAAGGATTTAGAGAATAGAAATGGAGATCTAGAACAGAAAGTTTAGGAGTGCAAAAGGTGAAAAAAATCTGTGAAATAAACCAGTATTTATAGGCAAACAAATTACTGTTCTGGAGCGTGGTCGGTCCCCTTAATTAGGGGGCGGTCCCCTTAATCATTAAGGGGGCCGCCTAGTATAATTAAGGGGGCCGCCCCTCCAGAACGTTGGATTTGTTTGTCTTTTAGTGGGGAAGGTTTTCTGAATAATATTTGCCATTTTTGGTTGGAAATTTGAAATTATATATTTATAATGATTTCAACATATTCTTTTAATTCCAAAAATGATTTTGTAAAAGATATAAAATGTTTATGACATTTTATAAAAGTTCTAGTGATTAGAGAAAAATTTCCTTTGATCATAGAATGCAATAAACACTTTGTTTATTCATACCTTAAGTGATTTGGATGCAAAATGAAATATTTATCTCTAAATACTTGTTTACGAAATAAGTTTTAGTTTAATGAATTTACGTTTTGTGATTATCAAAACATAGAGATGTTGATGAAAGTTAACAATGTTTTTAGGCATTATTTATGTCAACAATCTCCCCATTTTTTATGATTACAAAACTTAAAACTCTTTAAATCTAAAAATTAATTTTTAGACAAGTATTTAGAGTTTTATATTCACTTCTTCCCCTTTTTGTAAAATCAAAAAGGTTATGCCGATTAAGCTTCATGAAAGAAGTTAAACTGGTAGAAAGCTCCCCCTTGATGTATGCTCCCCCTCATTTGAGAGCACCAAGGAAACGAGCTATGGAATGCTTGGCTACAAAAAATATGTGAGGAGAACAAGACATATATATGCAAAGCAACAATAATGTAAATAAAAATAGATTCATTCACGCATATATGAGATGAACATAGAAATGATCATCATTACAACATTCAATATGCTTGAAGCATATTGATTACAATAAAACAAAAGAAACAACATAGTCCTAAATTGCCAAAGAGAGCACTTGGACTTGCTTGCAACCCATGGTTGAGTGTTTTATATGCTTGAGGGGAACATAAGCATAGAGCTTAGTTGTTTGATGGAGAAGGATATGGAGTGGGGTGTGACAACTGGCAAATTAGGGAGCCATTTTGAAAAACCCGCATTACGTTAAAGTTCGTTTATAAATTTATGTTCGAAATTTTATTCGTAACAAACTTGTAAAACCTATATTGTGGTTGATAATATTTAAAACTTTTATGGAATCAAAATTTGGATTATCGATGTGATATGAATTTATTTTGAGATTTTCATTTGGCACTACGTTGACTCCGGCACTAGATAACCTAACAAAATTTTAATGTTTTGAATTTACGGTTCGACTATATATTTATTTTGAACGTCTCGTGGTATATTAAATAATTTGGAACGAGCTTGGTTTGAGAATGTCGAAATACTTTGGGAAAGTTTATGGGTTTGGCCTTGCGTTTTATAACTAGCCACTTTACCCCATACTAATAATATTATTATTATTATTACTAATAATATTTAAAAAAAAATAAAAAATAAAATAAACTACATATGGTCCTTGGGTTGGGGCCGGTTCAACACAACATAGAAAACACAAACACAAACCCTCACCTTTCACTCTCATCTCTCTCTCTAATATCAAACCGCCGCCGCCTCTTTTTCCGGCAACCACCGCCACACCGCCGCCCCTACAACAAAAATAACACCACCACTTTAACCCTCTCACCGAGATCTTTCTTTTGACATATAACACGCACCCTAAAACCTACCCTAACACCTCGTTCTCATCACCACCGCCACCTAAACACCATTATCTTCATCATTTCTTGTTGGGTTTTTAAAGAAAAGTATATTTTGAGTCATTTTGAAGGTGAGTGGCCATGACTTTCACATCGTGTGCCTCGATTTGCATTTAAATCTGTGGCTACACAAGTTATTTGGTGGGATTCGAATTTATATTAATGGGAAATGTTATTTTGATGATAATCTTGGGTTTGGTATCCGGGTTTAGTGATTTCATCATGTGGGTCGATGGAACCGTGAGCTTTGGGGCTCACGGCTTGATGTTGGTTCGAGCCTTGTGGCTCTCCCTTGTTGGGTTTCGACCTCGTGTTCTTGTTTAGCGAGGGTTTGAAATATTGGAGTTTGATTGGTTATTTGGTTTGGATTAATTGTGACCCTTGTTATTGTTGTTGGTGTGCCATAACCCTAGGGTCCGTTTGGCAGCTTGGTGTGCTCGTTTGAGCCTAAGCCGAGACCCTCGTGGTCATAGGCTTGAGTCATCTTGGTTCGTGGAGCTTAGCCGAGACCCAAATGGGTCTCTCGGTTCATATTATTGTTATTATTTTGTCGATTGAGACTTGGGTATAATGTTGTTATTTATTGTTGTTGTTGTTGGCAGAAAGAATTTATATTGGTATTATGGAGTTGTGTTGACGGCAAGTGAAATGTGGACCGATTGTGAGACGGTCAAATTAGATGGACGCAGATAGGTTAGTCGGGTGCCGTAGTCGGACCCTATTGTTGTAGCAAGTGATATGGGACTTGATTGATGGAGATGGATTTCTTGGTTATGATTGATTATTAATACTTGGACTTCGGTTGTGCGTGTCGAAGTCACGTTGACTTTCTAGTCAACGGTTGATTTCGGCAAAACGCCGTAACACTTGGACTTGGACAATGAGCCGAGGGTGATGACTCGGACATGTGACCATCTATATAACTCGATATTTAATTATAATAAAAAATTAATAATAAAAGCTCGTAATAATATTATTAATAATATAAACGTTTATATAAGTATATAGACGTGAAAATGTATATATAACTACATAAGTGCATATATTAAAGATAAAATGATCACGAGTAATATTATAATAACGTGACGATATATATTATACTATGAAAGTAGTGTAATAAATGTCGGGAACGCTATTATGATTAAAACAATTAAAAATGCCGATATAATTATAACGTTGGATAATTATACGAAATGAAATGTTTTGGAAAATAAAATGAGAAACTTACGAGTTATATGGGATCGTGGTCACTTGAGTCCAAGTGGGGCCATATTATTCATTGAGTGACTTTCGTGCTTGTCACGGATATGTGACGTTAATACATCCATTTTCTATAACTACGTAACTTATTTGATCGACGGATTAAATATGACCTATGTAGTTATATAAAATGAGTATATTAATGGGTATTGTATCCTACGACGCCCATAGGTTGTGGTATATGTACGAGATTTATGAGTTACTAAATATTACGTGAGGTTTATCAAATTAACGAATTTGGTAAGTTTGACGATGTATTTAGGGAACTTATTAAAGGGCAAATTACCTGAAAATGTATGCAAGTTGCCACTTTTTCCCATTGTATGTAGCTTTCTTTTTTTTTCCCAATGTGTCACTAAACTTGCTAAATTCGTCCATTGCGTGTAGCGGTGACTTGATTCACCTGCTGGAGCAGGTTAACCTAACGTTCGTTAGGTTTATCATTGCACCGTTAGTCCTTTAGACTAACGATCGTTTATCATTGCTACATACAATGACAAAAGTAACAAGTTAGATGACTTTTATTATTTTTAAAATTTATGTACGTTTTCTACACGTTTTTGCACACATTTTTATACACGCTTTTATACACACATTTTTATACACGTTTTTATGCATGTTTTTATACGGATTTTCATACACACATTTGTATACACGTTTTTATGCACGTTTTATACACACGTTTTTTATACACACGTTTTTATGCACGGTTTTACACACGTTTTTATACGTTTTCGCAAGTTTTTTTTGCGTTTTTGCCAGATTTTTTGCGTTTTCTTCCGGTTTTTCGCGTTTTCGTCCGGTTTTTTCACGTTTTCGTCCGTATTTTCGCGTTTTAGTTCGATTTTTCGGGTTTTCGTCCGATTTTTCATTATTTTATCCAATTTTTTTTATGTTTTCGTCCATTTTTTAAGTTTTTGTCAGTTTTTTCACGTTTTCGTCTGTTTTTCACGTTTTTGTCCCCTTTTTTTTTGCGTTTTCGTCCTGTTTTCGCGTTTTCGTCCGTTTTTTCGCGTTTTCGTCCGGCTTTTTACGTTTTTATCAGATTTTTTTCGTCCGCTTTTTTACATTTTCGTCCGATTTTTCAACTTTTCGTCTGTTTTTTCACGTTTTCGCCTGCTTTTTTACGTTTTCGTCCATTTTTTACGTCTTCACCAAATTTTTTATGTTTTCGTCTGTATTTTTACGTTTTCGTCCCTTATTTCACACTTTCGGACAAAAAAGTAAAAAACTGACAAAAACATAAAAAATACAGACGAAAACATAAAAAAACTGACAAAAAGTAAAAAATCCGACGAAAACTTAAAAAAACTAACATAAACGTAAAAAAACTGACAAAAACGTAAAAACCCAGACGAAAACGTAAAAATCGGACGAAAATGCGAAAAAAACGGACGAAAACGCACAAAAACACGAAAAACCGGACGAAAACGTAAAAAAACTGACGAAGACGTAAAAAACCGACGAAAACTTAAAAAAACCGATGAAACGTAAAAAAAAGACAAAAAGGTAAAAACGTGTGTATAAAAATGTCTGTATAAAGACGTGTGTATAATCTGGACGAAAACGCGAAAAACCGGACAAAAACGTAAAAAAAAACTGGCAAAAACGCAAAAAAACTGGCGAAAACGTATAAAAACGTGTGTAAAACCGTGCATAAAAACGTGTGTATAAAAAACGTGTGTATAAAAACGTGCATAAAAACGTGTATATAAATGTATGTATGAAAATCCGTATAAAAATATGCATAAAAACGTGTATAAAAATGTGTGTATAAAAGCATGTATAAAATGTGTGCAAAAACGTGTAAAAAACGTACATAAATTTTAAAAATAATAGAAGTCAGCTAACTTGTTACTTTAAAAAAACGGACGAAAACGTAAAAAATTGTCGAAAACGTAAAAAAAGTGTGAAAACATTAAAAAAAAATGAAAATGTAAAAAAACAGACGAAAAAGTATAAAAATGTATGTATTGAAATATTTTAAAAACGTGTGTAAAACCGTGCATAAAAACGTGCATAAAAATATGTATACAAATGTGTGTATAAAAATCCGTATAAAAACATGCATAAAAACGTGTATAAAAACGTGTGTATAAACGTGTATAAAAATGTATATAAAAACGTGTATAAAAATGTGTGCAAAAACGTGTAAAAAACGTACATAAAATTTAAAAATAATAAAAGTCATCTAACTTGTTACTTTTTGTCATTGTATGTAGCCATGATAAAAGATCGTTATTATAAAGGACTAACGGTGCAATGATAAACCTAACGACCGTTAGGTTAACCTGCTCCAGCAGGTGAATCAAGTCACCGCTACACACAATGGACGAATTTAGAAAGTTTAGTGACACATTGGGAAAAAAAAAGAAAGCTACATACAACGGGAAAAAGTGGCAAGTTGCATACATTTTCAGGTAATTTGCCCCTTATTAAATTTAGAAATATACCATATAGCATTCTACGTGCTATGTGATTTAGGTTTTGGGTATAAGCTTGGAATAATATATTAAGTAAATAAAGTATGGAAGGATACCAAGTCGACGGATTTGGTAAACTTCGATGTTTTATTTAAATGATATATTGGACTAATATTAGACCCGTAGGTTGTTATTATTATTTCTTTTGTTTGTGACTTCTTGGTTTGAGTTGTGTCGACCCTCCACCCGCATGGATACCAAACGCCAAACTCCAAACTAATACGAGAATAATATGAGAAATGGATTTTTGGAAAGTAAAAAGGAATACGTTCAGGATTGGAAATATTTGATTTTGAGGAAATAATTTTGAAAAGAGTTTATATTGTTAGGAAGTGCCGAGTCCGTAGTTGCTGTCATTTGAGTTGTGATACATCTTACTTCTACCGATTTCTTTCTGCTGATTTCTGGACTTGAGGTGAGTCATAGCCCCACTTTTACTTTTGAACTTTGTTTTCAATACTTGGGGTGAGAAACGTGCAAATTGTTTTATGTGGACTATTATCGCTTTTGATTTCAAAACTTGCTATGCTTATAGAACTAGGTAGGATAGAGCGAGGCCTAGTCGAGAACTAGGTAAGCTATGGAGCGAGGCCTAGTCGAGAACTAGGTAAGCTATGGAGCGAGGCCTAGTCAAGAACTAGGTAAGCTATACAACGAGGCCTAGTCTGGAACTAGGTAAGTTGAACATGTCGTATCCTTACGAATGTTGGGTATGTCGTATCCTTACGCATACAGATTGATTTGATTTGATTTGGTTATTGGACTATAGTGTGCACCTATAGGGATGGTTATTGAACTTTGAGGCCTAGTCTAGCTTGCAAGAGTTTTGCGTATATGTCCACTTGATTGAATTATGAATTTAAACCTATGATCTCACCAGCGAAAGCTGACTTTTAACACGTTTTCTCAGGTAATTAAGTGATGAACTTGGATGCTTGGATTGGAGGCTTGGCTTGGCTATACGGTTAAGGATCTACTTTTCTAAAACTCTGATAAGTAATTGGGGACCTATTGTTATTACCTTTGGGCCTTACTTTGGATAAATTTGGGATGAATGTAAACTTTAAAACCCCGTTTTGGTTGTGTTTTACTTATGTTTACTTTATCTCGTTCTATTATAACTTGTGTTGGATACCAATCCCCGTAACACCCCGAAAGCTTGTTGAGTCTTCCGCTGTACCAAATTTTGGGGGTGTTACAGATTGGTATCAGAGCCAAGGTTATAGAGAACTAGGTAATAAACACCTAAACTATAACCGATTTTTATGAAAACGATCCTCGACCAATGCCCGCCAGCCCGCCGAGCCGAAGCATCTTCGATTATATTAAGGTAATATGAGATAATGATTTGATATGAGATTTTTGAGATGATTTGAGAATATTGGATATATTGATTATGTGATATGATGGCGTTTTGAGGAATTACTTTAGACCGCATGTCCCGTTACCATATGTCACAATAAAACCCTGATCTTCTAACTGAACAATGCTTAACACATTCAATTTAATCTCTGATGTGTAGAGTACATTGGGTATCAACAAACTTCCTTCCTTCGTTTCTACTGTTGCCTCACCGACTCCATAAGAGAAGATAAATTTCTTCTGTTGTTCTTTAGTACCTTCAACCTTGAACCTATTTAACATCCTTTTGAATAGAGTCTTTGTAGGACTCATGTGCCTTTTGTAAGCACCGCTAACAAACCACATGTCATTCCAACTTCCTTTATCCGAGCCCTCCACCATATAATCGGTGGTTACATGCATCCTCTAATCTATAGGCCCATTTCCTTTAGCATCCCTCTTTGTCTTATAGATCCATTTCAGTCCCATTGCTTTCTAATCTATAGGCAAATTCGTAAGAGTCCATGTTTTATTCTTGTTGATTGAATCCAACTCTGCTTCCATGGCTTCAATCCATTTCTTATCTACCGATGTTAAAAAGTAATATACAGAAAAAGTGAATCTAATTGGTACAGGGTGTGATAGAATAGGTTAATTTAAAGTGCTTATCAGCTTTCAAAATATATTTTGACCACTCGTTTTACCATTCATCAACTGTTATTGGAGAGAAAAATTAATAGTTACAGTATAAGATTACATCACAAGAAAAAGATACATAATGCTTAAGTTATAGGGTTATACCAAGTACTAGAGATTGATACTGTAAAATACAATATAACCACTCCTGTTTTTCCTTTTTTATTATTTCTCTTTAGCAGCTG
This sequence comes from Artemisia argyi, assembly GCA_030686995.1. Classification (NCBI taxonomy): domain Eukaryota; kingdom Viridiplantae; phylum Streptophyta; class Magnoliopsida; order Asterales; family Asteraceae; genus Artemisia; species Artemisia argyi. The sequence continues at coordinate 223,222,886 of CM060708.1, forward strand.
ATTCTTCCTCCTCCTTCAATTCATCTTCTTCTATTTAGCCTCTCCATCTTCGTTCTCCTTCCTCTTCACAACAAAGAACTCAAGAGACCACTTAGGGATGGCAACGGATCGGGTTCGGGGCGGGTTTTAGTGTACCCGTACCCGTTTATAATATCCATACCCGTATCCGCCCCATTAACTGTCGGGTACCCGATTAATATTATCCATCGGTTTTTTGGGTTTCTCCGCGGGTTTCGGTTGTCCCCAATTGAATAATATATAGAAAAAAATGACGGTATTAAGATTAAGTCACATACTAAAATCCACCGAAAAAATAAAGGAAAACACCCTAATATATTCATTTTTGTTAAAGTTATAGAAAATGAATATAGTATCAAATGATTTAATGTTTTTGAATAATTCATGTACAAAATAAAATATATTATGTAAGAGAGATACGTATACAGAAAAATATAATGGAAGAAATTATATATAATGTATATATATTCTAGTTAAATATAATATCAATAAAGCGGATGTAGATTCGGGTAAACGGATACGGGTACGGGTAATCGGGCGGGTATTACTAGAACCCGTACCCGAACCCGAACCCGTACCCGTACCCGGCTAAAAAATTATATCAATACCCAAACCCGTATCCAAACCCGCCAACCCGCCCCCGAACCCGACCCAACTGGTTCGGGTTTCGGTTTTCCCCGTCGGTTTCGGGTGCTTTTGCCATCCTTAAGACCACTGAGAACAACACTCGGGTCATCATCCTTAAGTAGTTGTTCTGCCACCTCAGCCGGCGTAACATTTATTTCGAGCATCAAATCTTGAATTTGTTTAAAAAGATCATGTTGGTCGAATCCAAGATAGTTGGAGGCCAAAAGACGAAATCCACATGGGGTGCAATAGGACATGTGGATATGCACGTCCATATGTCCATGACCAATTAGTGCAGGGTCAAGTTTATCTTTTTGGTTCATGGTGAATATAATGATTCTTTCATTTGCGCAAGTTGACCACAACCCATCAATGAAATTAAGAAACCCCGACAACGTTACCTGATCAAAACTCCAAAACACCTTGCATTAGATTCAACACATTCAAATACTTAGTTCAAGAAAGTGAACTTTTTAAATAACAAACATTTTTCTCTTCGGAGTAATGGTTTTGATTCTTTTTCTTAGGTAGAGCTCTTGACGCCATGACAGTCAATTGATCTTTAACTCCGCTGAGCAATCAATGTCTTCCCCACCAGAACCGATCGATTAGCAGTTGACATCAATTACAACCGCAACTCTGAATCTGGCTTAATGTTATCAACTGCAAATCATATGCATCAAAATTCCGATAATTTGCCATAGCCGCGATCAAACTCGATTTTCTAGTCCCAGGCGGACCATACAACAAGTAGCCTCTTTTCCACGCCTTTCAAACTCTCCGATAATACCTCCTCTCCATAAACCCCTCTAAATCCTTCATCGCCTGCTCTTTGATATCCGTATCCATTGCCAGCGTGTCAAAGTTTGCAGGGTGATCAAAATTCACCGAAATCCGCAACGGCTACTTCATATTTGGCGAACTTGTCATGACTGTGTATAGCTTCATGGTCCTTTGTTCTCGTTCCTCGATTTCGCTTCATTAATTATAGATGGCAGATAGTCGTCTAACACCATATCTTTATCTTCATGATGAAATGTGAGTTCCAATTATCGGTGACCAGAATACTATATATCTTTTAACTAACTTTGAATTCTGAGAAACCAAAGACCAGTAAAACTTTACGCCGTTGTATACTTGGTTGTTCATAAAACCATCTGATTCATATATGATAACAGTCAAGTGTGTGGAGAATTTGTTGATAAGATTTCGAAAACTAGGATAAAGGTAGCCTTGAAATTCAGGGGGCAAGTAACCACGAGCCACACTGCAAACCATTACCAACATTGCTGTGGCCGTGATGGAGCCGATGGTGAAGATGAATGTTTTGTAAGAATGTGACATGTTATTGGTGTCTCATTATCATCCCATATTGAATTATAGGTTACATATACTTAAATGTATACTCATTATGTAATCAATTGAATTCAATATAGTTATGAGTGCTCCTAATGGTACTTTAAGTCTTAACCGTTTTTATTTGTTAGTATTGATGGACATACTAGCACTTAAGCCTATATATATGTCTAGTCCTCTCTCTACCCAAAACACACAAAAGTAGAATCATGTAGCTATCCATCAAGCTCTCTACACTCAAGTGGGTCAAGGGAGAGATATTAGTCGTGCTTAAAGTGTTCTCTACATCATGACAACATTCGCTTCCGCTTCGGATATGTTTTACTCGTTCATGTTATTATGTGGTTATTATAATATTCTAAGATCTTGTGGCATAATGAATAAATGTTGTCATCATGAATATTGATGCTAATGTTTACACATATAATTGTTTACATGTGGTATCTAGAGCTATCGTTTTTGAATAGATAATAACCCTCGCATGATTTATTGATTAGTTTATTGATTTTGCGATAAAATTAGGATCTTTATGCTTTCTGATTATACGTGTTGTATTGTTTAAGATATGATGCATGAAACTATAAATTGCCTAATAGGACCAACACACTAATAGTTTTGAATCATGCATATATTCATTCTCTACATAACGTAAATAATTGTGTTTTGATATGTTGACACAGAGAACGAAAAGTAAGATAGTTAAATGAAAATAAAAAATAAAAAAAAAAATAAGCCTTGACGTCAAATAAATCATATTATTTATGTTATCAATACAAATCTTGAAAGATAATGCCTGAATATATGAAATCCATTATTGTTTCTTACATTTCATTTGTTTGTAATTAATATAAGCATAGATACAAATAAACAAATAAACAACATAAGTGAGTAAGAGAACATGTTTATCTTATGTATGAAATTTGTTTCAATTGTCAGTGATGATGTCAAATGATTTTTTGCATTAAAAGAAAATAATTTGAATTGCATGATAATTTTATCTTGAGGGATATGGGCTCACTACCATGTACACGTATTGATATGTAACTAAGAAATGGGTATTTTGTATCACCTCTTATGGCTTGTGGCACTAATGTTATTGATATTAAAATTGGTCACCTAATTGCGTGTTTGTCAAATTAATTATTCTTAGTTAACCGAAATGTTCAAATGTAACAATTAAAGACTCCCCAACTACATGTATGATAATTGATTGTCAGTTATGTTTAAATTAATTGATTTACATGTTAATGTAGTTGTTACAAAATTTTGAAATAAACATTATTCGTAACACCCATATGTTTTAAATTCTAAATTGATTATACTTTAAAGCTATTTATTTATTGATTATGTGACATTTAATGAGATTAAATTGTTAGTCACCAAAGTGGCTAAATTGATCTAGAATTTGTAGTCATATAATTCAAGTTGTCTTATGGAATGCTATTACGGATCTATTATTAGTTGATAGAAATTATGAATTTTTCTCAAAGAAAAATTATTCTTCTATAACTTATAAATTTAAGGATGAAAATTAGTATGCTTTGTCATATGTATATAGTTATCCAAAGATGTGTATATATTTGACGAAGTATATTTTATTTTCTTGTAAAGTTTCATTGCATTCTAATAACAACTTAAAGCTATTTATATATTATATGACATTATGTGAGATTAATTTGTTAGTCACCAAAGTGGCCAAGTTAATTTCAAATTTGTAGTCATATAATTCATGTTGTCTTAAAGAATGCTACTATGAATTTTTTATTAGTTGATAGAAATTATGAATTTTACCCAAAGGAAAAATTATTTTTCTATAACTAATAATCTAAAAGATGCAAGATAATATACTTTTGTCATATTTATATAGTTATCCAAAGATGCTTATATATTTGACGAAGTCTATTTATTTTCTTGTAAAGTCTCATTGCATTCTAATAATGATGAGGATATATTGTTGTGTTTACCCAAAGGAAACCAATAATATATATATATATATATATATATATATATATATATATATATATATATATATATATATATATATATATATTTCATTTATATCGTATGAATTTTTAACTGTAAGCATATACATCTTCTGCAATTAACGTTCACTCTCAAGCTTCTTCTGTTACCTTGTTTACCGGTGTGAATTTCTCCGAATGAAGTGAACAAGTCACTTTCCATTTAGGTGCTTTGGATCTTGACTTGGCGCAATTGGAGGATAGGCCTGCTGACCTAACTGATGCAAGTATAGAGGCTCAAAAATCACACCATAAGGCATGGGCAAGGTCTAACAATATCTACTTGAACTTTATGCGGATGACAATTGCCAACAACATTAAGTCTTCTCTTCCCGGCATTGAAAATCAGAATGCTAAAGATTTTCTTAAGCTTGTGGAAGAGAAGTTTCGTTCTGCTGATAAAGCACTAGCAAGGACACTCATGGCTGAACTCACCACCATGAAATTTGATGGTACAAAGAGTATACAGCAACATGTCCTTGAAATGACCAATATCGCAGCAAGACCTAAGACACTAGTTATGAATGTGGATGACTCTTTCTTGATGCAATTCATAATGAATTCACTTCCTTCTGAATATGGACCATTTCACATCAATTATAACACACTAAAGGATAAGTGGAATATTGATGAACTGTCCAGTAAGCTTATTCAAGAGGAAGCAAGACTAAAGAAACAAAGAGTTCACTCCGTTAACCTGGTGAATCAAGGAGTTGACAAGAAGCTCAAACCAAAACCCAAGAACTTTAAGAAGAAACAACATGCTACAACCTCAAAGGTTGCTAATGGTGAAAAGAAGGAACGAAGGGACAACAAATGCAATTTTTGCAAGAAAGAGGGACATTTCCAAAAGGATTGTCCTAAGCGTAAGGCTTGGTTCGAAAAGAAAGGGATTCCTTACAATCCAAACCACAAGCCCAACTAATAACTTTCTCTTTATGGGGAACCGAATGAAGGCTCCCATTGAAGGCGTAGGGACTTATAGACTGAAGTTAGATACCGGGTTTCACTTGGATCTAATGAATACTCTCTATGTACCTTCAATTTCTAGAAATTTAATTTCTATTCCGAGACTTGATGTTAGTGGGTATACTTTTGGTGGTGGAAATGGTCGTTTTAATTTATATAAGAATAAATCATTTATTGGTTATGGTATTCTTATTGATAATTTATATAAATTGAAACTTGATGATGTTTTTTCTGAATCTCTGTTTACTGTTGATCATAATGTTGGAATGAAACGTAGTATCGTCGATGAAAATTCTGCTTTCTTGTGGCATAAACGTTTGGGTCATATATCCAAAGAAAGATTGCAAAGATTGGTGAAGAACGAGATTCTACCGAATCTAGACTTCACTGATTTTGGCTTAAGTGTGGAATGCATTAAGGGTAAGCAAACCAAACATAGCAAGAAAGATGCCACAAGAAGTAGTAATCTCCTTGAAATTATACACACCGATATTTGTGGACCATTTGATACTCCATCCTTCACTGGAGAAAAATATTTTATCACCTTTATAGATGATTTTTCACGTTATGGATATGTCTATTTGCTGCATGAAAAACTCAATCTATAAATGCCCTTGAGGTGTTTGTAAATGAGGTTGAGAGGCAACTTGACAGAAAAGTGAAAATCATAAGATCTGATAGAGGTGGTGAATATTATGCAAAGTATAATGAATCTAGATAGTGTCCTGGTCCCTTTGCAAAGTTCCTCGAAAGTCGCGACATATGTGCTCAATACACTATGTCGGGTACGCCACAACAAAATGGTGTGGCAGAAAGGCGAAACAGAACATTAATGGAGATGGTTAAGAGCATGATAAGGAAATCCTCTTTACCTCAAAAGTTTGTGGATGTATGCACTTAGAACCGCAGTGTATCTATTAAATAGGGTTCCTAGTAAGTCAGTTCCAAAATTTCCTTTTGAATTATGGACTGGAAGGAAACCTAGTCTGAGACAACTGCATGTTTGGGGTTGTCCAGTAGAAGCACATGTTTATAATCCACATGAAAAGAAGTTGGATTCTCGAACCGTTAGCGGTTACTTTATTGGTTACCCAGAGAAGTCCAAAGGGTGTAGGTTTTAATATCCAAACCACAGTTCTAGAATTGTTGAAACAGGCAATGCCAAATTTCTGGAAAATGGTAAAGTTAGTAGGAGTGTTGAAAATCAAGTTGTGGATATTAATGAAATAAGGGATGAAGATCCATCACCCATGAATGTTCGTAAATCCACAACTGCACCGAATGTTGTTCCTTTAATTCAAAATCAAGAACAACATTTGAATAATGAACAAACACCCAATGAAGAAACTAACTTACCAACTCAAACAAGTGAACCCGTTAGAGTAGCATTAAACAAACCTACAAGGGTTAGAAAGTCAGCTATTCCTAATGATTATATAGTTTACTTGTAAGATACAGATTTTGATATTGGCATTGATAATGATCCTGTAACTTTTCAACAAGCCATAGAAAGTGATAAGTCTGAAATGTAGATTAATGCTATGAAAGAAGAGTTAAAATCAATGGCTCAAAACAAAGTCTGGGATCTCATAAACTTGCCAGAAGGTTTTAAACTAGTCGGTTGTAAATGGGTCTTTAACACCAAACGCGACTCTAAAGGCAATGTTGAAAGATATAAAGCTAGACTTATAGCCAAAGGTTATACTTAAAAAGACGGCATTGATTACAATGAGACTTTTTCACCCGTCTCAAAGAATGACTCATTGAGAATAATATTGGCATTAGCAGCTCATTTTAAGTTAGAGCTACATCAAATGGATGTGAAAAATGCCTTTCTTTATGGAAATCTTAAAGAAAAAGTTTATATGAAACAACTTGAAGGGTTTTTCATTTGAGGGTAAAGAAAATATGGTGGGTAAATTGAAGAAATCAATATATGGACTTAAACAAGCTTCTAGACAATGGTATATTAAATTTAATGATACCATTAAATCTTTCGGTTTTGAAGAAATCATCGTTGATCGATGTATATACCGCAAGATCAGTGGGAGCAAGTTTATATTTTTAGTTCTATATGTTGATGATATTTTATTTGCGACTAATGACTTTGGTTTATTGCAACCATCATGGAAGAAAAATTTGTAGCTTGTTATGAGGCTACTATTAATGAATTATGGTTGCGGAACTTTATTTCAGGGCTTGGGGTTGTCGACACTATAAGCAAGCCGCTGAAATTTTATTGTGATAATACCTCAACAGTTTTCTCCTCTAAGAACGATAAGTACTCTAAAGTTTCAAAACACATGGACATAAAAAATTTTATCGTGAAAGAGGAAATTCAGAAACAAAGAGTGCATCTAGAACACACTAGTACATATATCATAATTGTTGATCCTCTAACCAAGGTTTTACCATCAAAGACATTTACGCAACATGTTCCTAAGATGGTACTTGGTTGTATTGATAACTAATTATGATGTTCTAAACACTCTTGAGCTCAAATAACAAAAAAAAAAAAAATGTTTCTGATGTTATTTCTTATTCATTATGTTATTATGCATGCATTTGTGTTTGAATAAGAAATAGGTATGTGTTATCATAACAAGTATGTGGACTGTATGTTATTTATATATATCTTATGAATCTAGCATGATGAGCTCATAATGTTGTGATATATGGAAGGGAGTATACGAGAAATACTGTGTATGACCGCCATAATCCCCATTATATAGTTTGTTTTGTTGAGATATTTATGATGACGGTCAATAAGATTTAATTTGCTAGCCTTATGTTGTACCATGTTGGAGTATCATGTCAAGTGGGAGAATGTAAGAATGTGACATGTTATTGGTGTCTCATTATCATCCCATATTGAATTATAGGTTACATATACTTAAATGTATACTCATTATGTAATCAATTGAATTCAATATAGTTATGAGTGCTCCTAATGGTACTTTAAGTCTTAACCGTTTTTATTTGTTAGTATTGATGGACATACTAACACTTAAGCCTATATATATGTCTAGTCCTCTCTCTACCCAAAACACACAAAAGTAGAATCATGTAGCTATCCATCAAGCTCTCTACACTCAAGTGGGTCAAGGGAGAGATATTAGTCGTGCTTAAAGTGTTCTCTACATCATGACAACATTCGCTTCCGCTTCGGGTATGTTTTACTCGTTCATGTTATTATGTGGTTATTATAATATTCTAAGATCTTGTGGCATAATGAATAAATGTGGTCATCATGAATATTGATGCTAATGTTTACACATATAATTGTTTACATGTTTGGGCAATTGGTAATTTGGATTTGGTTTTAGAGGACATTATGAATAAGTTGGTTTTAAAACTAATGTAAACTTTCTTAAACATCGAGAACAGGCGAATTGGGAGCTACTAAATCTTTTTTTTAATTCCTTTAATTTACTTTGTTAAATTTATTTAACAATCCAATTTGTGTTAAACATGTTCACAATAATCACTGAACTCGTTTTAAATTCTGGTGTAAAATTCAAGATTAATCGGCCACAAGCTAAGGAATAATCTATGTGAAATTTTCAAGGTACAATTGTGAATCTGTAACTGCAAAGTCTGTCATCATGTAAACAAGAATCATAAATTGTTCAAAATTTATTCAAAAGACTAACATTTAGAGTATATGATTTGAGGTTAATAAATAAAATTAGCTTGTGCTGATGGATATGATACTTCTTGATCGGCAAACTAATCGTCATCACTTTCATCGCTCTCACTTTCATCACTGTCATCGCTCTCTTGCTTATTTTCGTCCTCTTTTGCATCTGATTTATCTTGTTCTTTCTTTTCCTTTTCTTTTGCAAGCCGCTCTTCTTCTTCCTTTGCCTTAATTTTGGCCTCTTCATTCTCCTTCTTCTTCACCTCAAAAAACTCAATGAGGCCACGAAGCGCGATGTCTGGGTCATCATCCTTGAGTAGTTGCTCCGCTACTTCTGCTGGGGTGATTTCAACCTTTCGGATCAAATCTTCAATTTCTTCGAAGAGAATGTGGTGTGTGAGATTATGATACTTGGAGGCAAGCAAATGGAATCCACTTGGAGTGCAATATGACATGTGAATGTGAAGGTCCATACGACCAGGCCGAAGAAGTGCAGAATCAAGCTTGTCTTGTCTGTTTGTGGTGAATATGATGATCCTTTCGTTTCCACAACTTGACCATAATCCGTCAATGAAATTAAGAAATCCCGACAATGTTATCTGAGAAAAACAATTAGGCTTAGGCTCACTTTGCTAAACACATATAATGTAAAAAAATAAAAAATAAATAAATGCTAACCTTCCCCTTCCCCTTTTTTTTACTTTTAGCCACTTCAACGTTATCCCGATCATGAAGCTGTACCGAGCAATCAATGTCCTCAACGACGAGTATCGAACGGTTCGCGGTACTCACCAATAACCTAGTCAAATCAGAGTCTGACTTGATATTAGTCAACTGCAAATCATATATATCAAAGTTCAAGTAATTCGCAATGGCAGCGATCAAACTCGATTTGCCAGTCCCAGGAGGACCGTACAACAAATAACCTCTTTTCCACGCCTTTCCAACTTTTCGATAATAATCTCTCCTCTCCACAAACCTATCCAAATCCTTTATCAACTTCTCTTTGACATCAGGATCCATTGCCATCGTGGCAAAATTCGCGGGATGGTCTAGATTCAGGGACTTCCATGAGCACCTCGAGTAGCTATTATTCTTGCCTATTGTGAATATCTTCACAGTTTTGTCTTGTTGGCTCTTTGTTTTTGAGTAATTAACTATAAATGGTAAGTACTCGTTCATCACCAAATCTTTGTGTTTACGATGAAATGTAAGCTCCATCGACCATTCATCCGTTTGAGTTGTTTCGGTCATTGTGTCAAAACTGAAATATTCTCTTGTTGGCGTCTTCCTTGAAACTGAACGCCAGTTGAATTTAACATCATTGTATATGTCGGTGAACTCCTCGTTAAGTTCTATAGTCGCTTTGATCTTGGTCTCATTAGTGATTTTACTGACCTTTAGACGGTGGACGTCATTAGAGATTCGATCCGAGAAGTAAATTTGTGTGGCATCGTAAATTTCGTTGTCACTCATTCCTTCACTTTCGTATATTACCATGGTCAAGTGTGTGGAGAATTTGTTGATGAAATTACGCAAGCCGAAATAGAGATAATCTTGGAATTCAGGAGGTAAGTAATCTCTAGCAACACTGCGAGCAACCATTGCGGCCGCAGCAACAGATCCTATGGTGGAAACTACTGTTTTCGCCATCTCGTATTTAGATTTAGTTTTTGGCGACATTTTGGTAATTGATCAACAAGTACTTGTTCCTGGAAGCAACAAATAGGATTTCGTAAACTACTCGTATAAAGTAAACGTTAATATTCACAAATTAAAGTTGTTATTTACATGTTTCATAATCAAGATTCAGCGAAAAAAATAACAAACCAATATATATATAGCATTTATAACCTTATTAAAACTGAGGCAAGTGATCTACTATGATTGTTCATCACAAAAATATATGTAAAGTATTATTTATCGAAACACATACGGATTAATAAATATGTCCAGGGATATGAAGGAAATTTTCAATCAAGGTTTTCATAGGCCTTTGACGATCAAATTACGCAATTAAAGAAAACACAAAAGTTTACAATAAAGAGCACTCCTATAATTAAACACCGTCCACAATAATTTAGCTTTAAAAAGGTATACCTTTTTAAACATGTAAAGCTATTGATTTGATAAAGCTTTTCTTACTATATATTAACGTTTATAAAAGCATCTTTAATAAAAGTCAATATACCGTCTCCATGGTGACATGGAGGTGACATGAGATTTATGCAGATGAACAAAAAGCGTCAAGTTAATATATGAGAGACAAACACAAGTTTATGTGTATGAAGTGGGTCCAACTAAAAATATGAGTTTATGGACTTGATAAAGTATATATCACTAGAGATGAAAGTTTATAATAGTACGGAGTAGTAGTTTATAAAAATCTGAGGTGCTAATAGACATGTTAAAGTCCATAATTTGAAGATGCTTTAAGTTTATATAAGTTTTTTTATTGCGGTAATAAATGCATTAAATGAGTCTATCGTCTTAGACATCTTATTGCTACAAATATATATATAAACAAAAACTTAATGTGATTAAAATAAGTAATAAACTTTTATGTATTTTATAACTTCTTTAAACTCTCACTGTGGATGACTTAAAAAATCCTTTAAAAGTATTGATTAAATCGATCTAATGAAAACCGAATACAAACAGTTTATTGCGGAATCAATATTATAGAACCGAATTGATCAGTAGCAAGAAGTATTTTAAATATGTATATATTCCTAAAAGTAAAAGAAAACAGATGGTTAAAACAATCGAATTTATCTGAGAAAAAAAAAAAAAAAAAAAAAAAAAAACAATCGAATTTATAAGAAGGTATATTAATTAATTAACAAGTATAAATGTGTATAAAATCTTTTGCTTTTGAAAAACTTATTTTAAGAGCATGAACACACGTAACTCACGTTAAAACTTAACGCAACGCCACGTCAGCGCCACATCAGCTTTTACACTTTAACTTAACACCCACATCAATAACGCGGCCTTAACTTAGAAGCATGCAACCGTAACTTGGCCTTAACGCGAGTTAACGCATGTTAACGTGATGGAGCACGTTACGTGTGCTCATGCTCTAAAAGCAAAAGAGAACAGAAAAAAAGAAACATGATACGAACAGTTTTTTTTATACATAATATCCAGCTTTTTATAAGAGCCAGATTTTTAGAAACAGACGTGAAATCTTTATATAGTTACACAGTCTAGATTGATATATAATTAATAAAAAAGTTTATAGAACCGAGTTTTTTTACGATAAAATCCAATTTTTTATCATACAGTTACCAATTCATAAAACCGGTTTTGATACTAGTATATATATAATAAAAACAAAATATAAACATGAAAAAGAAAATTACCTTTGAAGTAAGATAAAGGATTACTAATGTTCTTCAATATGTGTTCGATCTTGAGCTAATTAGATACGGAGTCATAGGTTAAGTTTCGTATGAATATGATAATGAAGAATGAAAAACGATGTATATATATACTAGAAATCCAATAGAGGGTTATAATTAAATAAGGATACAACTTTAGATACACATACCAAATTAATGAGAAACTTGGCAATCAAGTAATGATTTTTTATTATTAGTATTACATACATATTATAAATGGTAACATATATACCATACACGTACATGCGTCACATTGTACATACACATGGAGTTTTACGAAAATTAGTGAAATTCGCGTTATGTTGCGGCACGAGTGCGAGGTGGTAAACAACAATAAGTAAAAATAAAGACGTCGTGTATACATGCATAATCAGATAAGATCAATATAGATCCCATATTTGCTATAAAACTAATGAATCAATCATAGCCACCCATTTTTATTTTTCACATTTTTTTTAAAACAAAATATCTTGCAAACGGTAAATCTTCAAGCCACAAAAAAAAATACCATCGCGATGAGAATTAAATCATCTTTCTATAGATATGCATTGTTATATACTTTCGGCGATTTTTTTTTTCAAAATTTCTGCCAGAAAAATCATATATGATTTGTAAAAATCATATATGATTTATAAAAATCATATATTATTCGTTAAAGTCAAATCATATATGATTCTTACGAATTATATATGATTTTTACAAATCATATATGATTTTTCTAGGCAGAAATTTTGAAAAAAAAAATTGTTCATCAAAAGTATATAACAATGCATGTCTATAGAAGATAATTTAATTCTCGTCGCGATGGTATTTTTTTTTGTAGCTTGACGATTTACGGTTTGCGAGATATTTAAGTTTTATAAAAAGGTGTAAGTTTATTTTTATTTTTTTCATTATGATAAAAAAATGAGTGGATAAAATTTGCTTGATAGGTTATATGGTAAAAAATGAATCTATAAAAAAGTTTTGGCTATGCATAATTTGTCAACAAAGTTAAGTGTCAAATGTGACTTTTATGATCAAGATATAGATTAAAAAATATAAGAATAAATCATTACTTAAAGAAACATAAAGTGCACGAATAATGAATTCTACCAAATTATTATCAATGCATTGTTTAATTAAGAGGCTTTTACATTTATATATCATTACGAAAGTTCAATATTACATCAATTTCTTTCTTACTTTTGTAATTATGTTAATACCCTTCTCAAAATTTTGTAATTACATTAATATCATTTCTAAACTTTTGTAGTTACATCAATACCCTTATCTTTTACCTTTATTATATATATATATATATATATATATATATATATATATATATATATTCACATACTCTATCTATTAGGCTGATAAGCTTTTTATATATATTTTTTATTGCAATTTCTAATTATTAAATGATCTTTGATCTCTATAAAGGGTGAACAAAATAATCTTTCATAAAAGTTAAATAAACACGTATAGTTAAACTGTTAATAGATCACAAAAGTTTACATCGCATGAATGTTATTTTTATGGTATCATAATATTACAAAATTATTTTTACATGAATACAACTTTTATTTCCATGTTTTCAATATAATGTGTATTTTTTTTAATGGTAAATAATTATCACACAACATACACTACAGATTATCTCACATGTTTTAAGAAAAATTTGAATCCATAATTATTTGATTAGGGAGCTTTCACTACAAGAAAAAGTGCTTTTAGTGATGAATTTTTTTGTAACCACTCATGATTTGGTCTTTATTATCATGGTTTAGTCACCGATATATTTGTCGTCACTGCATTTCCGTCATTGCCATAGAATTAGTGACCGTTACAAAATGTGGTCACTAAGTTGTCACAAATGACAAGTATTAGTGACGACAAATAATGGTCACATAGTCCCTAAACCGTGAATATAATATTTTCAATGAAATATTAAGTTGCCGAGTTAGACTAGAGACCAAAAGTGGTGGTCACTGCCGAAAAAAAGTATATACTAAGTTTAAAGACCAAGTATCAGTGGTCACTAGTTTATCAAATTAGAAACCAAGGTTGGTGGTCACTGATTTACAAAATATTGAGACAAAATGAGTGGTCACATAAACCGTAACCCCTAAACTAAAACCCTAACCCCTAAACTTTAACCCTAACCCCTAAACTTTAAAGACCAAATATTAGTAGTCACTAGTTTTTCAAATTAGAGACCAGGGTTGGTGGTCACTGATTTACAAAATATTGAGACAAAAAGAGTGGTCACATAAACCGTAACCCCTAAACTTTAAAGACCAAATATTAGTGGTCACTAGTTTTTTAAAATTGGAGACCAAGGTTGGTGGTCACTGATTTACAAAATATTGAGACAAAGAGAGTGGTCATATAAACCCTAACCCCTAAATTTTAAAGACCAAATATTAGTGGTCACTAGTTTTTCAAATTAGAAACCAAGTTTGGTGGTCACTGATTAACAAAATATTGAGACAAAAAGAGTGGTCACATAAACCGTAACACCTAAACTAAAACCCTAAATATATATTAGAAACTAAAATTAGTGTTCATTAAATAATTAAATTTACGCAACATCACAAGTCGATCAGATCGAGATTTTTTAAAATATCGGCAAGGTGAATAACTAAAATGACAATGCATCAGTAATAAAAAAACAGTAAGGAGATATGCTAACAATTTAAGGTATACATTACTCGTAGGATTTTATTATATTATGTACTTTTTTATTTTATCTAAATAACTTTGATTAAATTTACACATAAATATTTACATTTAATTTAAATAAACAAATACTTAAATTTTGGGTCAGTCAAGATAAACCAGACCTTATTTAAATAACTTTGCATAAATTTAATTCATTCAAACAAACAAACCTCACCACAAACCAGACCTTGTTAGCGCCTCTCACCACAAACCAGACCTTATTAGCGTCTCTCACCACAACTCACCATGAATCAGTATATGAATCACTACCGTCTCTCACTACCGTTAAGATAAACCATACCTTATTAGCGCCTCTCACTACCGTCTCTCACCACCTCTCACCACCGTCTCTCACCACCTGAACCGTTATCGATTTGAGGTATTAGTGTCTCTCACCACCACATCTCACCACCACATCTCACCACCTCAACCGCGCCTCTCACCACCACAACCGCTATCGATTTGAGGTATTTTATTTCGTCAAATTTATCATGTAATTTTAGCTGTCAAATTATGTTTATCATTAGTAATTCTATTCAATTTCTGTTTATCATTAGTAATTTTTTGTTTGTGCTGAATAACTGTTCGACGAAATGCCTGACTTAGTTGTGTGTATTTTTTTGCTAAAAGTATTGTGGATTGGATGTGCAGATCAAGTGTTTGACTAAATGCCCGACTTAGTTGTGTGTATTTTTTTAGTAATTTATTGTTTGTGTATTATGCGTATTGTGTAGTTATGAACTAGTTCGTGTGTTGCCTTAAGCTGCTAACTAGTACTTTAGATTGGTGATTTTGTTTAAGTCTTCCATTTTATAGAAGCGGTCGTGAAATAACTTGAATACTATCTATATATAAGTAATTGTGTGAAATGATTTGAAATAAAGTCATGTTCTGCTTTGGTGTATGCATGATACGATGTACTGGTGTATGCATGATACGATATACTGCATTTTTTTTTGTTAATTGTCTTAAACGATAGCAAATATGAATAGATTTACAAATGTGATTTTCTACATGAATAGATTTTATTGTACGAGTGAATATGGACAAGTCATGGATGAACATAGCTCATAGGACAAGTGACCCAAGATATGAGTTAGGTGTAAATGAGTTTCTTGATTTTGCATACCGTAACAAACAAGTGTCATCAAAAGTGCCTTGCCCTTGTAAAGACTGCAACAATTATCGCAAACATAGTAGAGCTACAATATTGGACCATTTAATGAAAAGAGGAATTACTGTTGGTTATGAGAATTGGGTTCATCATGGCGAGCCATATGATGATTTAGATGATAGTGATGATGATATGGCAATTAGTGAAGGTAATGATGGTGATAATGATATGGATGATGATGATGACCTTGGCGAGATGTTAAATAACATAGGTGAAAGTAGAGGAGGTGTTAATTGGCAAAGTGATGGTGAATCTTCAAGTACCTTTAATAAAGATGTTGAAACCCTTCGACTATTATTAGCTGAATCACACCAAGAACTCTATACGGGATGTCAAACTTTTTCAAAATTTTCGTTTATTGTTACCATATTGCATTTAAAGACAAAAAGTGGTTGGACTATCAAATCATTTGATTTAATGCTTGATGTCTTTAGAAAAGCCTTGCCAGCTCCATCATTAGTTCCGAAAAACTTCTATGAAGCCAAAAAATATGTACGTGATTTAGGGTTTTATGGAGAAAAAATTCATGCATGCATTAATGGTTGTGCTCTTTATCGAGGTAAGTACAAATCTTATACCCAATGCCCAAATGTTCAGTGCGAAGAGCCTCGTTTTAAAGATAAACATCATAAGGTACCACAAAAGGTGCTTCGATATTTTCCTCTCAAACCTAGACTACAAAGATTGTTCATTGATAAACAACTTGCTTCTGACATGAGGTGGAATAAAGAGAAGCGGGTTAATGATGATAACATAATTAGACATCCCGCGGATAGTGAAGCTTGGAAACACCTTGATAGAGTGGACTCGTCATTCGCTAGTGATCCGCGTAATATATGTTTAGGGTTAGCAACAGATGGATTTAATCCATTTGGTAACCTAAGTAATCCGTATAGCATTTGGCCGGTATTTGTTGTCCCGTATAACCTGCCACCATGGATATGTATGAAAGATCCATACATGTTCATGTCGATGTTGATTCCTGGCCCGAGTTCACCCGGAATAGATATTGATGTTTATTGACAACCTCTCGTAGATGAACTAAAAGATTTGTGGGTTGGTATAAAAGCGTATGATTCACACAAAAAAGAACACTTCAAACTACGTGCAGCTCTGTTATGGACGATAAACGATTTCCCTGCATATAGTATGCTATCTGGTTGGGTTGGCAAGGGCTACGATGCTTGTCCAACATGTATGAATGAAACTTCGTCTCGTTACTTGCGTCATAGTAAAAAAATATGCTATATGGGTCATCAAAGGTTTCTGCCGGCTTCAAATCAATGGCGAAGGGATAAGAAGAATTTTGATGGGAAAGTGGATTATAGGGAACCAGTCGCACCTAAGTCTGTGTTGATCCCAGTTGAGCAAACGATCTTATATAGAAGTTGTCTTGTATTAAACACTTAAGCTAGAATGCGGAATATAAAACCTTAACTTAAGAAGAACAATTTAACTATCAACACTTCAATATTATTAATACGAGCACTCAACAATGCCAGGGTTTTACAACCTTGAAGTGTAAACGAAAACTAAACAATACGTACTTAATCTAACCCTAGGATCCTCCTTTTATAGGCCAAGGAGTCCTACTAGATTTACAATAACTTTCTATGCAAGATAAGAATATTCTAGACGTATATAATATACACACAATCTATTCTATAATTATCTACTCCGTATACATGTTTATCACTTTAGCAGTAGATTCCTTTAGCAGCATTTTCCCATAACAGCACTTTGACATCGGCAGCAGAGTCATTTACCTTAGCAGCATTCTCATCACAGCAACAGTTTCACTCAGCAGCAGAATCCAAAACCCAACAATCCTCCCCTAAACTTAATATTTATCACTAAATCATTAAGCTTCTTCAAAGCACAGTTAAACACCAGGAGGATGCTTCCAAACACTCAAATCTTGAGATGTCTGTTGACCAAGTATCTTCTTATACTTTGACAGCAAATTAAATGCTTGATCATCAGTGTCATAATCTTTCTGCAAGTTGAGTAATCCAGCACCATTAACCATCTGATTGACAGTATTCCAATATCTTACCACTGGGTAATCCTTTTCAGCCAGCATATACAAAGTAATTGGTCTAATTTCCAAGACATGAATTCCAGAATCTTGAAAAAGTCTCCATTTTCTTACTTTATATCCTACTATCTCTGTCCATTCAGAATCATCCATTTAAGGTTCATACATAAGTTTCAGAGCTCTCCAGAGAACATTATCAGCCATAGTCTTAATGTAATCAATTTTCTCTGTTTCATACTTTTTACCATCAAACTTCTTAGCTCCAAACTTTTCCTTATATAACTTCCACAAATCATCAACATCCTCTCTATCAAAGTAATATAGTATCTGTTGAAATCTAAGAAACCTGTGAGTCTTTCCATCAGATCTCTCAACATCATGAAATGCTCCAATTTTAGTATCATATCCTGTAGTTACTTTGATAATAGGATATTTGATTCCTATTGGTGTGGCATCAACTACTTCAGGTTCCTCCATCTTACCAACCATAGTGAGAACCTTCAACTATTCCTTTAAATGCTCAGAAGGAATATGATCATAATCATTCTTGAACTCATCTCCTTCAGGCTTAGAGCTGCTTTCTTCTCCTGTTTTTCTCTTCTTCTTTGCAAATGATTTATGAACAACACCTTTTCTTTTACCACTTTGAATAGAAGAAGTTGTCTTATCTGCAATATCATCAAGCTGCTTAACAACATCTGCCTCTTGAACATGCTCTGCTTCAACAATCATATCAGGTACCAACTTTTTATTCATTTGAGCAGTATGTTCCAAGTCTTCAGCACAACCTATAGGATAGAAGGTATCTGTTTGTCTCTTAGCTTGTTGATACAAGTCAAAAACCTCTTGATCAGACTTGGGTTTTAACTGTACCAATTTCCATCCCTTCATATTCTTCAGGTACCTTTCTTGGTCTCTTCTTTGTTGCAATGGAGTTGGACCCCTAAGAACCCTTTTCTTTCTTCTCACAGCAGCATCTTCTTTCTTTTTCTTAGCAGTGAACTCTCTTATCCAAGATTGCACATCAAAAGTTGGAATCTCTTTTTCTTCAATCTTAATCATCTTGGAGAGTTCTATATCAGCATCTATTCTTATCTTTTCATCAACCCATTCCTCATACCTCTTTAAGTCTGCAGTTTCCTTTTCAACCTTTTCCTTTTCCTCCTGAATCAACTGTTGTTCTTCTTGATCAAGCAATTCTTGTTCTTTCAATACAACAGCTGAATCATGTTCAACTTGTAATTCCTTGGGCCACCAATGAAAAGGTATCTCAGAGTAATCAATCCCCTTAAACATTATCTTTGGATCTTCAACTTGCTTGCCCTTCCCTTTATCAGTAGAAGATGATGAAATAATCTTATTTTGTTGAGCAGCAGGTTCTCTGATTACAACTCCTTTTAGAGGTATTCTTGGTGTAGATGATGTGATTGTGGTTGTTGGTTGTTGTGGTATTGATTGAGTTGGTAGTGGTGTATGTTTTGAAGATGATTCAGATGGAACCTCTGTTGTCTTCTTACTTAACAAAACCATAGCCTCAGCAGCAGCATTGTCACTAGACCCAGCAGCAGAGTCTTGTGCATCAGCAGAATTGACCTTTGCACTAGCAGCAGGATCAGCAAAATCCTTAGCAGTAGAGTCTTGAGCAGCAGCAGAGTCATCAATCTTGTTAGTAATAGCAGCATTATCAAGTTCTTTAGCCACAAAATCACCTAAAGTCATTAAAGCTTCACCCATTAACCCTGTTGCCTTCACTAGTTGCTCAGGCTCCAAAGTCTTAAGTTTTTCCACCACCTTTTCTTGAGTAGCAATCACCTTTTCCATTACAACCTCATTTCCTAATTTGGCAGCAATCACAAAGTTTTCAGCATCCTGAGGACTTTCCACTTCCATGTCCCCAACCTCTGGAACCTCCCCTGAAACCATTCCAGCATCCATATCCTGAGTACTATCAACTTTCTTCAAATTAGCCTCCCCTGAACCCATTTCTTCATTCCTCCCCTGTTTGGAAGCATCCTCTTCCAAATGAGTAGAGAGTTCAGGTGAACTTACAACTTGAGAAGTACCCACTTTCTTCAATCTTTTTAAGGAGGTTGAAGATCTTGATTTCCTTAAGTTCTTGATCTGTTTTTGCAATTTGGTGATGAGCTTGGCTTGACCATCAACAATAGTAGAAAGACTAAGAACTTTATCTTCCAATGAATTACACCTCACCTCCAAGTTGGTACAAGTAACCGTCAATTCCTGAATGAGTTTCATGGTAGTCTCATCACTTCGACCTGTGTAACCTGGTCCGAGAGGTGAATCATTGACATTGTCATCATGTACAAGATTTTCCGTCAATTCATTTGTCTCTGTCCTGTCCTCATCACTTCGACCTATGTGACCTGGTCCGAGAGGTGAATCTTTGGACAAAAACTCAGTATCAAACCTAGTTTGATCATCTGAGCCCCCTATAATTTCCATTTGGCTAGGGTTACCATCCTGAGAATTAGATTCAGCAGAATCCTTTTCTCTAGATGGTGCCTTGGTTTGGGTCTTAATGATGTTATCACTGTCCTGCTCTGCTGCAAAGCTAGAAGCAGTAGTGACAGCCCTTGCCAACATGTCCTCTCCATCACCTAGGACAGCCTCATTTGGTACAGCCATACTAACACTATCCTGAGGTAGATCAGTGTTCTTTTTGGTTTTCCTACGGGTATAGTGTATTTTGGGTTGTGTAGCAGATGCAGAAAAATTGGGTGTGTGATGGGAATCAGTGGGATTTCCTGATCCTTCACCCTGAAGATTTTGCACAAGTTGCACCATAGAAGGTGTAAGATTTGTATGTGTGCCTGAAAAACCTTTTCCATGCTTAATCAAGAAAGTAAAAGTTTTGGAAACCAATTTAGGAGCATCATAAGTAGCAGTATGTGATCTGAAATTGGTAAGTTGGTTTTCTATAAAGAGCTGGATAAATCTTGGATAAAGCAAATAAGAACCAGACTCTTTAACACTTTTAACAATCCTCTCCAAAATCATATTTGAAAAATTGAATGGATGGCCTTTGCTTAGGCATACCATAGCAGAAGCAATAGTAGCACTAAACTCATTCCACCCAGAAGTTTTAGGACTCAAACAATGAAGAAGAATGTGTATCAAAAATTTGTATTGAGGACAGAGGAGAGCTTTTTGAAAATTTAAATTTGTATGTTTTCCCTCATATCCCAAATCTTTTAAACCTTGAAAAATAGTAGAATTGGCAAGACACGTGGTCTCTGTTTCATCATCTAAGAGAAGAGTTTCCCTTATAGAAGATTTAGTTACACGAATTTGTTGTCCATCTACTATGGCTTTAACATATTTTTCCCCATTCCTAGTTTTAGCTTTAGCAATAAGCCAAAACTGTTTGATGTAGGAAACAAATATTATAGGATTCACAGTTAATGCATACCTAAGAGAAGTAGCATTCAAGAATTTTACCATGTCTGTGAAACCTTCAGGAACCAACTCTTCATCCAAAATAACAACACTATTGTGTTGCTCTGCCCAGGTACGTGTACAATCCATGAATTAGGGTTTTGAGAAATTGGGGATAATTGACTTTGAGAATAATTGAGTGTTATGGTTTGTGAGAACTTCAATTTGGAGCGTGTAAAAACCAATTGTGAAGACTAATTATGTTTTAAACTGATTTGGAGAAGTTACACATTCCACCCTAACACTTACAACCGTAGCAGCATAACCATATCATCCATAACTAGCAGCAGAATGAAACAACTAGCAGCAGAGTGATTTTAAGCCAGCAGCAGAGTTGACTAATCAAACTTGGTCAAAAATTCAAAAACCCTCAACAATAAATGCGCTTGATACTCCGTAATCCCTATAAAACGGACGAAATCTTTCCCTAATTCAACACGATCAAACCCTAATTACAATCAATAACGCCAATCACTCAAATCAAATCTCAATAACCATGAAATCTTCTCCTGAAATAATCAACATATCATCGGATTCATCTTCTGAGGATGAAGCACGCTTTGAAACCTATGTACCTCCATTCCGTCCTCCCCACAACGGATGTAGGACCAAGGAACAAGCCCGCAAGAGAAAACATGATCTCCCTGTGTTCAAAGATCTGTTGAACTTGAATCAAACCCCAAGCACTTCCAGGGGTAAAGAGGTGATGTCCCCTAAATCTCCATCGTCTTTAGAATCATCAGAAGACCCTGCTTGGATCCCTATAAGACCTCCATCTCCAATGGAACTTGTTTCCCCCTTTCTCTGTACTTCATCTGATGAGGATGAGCCACAACACAATCCACCTTCTACTCCTGAAAGACCCCAATCTTCAACGCCAAGACCCAAGACATCATCTAAGACAAGGAAGGCAAACCCTCCTCTTCCAAAGGAGAGAAAGATTGTACTTGGGCTTCCATGCCCTAGACAGTGATGTTTGTAGTCTTTTAATTTCATCTGATCATGTAGAAGTCTTTTGTTGTTTTTGAAGTGATGTGGATGTACCCTGATTAGTTGTACTCTTTTGATGATTTATGATAAATGCTTTCTTCTTGTTTTGTTTACTTGCAAATCATCAATGTTAGCTTTTTCCTGCAAAATGTTAGTCCAAACACCATAAAGCATACAAACATATATACTAGCAGTAGAGTGAAAAAGCAGCAAAGTACATTCCAACATAACCATATGCTCCTTAAGAGGCAGCAGAAACAGAGTAACAAACAACACAGTAACTTTACATACTTTACAAAAACAAAAAGAGATAAGATTTTCAAAGATTTATTATACGAATATTTGCAATTAAAAATTGAAACCTCCCCACATCAAAGTGTTTAGTGAGAAGATCAGCAACATTATTATCAGTATGAATTTTGACAATTTGAATTAACTTCTTTTCATAGCAATCCCTTATGAAATGATGTCTTATCTCAATATGTTTTGTTTTAGAATGAAAAACAACATTTTTAATTATGCAAAGTGTGCTGTTGTTATCAATATGAATTTTGGTGTTCATGAAATTTTACCCATAATCCAGTAGTTGGTTTTGCATCCAAAGCACTTGTCCACAGCAACTTGAAGCAGCCACATACTCAGCTTCAGTTGTAGAATTTGCAACCACTGTCTGTTTCTTGCATTGCCATGACACCAATCTGTTTCCAAGAAATTGACAACCTCCAGTTGTAGACTTTCTATCCAAGCAAGCACCAGCATAGTTACTGTCTGAATATGCCACCAAATCAAAAGGTGAATCCTTAGGATACAATAGGCCCAATTTAGGTTGATGCCTTAGATACCTAAAAATCCTCTTCACTGCATTGAGATGTGATTCTTTGGGACATACTTGGAATCTTGCACAGGCACATACAACAAACATAATATCAGGCCTTGATGCTGTAAGATACATCAATGAGCCCATCATGGATCTGTACAAGTGAACATCTACTTCTTTTCCATTTTCATCCTTCAACAAAGGTTTGTTGGAATCCATGGTTGTCTTAGCAGGCTTAGCATCTTCAAATCCATATTTCTTCAAAACGTCATTGACATACTTATCCTGACTAATAAATATGCCATCTTTCTTTTGTACCACTTGTAGTCCCAAGAAGAAGTTGAGTTCTCCCATTGAACTCATAGCAAACTTATCCTTCATAAGCTTCTCAAAATCAACACACATAGCCTTGTTTGTAGAACCAAAGATGATGTCATCTACATAGATTTGAACCAGCAATATATCATCTTTTTGTCTTTTGAGAAACAAAGTCTTGTCAATCTTCCTCTACTGAACCCAGAGTCTAACAAATATGTTGACAAGGTATCATACTAGCTCTAGGAGCTTGATGTAAACCATACATTGCTCTATTCACCTTGTAAACTTTGTCAGGATAACCAGGGTCTTCAAAACCAGGTGGTTGAGACACATAAACTTCTTCTGTAATGGTCCCATAAAGGAAAACACTCTTTACATCCATCTGATACACCACAACATCTTTGAATGAAGCATAAGCCAAGAATAGTCTAATGGCTTCTGTTCTTGCAACTGGTGCCAATAGCTCATCATAGTCAAGTCCCTCTTGTTGTGTGTATCCTTGAGCTACTAACCTAGCTTTATTTCTGATGACTATTCCCTTTTCATCTCTATTACATCTAAAAACCCATTTAGTGCCAATCACTCTTTTTCCATTTGGCAAATCAACCAAAGTCCATACCTCTTGTAGTTTAAATTGCAGAAGCTCATCTTGCATTGCTTCCACCCAACTTGCTTCTTGTAAGGCTTTGTAAGTGTCCTTGGGTTCAATTTGAGACAGAAAACAGGCAAACAAGCAATTTTGTAGATCTTTGTGACTGTTTCTTTGATGCAGAGATCTTGCAAAGAAACTTTGATGTTGAAGATCTTTGAGCTCTTTAGTCATTTTTCTTGTTTGTACAGATGATTGTGGATCACTGAGAATTTGTTCTTTTGGATGATCCTTGTGAACTCTTGTAGTAGTAGTGGGACTAACAGGAATGTTGATTTCCAAATTAGTATAATCTACTTCAGCTCCAAATAGTTTACCATCAAGAGCTTCATCATCTGTGTCATCATAGATATTCTCTAGAGGAGGCATATTTGGATCATCAGGATAGTTTGGATCATCAAAAGATCTACCCTGAGTGTCCAAAGAAGGAAACTGTGATGTAGAAGCAGAGTTAATAGGTTTGGCAGCAGAATTGATTGGAGCAGTAGTTGCTTGTTTTGGTCTAGCAGTAGAGTCTTCTGAGTCAGCAGTAGAGTCTTCTGGCCTTGTAGGAGAGACATCAACAACCACTTTTGGAGCTTCATTAGGTATCTTTTCTGCATCAATAGGAATTTCAATATCTGCTTCAGCTTCCTTAGGTTTCTCTGGAGTAACAACATCTTCTTGTATATCTTGATCTTTCTGTAAGGGTAAGAAAGTTGGACCAATCTTCAGTTTCTCAATCAAAACAATGTCTTCTTGTGGTTTGTTAGTGTCAACACTAGCAATAACAGGTACATAATTCATTGTCTTGGTCAGGATATCAACATTAAACATCCATTCAGGTCCTTTTCCTTCAGCATTAGATGTGTTCTCACTAAACTTGATATGCAAATTCTCCTCCACATGTTTGGTTCTCTTGTTATATACCCTGAAAGCTTTACTATGGATAGAGTAACCAACCAAATAACCTTCATCAGCTTTCTCTTCAAACTTGCCTAACTGATCCTTAGAATTCAGAATAGTGACAGGGCATCCAAATGGCTTGAGAAAATCAATCAATGGTTTATTCCCATGAAAAAGCTCATATGGAGTTTTGTTGTGAGGCTTCACTACCTTACTCCTGTTTTGCACAAAACATGCAGTGTTTACAGCTTCAGCCCAAAAAGGTATAGGTAATTTAGAATCAGATAACATTGTTCTTGCAGCCTCAATAAGTGTCCTGTTTCTTTTCTCTGCAACACCATTCTGTTGTGGAGTTCTTGCAACACTGTCTGTCTTAGAATTCCTTTACCCACACAGAATTGATTCATCACACTATTCTTGAACTCAGTACCATTGTCACATCTGATAATTTTCACTCTGTGGTTGTGCATATTTTCAACTCTTGTAATGAATCCCTTAAGTATATCTGGGGTTTCATCTTTAGTGGCTTAGAAGAATACCCAAGTAAACTTGCTGAAGTCATCTGTGATAACTAGGCAATATGACTTCTTGTTCAAACTTTTCACAAAAACAGGCCCAAATAAATCCATGTGAAGTAAGTGCAAGGGCTCTGTATTTGTGTTCACTGTCTTAGACTTGAATGAAACTCTGTGTTGTTTACCCTTATGACAAGCAACACAAGTCTCACAATTTTCAAACAACTTTGTGGGCATGCCTCTCACGAGATTTCCTTTCACCAATTTGTTCATTGTCTTGTAGTTCAGATGCCCAAGTCTTCTATGCCATAATTTGGACTCATCAATAGTAGCTTTTGCAATCAGACAAGTTAAAGCTCTTTTGGGAACAATGTTCTTAATATGGTCACTATATATATTTTCATTTCTAGGGACCTTCAATAGCAAATTTATCATTTGGCAACTGAAAATCAGGAGAAAGGATCATACATTCAATGTCTGTAAAAAGAACAAAATTCCTTTTGTCACACATTTGTGAGACACTAAAGAGGTTAAACTTAAGCCCTTTCACAAGAAACACCTTCTCAAAGTCCAAATTCCCTGTTCTTAAAGTGCCTCTACCAATAATCTTTCCACTTTTTGGATCATTCCCAAAAGCAACATAACCACCTTCAAAAGCCTCAAAGTCTTCAAGTTGAGACTCATCTCCTGTCATATGTCCAGAGCATCCACTATCAACTATAACCATATCTTTAAGATCATCCAGTAGATTACCCTGCACATGAAAGTAGAGAAATTAGTTTCTCTTGGGGACCCAAGCCATTACTGACTTGGATCTGCCTTGTGCATCAACATAGTTAAATTTCTTTAAATCACTTGATGCACTACTGTTTTTGGAAACATTGTTTGTAGCAATTGATTTTGGTTTCCAAACCCAGCAAGCTGAGGCCTTAACAACATAAAAATGATTTCCAACAACTGTATTTGATAAAACTTTTGGCCCAGAAGTAGAAAGTTTTGTACTAGCAGCAGATTGCTTACTAGTAGCAGATTGCTTACTAGCAGCAGAGTGCTTACTAGCAGTAGAGCCAGCAACAGAACTAGTTGTGGTTTTAAAAGCACCATTTGATTTAGCAGCATAAATAGATCTAGTGGCACAAGATCTTAACAACACAGCCCTAGGAATCATGTTTCTATTAGGATGAGGGTGAGTATTCTTAGTAACATATTTATGATTCACCCTAGAATATTGATTCCAAACAGGCTTCTTGTGGTCAGGACAACTATTAATCAAATGTTCAAAGCTACCACACTTATAACAAGCCTTTTTCTTTAATTGAAACTCACTACCTAATTTGTTAGAAACTAGGTTATTAAAGTTTCTTTGATTTCCCCTAGGCTTATTATTGAAACCATTCATTCTATCGCTAGAAATCTCATTATATTCAACCATTTTCCTAGAGATGCCCTTACCTAACACTGGTCTCACAAACTTCACTTGTTCAATTTTAGGTTCAACTTTGGTAGGAATTTCTTCCTTTTCTACACTTTGTTCTAGTTCAACCTTTTCATGTTCCTCATCACTATCTGAGTACCAATTTTCAATAATAGGAGCATCAGGAAATTTTCTTCCCACTACCTTAGGTGTTTCTAAGACACTTGTACTAGACTCACCTATTGGTTTTTCAATGTTCAGCTCACTAATGAATGACAATTCTTTTCCTGGTGGAGGATAGGCACTCTTAGCAGGAGGAGCAACCTCATTGTAACCTATTCCACTTCCTTTCCTCATTATGGTACTCTCAATAGATTTATTAACCAAATCAGAAGCATATTGTTGTTTATTCACTCTTACTATATGTTTTTATTTTTCAGCAAGAGCTGCATCCCTATCTCTTTCTGCTTCTTCTAATTTGTTCTTAAGAAACTCAATTTCACTGTTTTTCTTAAAAATCTCAACATCTTGTTGGTTAATTCTATCTACATATTCTAGCTTACACTCTTTTAAGTACTCAAGTCTTCTTTCAACATTTTGAATACCTACCTTGTAACCTAGGTTATCAAGTTTTAGGTTTTCAACTACTCTAATTAGACTCTCA